>JAGXJF010002236.1:0-393976 GCA_019208055.1 Stipa capillata
TTTTTAAAAAATTCCCGATCTGAATCGGTCGGTGCCTGCGTACACACGAGAGAGACGAGCCGATATGACATTTATCTTTTTCTTTCGAAAAAGATAAGGTCGATCCCATTCGTTGTTTTCTCTGGGTAGAAAGCGGCAGCGCGTGGACACTCGACAGCAACACTGGCACGTCAGAATCAGATAATCGCAAGCTCGATTGGGCGACTCGATCGAGGGCGATGCATGCATGACGGAGGTAGAAAAAATTAGTCTCGCTTATATTAGCTGTTGCCGGCTGGGTTAGCGCGTGAGGCAGATGTGAAGCGATGTGAACGACCCGCACGTACGGGACCGACGATTAGCGTCGTCTCATTCGCTAATGAACCCCTGCATGCTCTTGGACTCCGGTCAAGATCGATCGCATGGAAGGTCGTAGCGATTGATTACTTTGAACTTTGAAGGGTTCAAGATCGCTTCATATATATATGGGGTATATGTACATGTATTCCACGTGCTAATTAAAATGGTCCATGTACGTACACTGGGTGTATTAAAAATCCTGCAATGGATGGACTGTGGCGTGTGCTGCTTACTTCCCAGACTAGCACTAGTAATTCTAATCTGAACAATAGTAGTACTGTAGTCATTAATTTAGCGTGTCCATCTTGATCTTCAGTACGGGGTGGGTGCGAGCGAGTGCGCTTGCTGTTTGGTTCAACTCTCCCTTTTCTTCCCAGCTGCTGCGTTCTATCCGCTTAGCACAACACGATACCAGCAAAACAAAAGTACTTTCAAAAGGGAACGTAGAGCTGAGACCAAGCAATGGTTGGTTTTTTAGGACAACGCCACACTGTTCTCTATGCTGGGTGTGTTACACGTGTATTATCGAAGAGAGTATGGAATATGGTCAGAGAATCGCTAGGAATAACCACTATCAACCCAACTCTATGAAGCATGATGCCCTCAGTCAAAATATGGTGGACAGACACGACAACCTCAACCACCCATCAGAAAATGGGGATGGCATCCCTCCTTATGCTAGTCGTATGGAAAATCTGGAACGAGAGGAACACATGTGTCTTTCGAAACACTTCTATCACACCGCCAATCATCCTAGCAAAAATCAAAGCCGAAGCAGCCATTTGGACACGTGCAGGAGCAATACACCTGGAAAACATCTTACCAGGAGAGTAGAAGTCAGCGTATTTTCTTCTTTTCGTCTTTCATTGTCTAAATGGCATGTTGAACTATGTATAAATCCTTCTTATTTAATGAAATGAATAAGGTAAAGCTCGTACCTCTTTTTCAAAAAAAAACAAAGAGAGTAGTAGCGTAGAGCCGTAGAGTGCATGTGAGCCATGGGGAGCCAGCGTAGGACATGGATGTACAGATGTACACCCATTATTTTGAGGAAGAAAACTTCGTAAACCTGATGAGTTCATATTGCAGCCCGCTAACTAGTTCCCCCTCCTCTATTCCCCACTTAAAAGCCCATTAGTCTCCCAACTCAACTGGCCCACGCAGTCTCAGATAGCCCAACAAGTCAACGACCCATCTCTCCAACTCTCAGCCTCTCATTTCTTTGCACGCCGCAAGCAGCGAGTGCATGGCGGCGGCACACGTTTTGTGTGAATTAGAACTCAAATGCTAATCTATCAATGGTGTGGCATCAACTTAAAGCCGAATCATTCCAGTAAGTTTTAGAGGCAATTGCAGCGGCATATCTTAACTTACTATTGTAAGATCACACCAGTTATAATTAACTGATACTTTTTCATAGGTTTAATGAGGAGGCTATGGAAAGCCTTTTTGGTTATAACTCTGACAACAAAAGCGGTGACGCAGAAAAAGATTTATCATCAAGGATGCTCCTCAACTTGTGTGGATACTTGAGCCTAAAAAGGCACAGAACCTGGCTATATCATTGAAGGCGCTGTATGTACTGCAGTAGCTCGAAAATTGATGTGTATTTGAGTCGTAGGAGCTGCTGGTAATCAGCGATATATTCGTATTGGTGATGTTATTGTTGTTGTAATCAAAGACGCAGTGCCCCAAATGCCTATAGAAAGATTCGAAGTAATTCGAGCTGTAATTGTATGTATATGTAAAGAGTTCAAATGCGAAGACGGTATAATAATCCAATGCAGCGGTTGTAATTGATCAAAAAGAAAACTCAAAAGGAACTCGAGTTTTTGGCGCGATCACCGAGGAATTGAGAGAATTGAATTTTACTAAAATAGTTTCATTAGCTCCTGAAGTATTATAAATACTAGTAGGTGAAATTTACATCAAAGAATAGATTAGTAGATTATGTTTCACGTGTATGCTTTAAATTCCAAAATTAAAAGAAAAAAAGAAAACATGTTGATTATAAAGGAAGGTAAAGTGTATTTTTCACTGGTCTGTACTGTGTAAGTGCATAGCTCTTCCTGGATGGAATGTTGCTTTTTTTATTCTTAGAATAACCTTGTAGCTACATTTTTTTTAGTAGCGGAACTCATTTATGTTGGAGTGCTCATACCTTTGAATACTTATCCAGCTTCCTTTATTTTCAAAGCGAATAGTGCACAAATTCTGCCGAAATGACATGAATCTTGTCATCTACTTCAACTATAATTATTGAACAACTAAAATTGGACAAGATGCCCTGCTAGTGGATTGCATGTAAACGATGTCAAATACTCAAATCAGCATTAGGTTCTAGTGCTAACCACCTCTGTGTACATCTGGTATCCCTTTTGGTATGTACTTCTAAAACTTGCGTTCGTGTGCTTCTAACCATGTTGTTTAGAAATAGAATACTTTGGTGTAATCTCATTTCCTTATGCCATATTTCACTTTATCCATTTCCCCTGATAATTTGTAGGGAATGAACTTCCATCCGACTTGATACAGACCTTAATAAGATGGATCCCGAGTAATGATGAGGAGCTCAGGCTTCGACTATATACCGGGAAACTCTCGCAGCTTGGTCCTGCAGAGCGATTCTTAAGAGCAATCATTAACATTCCTTATGTCTTCAGCGTCTAGATGCATTACTTTTCATGGCCAATTTACGAGAGGAAGCTTCAAATGTAAAGCAATCTTTTGCCACTTTAGAGGTAATAACAGAGTCATTATAACCTCTCAAGTTCTAAATTATCTTACATTCTGTTGTATAGTCTTGTTTGATGCTCTCTAACCTTTTTACTGATGAACAACATCTTCATCAAGCATTATAATTACTCTTTCTGGGCCCTTGATTTTTTTTATTAATACTCTTACATCTGCTATCTTGGTATTTAAATCCATATCAGGTGGCTTGTGAGGAGCTTAGAAACAGCCGTCTTTTTCTGAAGTTACTAGAAGCTGTCCTTAAAACAGAGAATCGGATGAATGTTGGCACGTTCCGCGGAGGAGCTCAGGCTTTCAAACTAGACACGCTTCTTAAGCTGTCTGATGTCAAAGGAACTGATGGGAAGACAACACTATTGCATTTTGTTGTTCAAGAAATCATCCACTCTGAAGGTGTCCGTGCTGCACGGGCTGCAAAAGAGCAGACCAGCAGCGAATCCAGTGTGAGCACCAATGATCCTACTGATGACAGTAACGAACAAACTGAAGATGATTACAAACAACTTGGTCTGGATGTTGTGTCCAGTTTAGGAGATCAACTTCAAAATGTCAGGAAAGCAGCAATCCTTGACGCGGATCAATTGACTATGTCGGTGGCAAGTCTTGGCCACAAGCTTGTCAAAACCAATGAATTCTTGAACACAAGCACTGGCGGAGCTACTCACGAGTAAAAGCGTGCCGTGGCCCGTTCAGCCCACCACCAAATTTTTTTTATATACATGTCCAGCCCACCCAGTCCACTATCAAAAAAAAATTTATATACATGCCGAGCCCGTCTAACCCACCACCAAATTTTTTTTTACTCTCCATTAGCTTGGCCCGCTCAGTTTTTCCTTTGTAGCTCCGCCACTAAACACAAGCACGAAAAGTTTGGAGGAAGATAGTGGGTTCCACCACAAGCTTAAGCATTTCATAGAGCAGTCTCAAGCTGATATTACTTTCTTGCTAGAGCAAGAGAAGAAAATGCGGTCTTGGTAAAAACCACTGTCGATTATTTCCATGGCAGTGCGGGAAAGGACGAGGGCCTGCGGTTATTTGTCGTAGCGCGACATTTCCTTGCAATGCTAGACAAGGTGTGCAAAGAGGTGAAATGAACATCAAAAGTAGCTCCTAGAAAAACAAAGACCACAATGCCTTCCAACCACCCAAGTCTTTTGATACCCGGCGTAACCTTTTCCCGGCTATTCAAGACCGGAGGGCAGATAGCTCAAGCCCAAGCTCGGATGAGGAAAGTTAGATGTATATCTAAGCAAATGTCCTTCTCTTTCCAAAGTATAGTACGTTGCTCCTTTTAAGCATTACAAAGAGATAGGAAATCTGTGAAATCTAATGAGGAAATCATAATGCCAACCCTGTTTTGGTCACTTTTTGGCAACAGAATCAAATTGCTGAACTGGGTCGTCATCTGCCCGGACCAAACATTCTTGATAGAGGTGGTTCTTCGCACTTTCGCTTCAATCAAGCGAAGGAGATGCCCACAGTCATGACAGTGTCCACTCAAAAGCCGAAATGGAAAGCGGAGATGGCCGCTGGAAGGAGAAGGAAGAAAACTGACCTCTTAGAGCATCCGTAGCAGCTTTCCAAAATCTCATTCCCTATATCTCTATATAGGGAGTTTCTCTAAAATATTCCTTCCCTATATCTCTTTACACTCCAGCAGCTTTCCCAAATCTCAATCTCTATATCTCACTATTCTATATTTTATTGACATCCTATAACTACCACATTATTTTCAACGGCTTTTTTTGTAATATAATGGTCTTACCATACTGGCAAAAGTATTAAACCATTATATTTAGTAAAATTCTCTTAATCATATTGGCAAATATTAGATGTGGATTAATAAATAGTTGAGAACATCAGAAAGGTCCACAAGGAGATCCTTTAAGGTTCAAATCTTAGCTCACAAAATAATCAAAAAACCATGTTTAAATGCTAGTCATTACAAATCTACAATTGAACTATTCAGATGATCTTCCTCGGATGATGTTCTCGGCATCTTTCCAGTTTTCAGCAATGCTCATTGCCTCTAGAATCGCACACATGGCACATGCACTTCTTCCCTAACCTGATGTGTTGTAAACCATGCACAAAACATAAACATAAAACCGCTCAATGTTCATGTATGCTATATATAGCTGTATACACAACTAGATTACCAAATTACAGTCATCATATCAAAGGGGGCCGAGACAGAGCAATGCAGTAGCTTGAGATTTGCAGGTACCATCTGCCCATTGGTGACAGATAAGTATGAATGCAGAAATAGTTGTAATTCTCGCATGCGTCTGCTTGAGTAATTAGTAGCCAACAGGCTAATCCTTTCACTGAATGATCAGAATTTCTTCCCTTCTATGTGTTGCATTTATCTCACCATCAAAAGTGCATTTCATACTTCTCTCTGGATCACATTACTACTCCGAACCAAAGATTTTTTCAATAGATATTAAATCAGAAATATGTGGTGCTGGAGACTGTTTGCACTCAGCCATCTTCATGGGCTTCGGCACTGTTCTATAGCTATAGACATATAGGCAAGAAGTGAATTGGTAGCAACCTTTCACGCATTTTTAGTTCTCCGACTATTTCAACAAATGAACTTGTAAATAATGCTCTCAATGTAAACAAAATTGCTACGAAACAACCACAGGAGATGCGAATTTCAAAGGGATACAGGCACCTTGAGCTCGACGTTGATGACGCGGTAGAGCAGCTTGGATGGCAGATCATAGAGGCGCATCTAGTTGCCGGCGACCTGATTCATGGAAGCCTCCACCAGGAAAACTACAAGAGCAAGCAAATTCAGCGCATGAACCGAAGGGAATCAACCTCCCTGGGGTTGAATCGCGGGGGGCGGGAGGGGAACCAAGAGAGGAGCCGCGGAGGAGGCAGGCGACCTGCTTGATGTGGCCCTGCGGGAAGTAGAAGACAAGGTCGCCGGCACG
The DNA here is from genome assembly GCA_019208055.1 of Stipa capillata. NCBI lineage: Eukaryota > Viridiplantae > Streptophyta > Magnoliopsida > Poales > Poaceae > Stipa > Stipa capillata. The sequence goes on from JAGXJF010002236.1 coordinate 6,039, forward strand.
CGGGACGGTGACCTTGGACTTGACGGAGTGCTTGATGAGCGACCAGAGCCCCGGCATGGACAGCATGAAGAGCCCTAGCAACGTGTAGTAGCTCGCCTGCGAGTACCCCGTCCCGACAATGGCTGCGGCAGCGGCATCGAGGAGCACGGCTGCGTGTGGTCGAGCGACGCGTGAGTCGGGAGTAACCGGATCATTCATCTAGTCCTCGCCCTGCGCCGGGAGCCGGTCGTCGCCGCTGCCCGCGGCGGCGCGGCGCGAAGCGGGAGCAGGACGTGGCTCGTGGCAGTGGCCTCCATTTGGGAGGCGGAGAGGCGGGACGGATCTGGCTGGTGGGGAGGACACCGGCCTCCGGTCCGAGGTCAAGAGCTCGCCGTCGATCCGCGCGGAGGAGGGTTGCGGCTCAGTCCATTCCGACAGGGAGCCGAGACAGAGCGGAGGTGAACGGGAGGGCGATGGAGGGGAAGGGGAGGGCGACAGAGTGGAAGAGGATGGACGCGGCGGGCGCGGGAGGGAGGGATCCGTGAGCGGTGGTTGGCTTTTGCAGAAGGCGAGATGTTTGCTAGATGTGGGGAACAGGGGAGAGCGTTTGCAGATCCATTTGCGATGGGGAACCGGATGAAGAAGCTGCTGGAGCCCCCTTTTTTACACTTGAGCCAAATTATAGCCATAGAGAATGGGATGCATAAGCTGCTGTGGATGCTCTTAGTTTAGGGCAGGCATAACAGGGAGGAGAAATTAGGCTGGCTGACTATTAAAGAAAGAACATAGTCGTACAAAGAAAGAGATGCACTACACAAGCTCATGCATTCAATTCTTTTGTTTGCACTTAACAATCATTCTATAAATAGCATGCAAGTGTCAAGTTCAAACTGAAACATCCCCCTGCGTAAATTTTGGAACAATGAGTGCTTTTTGCATGGCATAAAATGTGGGTTGAATTTAAGAGCAGTTTCGTACTGCTGTCACTGGTTTCTTTTTCTCGATCTGTACCATTTCTGCATCGTTTGGATCTTCACCGCAGTTTCTCGCTGTCACCGGGTGTCCATTCTCTGACGACTGCACAATCAGGCCATGAACTGTGTAGTAACTTCTTTGCTGCTGTGCCGCTCCCTTGCCGTGAACAGTGAAATATAATCCCATCTGGTGCTAGATCCGGGTTTATTTTTCAGCTTCCCGCCTCCGCACTGTTTCAAAATCGCCAGGCACGTGAAAATTTTGAACGAAATTCTGAATCGCCCGCCCAAAACTTCATTGTTATCGCAAAACCTGGCACTTTGATCCAAGAACAGCTACACGTTTTGACCAAGATGCGATAGCTAAACATGAACGCGTCAGGTTCCCACATTCGAACGCTTTCTTATTGCCAAGCCGATTTCGCAGCCGATTCCAACACCATGAGACACATAGTTGACACAATTCTGCCCAAGAATACCATCCATATACCAAGTATTGGGCACGTAAAAGTTTCATGAAAGAGAAATGGGCACTCAAAAGAGAGATTCAACAAGTCATCCAGAGGATGCAACTTTTATAGAACGTAGCAACGAACACAGCAACTAATCCTTGTCCATTACACAAGCACACCTAGTTTAGCATCGGTACAAGCACAGTTCAGCAACTAATAGTAACATCCTAATGGAACGCAATACCTAGGGAAGAAGAAGGCTACAACACGCTACTACACACTGATACAGCGCCCACAGCCACCACCGGAGAAGAGGCGTCAGGATCTAGCTGTCGTCGTCGGCGGCCGCGGCCTTGGCGCTGCCCCCGGCCTTCTTGGGGAGGAGCAGGTTGTGGATGTTGGGCATGACGCCACCGCTGGCGATGGTGACCATGCCGAGCAGGCGGGAGAGCTCCTCGTCGTTGCGGACAGCGAGCTGGATGTGACGCGGCACGATGCGGGTCTTCTTGTTGTCCCTCGCGGCGTTCCCGGCCAACTCGAGAACCTGCGCGAGAAGGTAAATCCCAACGATTAGTTCAGAAATTCAGGAAGATATCGAGAACATAGCGATTTAAACCACACCCACAAACCAAAATCGAATATTCCAGCGAAGCCACAGATTTTTCCCCATCCGAAACCCTAGAATTACCCCCCAATTACGCTACCCGGCCCCAATTTTTCGTGAAATCCCCAATCTCTCCAATAATTCACCACCACCCAAAACCAAATCAAGCAGTAAACAAAAAAAAATCCCACAAACCTCAGCGGCGAGGTACTCTAGGACGGCGGCGAGGTAGACGGGGGCGCCGGCGCCGACCCTCTCGGCGTACTTGCCGGCCTTGAGGAACCGCGCGATCCTTCCGACGGGGAACTGGAGCCCAGCCTTGGAGCTCCGCGAGATGGCCTTCTTGGCGGCCCCCGAGCCGATCGCCTTCCCCCTACCGGCCATGGCAGCAGCACTCCTCGAGACGAACGGAAAATCCGCGGCTGGTTGGTCGAGCAAGCGATGCGCAGCAGAAGGCTCGAGGAAGCGTGGAGGCTGTAGCGGCTGGTGGGGAAGGAGAGGTGGGTGGGACTGGGTTATATAGGGGAGAGGAGCCAATGCGGGGGGAGGCCGCGGATCGGTGACGTGGCAGGGAGAGAGGGCGGCCTGGGAGTCGATCGTGGCCGTTGGATCGGGAGTGGCGTGGGGCGGTTGGCTTTTGGTTTGCCGCCGCAGCGTTTTGGCGCTCGGCCGTGGGCCCCGCTGCTCTCTGCGGATTGTGGGCCGCGGGCTCGGGGTTTTTGTTTTTTGTGAGCCTGCGAGGTCCGCGTAAATGCAATCCAGCTAGAATAGTTCACGATTTAAAATTACACTAAAAAATTAGTTGACGATTTAATGCGGGGAAAAATGATTAGTACGAATGCACATTCGAGTGCACTGGCGATATATCGTTTTGATTTTTGGATACAGCAACATTTTCTTTTACTATTTTGTACTTTTCTCCCTACGCTATTCAAATCCGCGATGTATGAGTATGGTCTCGAGTTTTGAATCGACATTGCAATACGATACGAGTAGATTACTACAGGTAGAATGTCATTTCGATAATAAAATCCTTTTTAGTTTAGTGCATTTTTATATTCTTCCATATCTATTCAGTATACAACAACATTTTTGCGAGTCGCAAAAAAGGAATGTTGGTTGTGTCGCATTCGTAGTAAGCCTGTTCGTACCTTGAAGTGTACAGATTATGTCAATGTCTAAATCTGACCGAATTGGATATATTCGATTCAAAATTCAGCAATTTTTAAACTCGTATGTGAATCCCATTAATATGGTCAGCCAATTTGGGGTCCTTGTATAACAAAATTTTCCAGCGATCAATGGGCAGAATGAATGGGCAGCGCAATCTCGCCAGATTATGGCGTACGAGACACGTCGAGAGCACAGCTGTCGAGTCGAGCGTGCGTGCCGATCTAACCTGAGCCGTCGATTACTCGATCTTGGCGCGATCATATATGTACATTTAGGTGGCCACTTGGCTCGTCGACGCCATCCCAAGCCCGTGTGATCGCACTTCTTCCCTTCTTTTTTCCAAGCATTTTCTCGGGCAGTTGGATTGTGGAAGCAAAAGCATCGATACTCGATAGTGCCGAGCAGCTAGAGATGGAAACCACTTAAACAATCCAAGAGGTTATCATGATTCCAGCGGAACGATCACTGTCGAAGAAGATGATACTAGAGTTCATGAATCTACGTCTAGTTTCGCCAGAACAAAACCATCTCGGCTGAATTAAGTCTCCAATCTAACGAGGGCGGAAGCATCAAATTCGTCCGGTTCACCGCAGAAAACCTACCAAGAAACTAGTGTCTTCACCCACGGAGATTTCAGAAGCACAGATAGAATGCGTACGCGATGAAAGCACCAGGGAGGAGACAAATGCGTAAGCGATTCCAGTTTCTTCCCATGTCTTCAACCATTCAGAACCAACAAGATCGACCTTGCTTACATCCGAGTTAAAACACCAAAAAATTTGTTTGCCATATTCACAACCATCGAACCACCTAATCCAACCAACCAAGAACTAGCATTTTCCTACTGCTCCACCCATCCGAACTCTGCGAAAACCGAGACGAACCACTAAAATTTCCTACGAAACAAGTAAACCATTGCTCTTCCTTGTGACACGATGATGGAATCCAGGGCGGTGGCAGCGGTGAGGGGAGGCCTGGGCCTCAGTTGTCGTCTTCGTCGACGGTGGAGGTCTTGGAGGATGAGGCCTTCTTCGGGAGGAGGTGCTGGTTGATGTTGGGCATCACGTCGCCGCTGGCGATGGTGGCGCTGCCCAGCAGCTTGGTCAGCTCCTCGTCGTTGCGGACGGCGAGCTGGATGTGGCGCGGCACGATGCGGGTCTTCTTGTTGTCTTTCGTCGCGTTTTTATTTATTGAAGGTACATGCTTCACGTTTTTCAGCCGCACAATCTTCCTTGTAGTAAACTTCAGATCTGTCATGCCAACACCATGAATAGAAGCATGTGACCCATTCCCCATTAGGATAGGAAAAGCCCAAGTGACCTGATATTAAAAAAATGAAACATAAAGCACACACATGTACATTAGCCCCCATATCAATCCATCAATTAGTAGATTGACAAACCGAAAGAACAGTAGGTAAATTACCATATCTGGCTATCCTAGCATCGACACTGCTAATAGTGATGTTGACAGATTTGGAGGTTTGTCCCTACTAAACCTTTCTTCCTTTGCGGGTTTTCCAATCCTTAGCCCAGTGGCCAAGTTTACCAAGTTTACCACACATGAAGCAAGGTTTTGCCGCCTTGTTCATTGGGTTCTTCTTCTTATAGTTGGTGTTCTGATTAACTTTATTTTTCCCTCTGAACTTGCTACGATTCTTCTGTTGTAACAAGTTGGCATTGGGTTGTTGAAAGTGCATCTAGTGCCCCTAGTGGGTTTTGATGATTAATGACAAACGATTAAGGGAGTAATGGTTTACCGAGTGTATACAGGTGTATAGTCCCCAAGGTAATTGGTTTAACCAGTGGATGTCGACCCCTAAAAAGTTAATGATGAAGGAAGGTTTAGACCTAGAAGATTAGTGGTGATTTTCTAGTGTTTAACATGATCAAAAGATCATTTGAGTCTATAGGACAAGCCGCACTATTAAGAGGGGTAAGATATCTAAGCTATTGGAAGAATCTTCATGTGTGCTCAGTCAAATTCTCAGAAGACTTCGTTAAAAATCTCTTTTGAGACATAGACAGTGATTCTCGGTGATACCGGTTTTGAGAACCGGATGTACCGAGATTGGCCTCTGTTGCGAGGTTTGATGACTTAGTCGTCTCAAGCCTCGAAGAGTTTCAATTACGGCATGACCGGTTTCAGGACCGGTGCTGCCGAGAATGGTCTCTGTCTCAGAGAGTTAAGGAACCCTGCCGCTTAGGGTTTGCCCTAATTTCATGTTTCGGAAACTGGTTTGTCCATTCTTGAAACCGGTGCTTCCGGGATATGCTTCTGTTGTCTTAGGCTAAGTCCCATTTAAATTGTCTTTGGTTCTAGCGATTTCGTTTCCGGTTGTACCGAGAATCCCTTCTGGACTTAGGTCTTTTTGTGAGTGCTGTGTTACCGAGTTGATTTCCGGTTTGACCGCGTCTCCTCTTGTGAGAGAAGAACGTGTCATTACTTCAAATCTCAGTTTAACCGTTTGTCAAAGTCGGCACTATTGGGAATCGCTTCTGGAAGTGACTCTATGGAGTAGAATCTTCAATCCTGGTGTGACCGTGTTCCTTTCGGAACTACCGACTTTGAGTTGAAGACTTTCGCTGTGCATCTGAGTTCCTCAGAATATGACCGTTGTTTTGAAACTCGGTGCTTCCGGGTTCGTGTTCCGGTTGTTCCGAGGAAGAATCTTTTCCTCCAACGACTCTTTTCTGAGCTGAGTCTATTTATAGCCCCCGACCCCCTGCGGGCTCGGGAGAACACTTTGCGCAAAATACTCTCTCTCACACTGTGTGTTCTTCTTTCCTCTTGCTCCTTTGAGATCTACTTTGAGAGAGGAAAGATTTGAGAGATTTGAGACTTGATTGAACATTCAAACAAGAGCTTCTTCAAGACTAGTAATCTTGACTCATTACTCTTGGAGATTTGGCATCTCCTAACCGGCTAGGCGTCATTGAGAGCTCCAATTTGTGGATTCACCTCAAACAAGTTTGTGAAGGCTCAGGGATCACCTCAAGATCCACCACGAGTGATTGAGCAAGTTATAAGTGGACTTGGCTTAAGGAGAAGAAGGTGAAGTCTGTGTGACTTCGGAGCTAAGTGCTCAAGCCTCTCCAAACGAAGACATAGAGTTGTTGCCATCAACTTGAACTTCGGGATAAATCTTAAGTCTTCTCCCTAGCTCTTTACTTAAGTGTTATTCTTCATTTGAGCTAGATCTAGTTTGGTATTTATTGCTTCACCTTTAAATTGCTTCACTCTTGCATGCTAAACAATAAATTTGGGTAAAATTTGATAATCTCCTATTCACCCCCCTCTAGTCGATAGACCTCGATCTTTCAGTTGTCCATCACCTCCCTTAGGATGTACATCCTTCGATCGAGCTTGCTCCTTAACATCAAGAGACATTATCAAGTTCTCAATAGAGATTTCTTGTCTCTTGTATTTCAGAGTTGTGGCAAAATTCCTCCACGAAAAAGGCAATTTAGCAATAATGCCTTCAGCCACAAACTTATCAGGTAATGCGCATTTGAGGAGTTAGAGTTCCTTCACAATGAGTTATATCTCATGAGCCTGGTCGACCACAGAATGGTCATTGACCATTTTGCAGTCATGATATTGATCCATGACATACAGCTCACTACTTGCTTCGAGTGCATCCCACAATTTCTTTGCATCTCTCATCTACATGTACACATCATAAAGACAGTCAACAAAAATGCTAAGACTCCACCTAAAAAGAGCGTGGTGCTATCCTCGAACGCCTTCTCTTGTTCGGAGGTAAGGATTCCTTCATGTTTGCCAGTCGCAACCCAATAGACATTCATAGCCGTTAGCCACAGGGTGGCCTTCATTTTCCATCTCTTAAAATGCACTTCAAGCCGCCTCAGCCTCAACCACGGACACGACGCGTGTACGAGCGGCCATGGCGTGACAAGCCAGTGAGTGCGTTCGTTGTTTCTCCCCTTTTCCATGCTATAATGATGTGTGATATATCTCATGTTATATGTTGGTGTCCTTCAACCTTCAGTAACAATGTGTCACTCCAACAACAAATGTACTCAAACTTCAAAACTCCCTCTATCGTCTAGTCTCTCTCTGGCTAAATATGTGGATCAAAAGTGAGTTGTAGTTATTTTCTGAAAAGTTTATCAGATGGGTGCTGAACTCGAGAACACTTTGATGTGATAGCACATTGAGCTTGTTGCGATACCATATTAAGTTTGACCTGATACCATATTGAGTGTCATGCAACATCAAGTTCACCAAAAAGTCTAAAATCTAAACTGAGAGATGAAAGATGGGTAACATTCTGCAAGTGTCTTCCTTGTGTATACACTTCACAAGGCCTGATAGGTGGACTAGAAGTTGGCCACAATTATTTAATGAGTATATTGTTAGTAGAATCTTAAACTTATGACATCTTAGTTCTGATACGATATTAAGTTTAATGTACCGATCAGTTCACTCAAAAGACCAAGCCTATAGAGAAATATGGATAAAATATTCATACTCCAACATTCTCCTGTTCATACCATACTGAGTTATGCAGCAACCATTTTACCTCGAAGTCTACGCTAACGAGGAATGATAGGTAACATACCTTGATAAAACTTCGTGGATATTTTGGAGTTTCTTTTATGGACTTGGACCTTTTGGAAACATCTTGGTTTTTCTACAACTAGCATAGTGTCCTGCGCAATTGCACAGGAAATATTTTTAATCATCTTTAATTTTTTTAGACTTACACATGATATTAGATGAATACGAAAAATAAAAGTTCAGATTAGGATCTAACCGACTAGTCGTTGTACCGTGCCGGTAGGTTGTTTTTACATCAGATCAATGTCAGACAATGTTTACGTGCAGTTATGATGATCTATCAGTTATGGTCTATTAATAATAATGGTACACCATATGAATGACCGTACGACGTTTAGATGCAGTTATGAAAATTTATCGGTTGTGATCTGTTTATGTATGTTTTTGAAGATCTATTGGCTGTGATATGTTTAAGTACAATTATGATGATATATCGATTTTGATTTGTTTATGTATAGTTACAAAGATCTATCGGCTCTGAATACAGTTATGAAGATCTATTGGCTCTAATCTGTTTAGATATAACAATGAAGATATGTCGGCCGCGATCTGTTTAGGTATAGTTATGAAGATATATCGGTTGTGGTTTACTAATAATAAAAGGGTCCACCAGAACAGTGGTCCAGTGTTTTTTTTATAAATGTTTTGTAACTTTTTTTTCTGTTGTATTATACTTTTAGTATATAGTAAATGCAGCGGGTTCTATGTGTTTGTTTTCAATTCACTATGATTCAGAAAGGCGTAAATGCAGCGGGTTCTATGTGTTTGTTTTCAATTCAGTATGATTCAGAAAGGCATGCCATCGTAATCTCATGTTTCTGCTAATACTGAATCTTGCAAATCAAACTGACCCTTAACCGGCGAGTATCCAATCGGGAAAGGAACCCATAAAAGTCTGGTTTCAGGTTATGACAGATTCTTCATAATTCAACTCAAGACGGGGCATGCTTGCCGAGTGTAATTCTGTAGCTGGGTGTTAAGAATTGGACGGGGCTTCCAGCCTTTCAGGAATCCAATGAACGAAACTTGGCAAAACCTGATTCGATGAGACTTCCCCCGAATCCACGACTCAGTTTGTTGAGGCATCGAACTATGTCGGCCGGTGGCAACGGTCCTGAATGAGAGAGGTGAACAGCAAGCTAGACTTCACATGACTACATGAGCGTTTTGTCATCTGACAGTACTTGCTGGTTACAACACATTGTTAAATATCCTTAAGAGTACTGAAACCAACCGGTAATAGTCCTTGTTCAATCATCGTGTTATGGCATTTTCTACAAGATATTATTGACACTATAAAACTGATAAGAGTATCACTGCCATTCCTCATTTCAGTAATGCGATGCCAAAACATCCATACTTACCCGCACACAGCAAGCAGAATCACACCCTGTCTCACTCTCGCATCAGAGAAGAAATCAACCAAGCAAAAGCATGCGAAGTAGCATACATTCTTCAGTACAAGGGATCGTGGTCATTGATCCATCACGTGTGCGCGCCGATGGGCCGAGACCCGAGGCCTTCCTCCCGAGCGGCGGCGTTGGCGGAGACGTAGTAGATGAGGCAGACGAGCGCGTGCACGAAGCAGAGGACGCCGCCGATGGATAGGAAGCGGTGGCGCACCACCCCGCACTCCGCCCTGCTGCTCTTAGAGTTCGGCAGCGCCCCCAGGATCAGCAGCGCAAGCCCCACGATGAGAACTATCCTGTGATCGATCAAGGCAAACAAAAAACGAAACAGATAAAATCGTGTTCTTGGAATCGAATCATGCAACGTTTCCCAGTACTGCTCGTTAGACAGGATGCATGCAAGAATCTGGTGTTATTGTTTCTTGTGGCTCATGCACGTATGAGCCGATGAGCGTACCAGGAGAGGACTAGCGCGAAGGACGCCATCTGCCGGTTAGGCGACGAGCGCCGGAGCTTGTCGCCGGAGCAGGCGCACGTGCAGCCGCCGACGATGTTGGCGATCGCGTGCGACGCCGCCAGAACCGCGGCCGCCGCGACGCCGAGCTTGTATGCCTGCCGGACCGGCTGCCTGCACTCGATGAACAGTATCCTCAGGTGCCTGCCCTGCACGCGTTAGTTTGCTATGAAACATCATCAGAATCAAGTTCGACAAATTAAATCTCTAACCTGAAGTTCCTGCTTCTTGGTGAGTTGGGTGACAACATCGCAACGTTTTACCTGGTTCTGAGCTTTCTCCGCGTGGATTCCGAGGACGCCGGCGGCGACATCCATGGCGATGATGAGGAGGCAGACAACCACCGCTTCTACTCTCGCCATCCTGCAGGGTTCTTTTCCTTCTCCCCTCCTCTCGTTATGCTGAAGAAGCAGTGACGTGGGCACGACAGGCTTTGGTGTCGCTACTAGAGCGTGCTGCAGCCAGATGCTTTAGATCTCGGCTTTATATCTCTGCTCTGTGTCGGCTTTGGTTTTCTTTACAGATTCCCTCTCACGGGAAAGGCAGAAAGCTCGACCAGGTTGTGCTTAAAATACGAAAGAACGAAAGAGATGTTAAGGTGACACTAGCTGACAATGTTGTTGTGACATTGGTGCTAATTACCCATCATTACAGATGATGCTCGTAAAAATGTATTCTGCAACCTTCCTTGGCAAGTTGGCATGACTGGTTAGGCCATAAGCAGGAGCTATGAGGTGTCAGGTACCCGAGCACCCTCATGACACTGAAGCATGTCCTGCTCAAGTGCTCAACTGTTCTGCCCTAATGGCATGTACAAAAGTAGGGTTATCTTTTGGCTCTTGTACACTTGTACCCCTCCGTGTCAATACGAAATGTTTTTCACTGGGCTGTCTCTTAAATTATTTCTACATGAAAAATCAATAGACATCAACGTACAAATGTATTGAGATCGTCTCTGGAGTCTTGTCTCTTAGTAGATTAGCTCTCTCTCTCTCTCTCTCTCCTCTCTTTTGTGTATCAACAATAATCCTAGTGGCATCACAATGATCTAGCAACCGCACGGCTTCGTACTTGCCTCCACCACGCGTCCAGAATAACGATAATGGGTTTTTCTCGTATTATTGTGGGAACTAGGCCTATATTCTTATAGAAATATCCTCTAACTTTAATTCAGCGAGCAAAGTACTTTAATTCAGGGAGACCCGCTCTCGCCACTCCTCTTCATCCTAGCTATGGAGCCCCTTCAGCTTTTGTTCCGTAGAGCCTTGGAGGCGAACCTAATCAAACCAATCAGGGGAGTTCCGAATGCGCTCAGAATATCCCTCTATGCTGATGATACTGCTATCTTCGCCAACCTAGATTCAGCAGAGATTGGAACCATCTTGCAGTGCTTGCAATTTTTTGGTGCAGCTACTGGACTACGCACGAATGTTCAAAAAAGCGATGCTTTCCCCATCGGCTGCCAGGGCATTGATCTCCATCCGATCTCCCTGTTGTTCCAAGCAGAGTTCAAGAGCTTTCCCTGTACCTACTTGGGTCTGCCACTGCACACGTCCAGGCTCAGGAAAACGGATTTACAGCCAGTATTTGACAAGATTTCCTCTAAGCTTGCAGGCTGGAAGAGTAGATTTATAAATAGAGCTGGCCGGCTAACACTCATTCAATCAGTTCTATCGCCAGGACTGGTCTACCTCCTCTCTGCAATCAAGTTACAAAAATGGGCCATCAAGAGAGCGGAAAGAATCATGAGAGCGTTCTTTTGGAGAGGAGAAGATGGCTGCTCAGGTGGCCACTGCCTGATAAATTGGAGGCAGATATGCCGTCCAAAAGAAAACGGAGGCCTGGGAATTAAGGACATAAGCAGATTTGCAGCGGCCCTGCGCCTTAGATGGCTGTGGCTGGAATGGGATTCTGTACCGAGGCCATGGCTGGGGCAGCTCACTCCATGTGACAGTGCTGATAAAGCTCTTTTTGCAGCATCAACACGCATAACCGTAGGAAAGGGCGACAAAGCCAGGTTCTGGACCTCCAGATGGCTAGATGGAGTGGCACCAATGGAGGCAGCGCCTGATCTGTTCAAGCTCATCAAGAGGAAAAACAGATCTGTGGCCTTCGAACTTGCAAACAACAGATGGCTTAAACCCCTGAGACAAATCAACACACAGCAGCAAGCGCGGCAATTCCTCAAGCTCTGGAACCTCATAGCGCTCATGCCTAGAGACATACAGCAGGAGGACACCATCTCCTGGAGATGGACAGGCACAAATGTCTACTCCGCCAAATCAGCCTACAGCATTCAGTTCGTGGGATCCTTTCCCCGATTTAGATGTGCTGATTTATGGACGGCGCACGCAGAGCCCAAATGCAAAATTCACGCATGGCTTACGCTCCAGAACAAGATCCTGACGGCAGATAAGTTACAGGCAAGAGGATGGCCGAATGGATCCTCCTGCCCTCTATGTGGTATCCATGCAGAAACTGCGTTGCACATTTCCTTGGAGTGCGCATTTGCTAGACAGGTTTGGCGGAAGCTTGCGATGTTACACGGCTACGACCAGATCACGTTCCTAAATGGCACGCATGAGTCCCTCCAATCTTGGTGGCTCTCTATTGGAGCGCAGCTGGATCAGCAAGAGAGAAGGAAGCAGCTGGGAATCCTCATATACGGGATGTGGTGCTTGTGGAAGGAGAGAAATGGTAGGCTTTTTCAGCACCAGTTCAGGTCGCTGGAGGAGGTGGTCACCCTCGCGATGGATTGTATCCGCTCCCGGCGCCGCGCCTTTATGCCTTGTTCCTTTGATAGCGCTGTTCTTCCTCTGTCTGAGTAGTCCAGCTCTTTTCTCCTTTTAGGCTTTCGCCTGGCGTTGTTTTGGTTCTCGCTGTTGTTTTGATGCTAGCTGTTGTGAACTCTTTTTCTCCTATATAAAGAAAGGCAGAGCTCCTGCCGTTTCCTTCAAAAAAAAGTACGATAAGTGCCAAATTTTACATGGAACAACAAAGTCAAAAAATATGCTACCATTAAATTCATAAATAAATAAGAGTGTTGAACTTTTTTTTTAAATCTTTTTTGCCTTAGATTATGTACCTTGTAAGCTGTCTTGATGGCCCAACAACTAGTAGATTCTGTAAAATTCACGTTTTCATATGTAGCGCAGCCGATCCCATGGTTCGGCCAGACAGGGCTTAAAGTTCTCAGCCCAAAATGAACCGACAAATGGGCCTTGTCTTTTGGACTATTTGAGACCATGGGTCTTGGCTCTAAACTGGAGGCCATAATTGCCCAAAAAAACTGGAGGCCCAAAATACCTCGTGGTGACTTCCCCCAAAGATCTCACACAGCCAACCAAGAAACCACCACACCCCCCACCGCGCACGCCAAAACCTCGCAGGCAGCCGGCCGCCGCCGCCGTAGCAGTAGCAGTAGCAGCAGGAGGAGGAAGGAGATGTCGTTCCGCGCGCGGGAGATTTACAAGAAGGTGGTGCGCCGCGTGGGCGGCGAGGGGAAGCTGCCGGCAGAGCTGATGGAGTCGGTGAAGAACATGCTGCCCAACAGCAAGGTCGTCATGGGCCGCGCCAAGCGCGGTATCTTCGCCGGCCGCCACATCCAGTTCGGTAACAAGGTCTCCGAGGACGGCGGCAACAAGTAGGAAATCCCGCTCGCCTCTTCGCTCGTGCATGATTTCTCACGGGTTTCTTCTGATCTACGCGCTTAGATGTTCTTGGAATGGGGTGAAATGACGCCTTTGGTGTTTCCTGAGAAGTTCGGATATTTACATCGGTATGACCATTTCGATTAGAGTGGGTGGGGTTGGGGGGACAAGGTGTGATGTTTTTCTTGTTTGGGATTTGGGAAAGTTAGTTGTTTGCAGCGGAAATGCTCCTTTTATCAGTTTATGTTGGGATTTATCGGCCTGGATCCCAAGTCTCTAGAAAACGCGCAAATTACATTGAAGAATGGAGGAAATGTGATGGAAGCTGCTGAGAGTAGTGGGAGACGAAGGGGGAGTGTTAAGGGAGAGTGAAGCTGCCTCGGGGCAGTCACCCCCTCCTATTTAGCCTGATTTGGCTATGGTACTATTTTGTATTCTTCAGTTATATAGTAGATTTGCCGTCCTAATCATCACCGACTTGAGAATTGGATGAGTTTAGGATTAGATCAGGTCTTGTTGGGATTTATTCTCCATTTTTACTGGCCTTGTTAGTTTGGATCAGATGCATGGAATTCTGTGATGATTGAAATGTCTGAATCTGGAAGATTTGCTAGACGTTAATGATATTGCATTATGATATTACACGACACATCTTGCTAACACTGGACTTATATAATGTGTGACCTTTTTTTGGCTTGTGTGATCGATGTTTCAGTGTTTCTTATGCGCATTTTGGACGTAAGCATGCTTGGACTTTGATTACTTGATTTCAGTCGTCCCTCCTCCCCCTCAACGGGGCATATGCAAACTGTTAGATCATCAAAACAGAGAAAGAGAGCCCCTTTGTACGCTCCTTCATCAGTGTTAATTCTCGAAAAGGTGGTCAAGGCAGTTAGCATGTTGTTTACTTGTTTCAGCCATGTTATGCCACGTTATTTGATTTTGTAATGATAATTTCAAATTTCATCAAGCTATCGGTCATATTTAGAAGGAATGAAAGAGAAACCGCACAATCTTGCAAAACCTCATTATCTCCTTCCTGCCCTTGCCACTTGGGACCTGGCCCATCACCATCTTAAACTGTTACAGTGGCATCATGATTCATTTGGTCCTTGATGATGCAAAGTTAATATTTTTTGAATACCAATCACTGTTCTTTTGAAGGAAAACAGTAGGAGAATGATTCCATTCATTTGTGATTATTCTTGAACTTCAATAGTTGCTTGCAGACACCTGTTTTGATGGGGTTTACTTCATTCAACTATCCACTGAACCACATTGATTTAGGATTACTCTGTAACCTCTAGACAGTCAAAGATGCTAACAATGTTTGATCATTCTTGTAACCTCTAGGCTTGCATCCTTTCATCTCTGTAGCAATGCAGTAGTTTTAGGAGCTACATCCTTGGATATCTTTAACAAAGCGATAGTATTCTTGCTGTTTTGGATGTCTAATTATGTGCTAGACGCATTCGGAAACTTCCTTGAAATTTGTACATTTAAAACACTTCCTGCTAATTAGTTCGCCATATGGCGTAAGTCTTTCTTAAGAATTTATTGGTTTGTTCTCTCTCTCTCTCTCTCTCTCTCTCTCTCTCTCCCCCCTATTCAAACCAAGCAGCTGCGGTTGTATTTGTAGTACCTTTTGGTTATGTTGTATTTTGTTTGTTCAGGTCAAGGCGAAACTGGAAGCCAAATGTTCAGGAGAAACGTCTTTTCAGCTATATTCATGACCGGCACATTAGAGTCAAGGTAACCACTCATGCACTCCGGTGCATTGACAAAGCTGGTGGGATAGATGAATACCTCCTGAAGACACCTTACAACAAAATGGATACTGAGATGGGGATAGCCTGGAAGGCAAAGATTGAGAAGCTGTATTCGGAGCTAGCTGGAATGGAAGTTGGCTTCTTCCCTCCCGAGGAAGAGGCTAAGATCGAGCAGGGTTTCGAGGAGGTTCGATCTGCCAAGAGAGAATTCCGTAGGGAATCAAGAAGAGCTTTAGCTTTGGCAAAGCAGAGTCAGCTAGAAGCAGGTAAAGCTGGTGACGACGAAGCAACTGAAGTTGCGGATAAAAATGAAGAGGTGTCTGATGTTGCAGAGAAGTCTTAGTCTGGACCTACATGCCCGTCATGAGTGGTAAATGTGATCTGTAACTTCTATTTTAGGAATCATCATCATCCCTGTGAAATTTGTTGAAATTTTATTTACCTGTCAAATATGTTGTTAAATATCAAAGATTTTCTTGGAATATTGGTGATTATTGACTTGCAAAATTCTACTTTGTTATCCCAAAAGTTTGAAATGTATACTAGAAAAAGGGGTGTGTGGATGTCTTGATGTAATTTAAGTTTAATTCGTTATTGGTCCATATGAAACCTCTCCATATTACGGCAGACTGCAGTACCATTTTGGACATCATTTAGGTGGAATCTTTCTTTTGTGATGTCAAGGCACGCAAGGGCAAAAATTTGTCTGCATAACGCCGGGTTCAGCTAAATGTCATCTTCTTTTGTGCATTTTGTCTTCTTCTTTGTTTGTATTGGGTACCTGGTTCTAATTATCTGATTCTCCATAAGACCATGAGAAGAAATGCATGTCACACTTATTTTACATATGCCTATAATTTAATATTTGACTTTAGAACCCCTATATCCATGCAGGGGCCTTTTCTAGCCCAAAGTTATGTAAGAACTGAAATACTCCTTTTTTTGCAGATAAAAAAGGAAGAGAAACATTGATGTCCTTGAGCAAATAATGGAAGGTTTTCACTTCATATAAAGAGGGGAGGATATCTTGCAAGTTAATTACCCCTTTTTCTGGGAACAGCAGTGTATCTTAAGCCTAACTGCCTAAGTCTACCATCTACCCACAGCATGTTAGTGTTGTAAGCAGTTTGCAAATTTGGTGGAAATTTTATACAATTATTAAGTTCTCTAGTGTTAGCATTCAGCTATTTTTCTGTACAACTGCCCCTTCAACTGAAATGTCGAAATAATCTACACCTGACAGGATAAACGGTAATTAGCTAGAGTTATGATATTCCTTAGCTGATTTCTGTTGCATTTCAATTGTGTACTACTGTTCTTACTTCTTAGCTTGGTGTTTACTTTAGATCAAGCGAATTTTTTGATTAGTTACTGCTGGTAGCAACCGAAGATTTGGACGAGTTGTGGTTGGACTAACTCTGTGTATGCTGCCATTCCTGGCTATTGGACTTATACTTGCCTCCTTATATTATAAACTTGTAATTTGGTACTATTCGAGATCTATGCGAAATTTGTCTCAATGTTTCTGGGAAGTGTTTGCTTTTCCTCCTCTCCTTAATATTATTGTACCTGCCTGGAATTTTACCTGTCAAGAGCTCAAGATAGAAGCATACTTAAGTGCTTGTTGACATATTATCAACAGAGAAGTTACATTGCCGGTTCCATATGAACAAACATAAAAGGCCTGAAACGTGCACGGCCATTATGTAGATCCATCTAGCCTAGCTTCGCGAGGACATCGCTAAGAACAGTCTTGGTCTCTCCGTAGTACTTCTCGGCTTCTGCTGGGCTCTTGATCTTGGCTGCATGGTCAAGCTGCAAAAATGGAGAAGCTCACACCTGTTAGTCCTGCAATTCTTGTCAAATTGCTGTAAGATGTTATGGATGTCCAGGTTTAGCACTGCTGATTTCTGAAGAGACGTTATCTGAATTTTTTGTGAGGTGTTATGAATGGTTACCCCGTCGAGGGTGTCGAAGAGCTTGCCGGTGAGGTCCTTGAGGTCCTTCTTCTCCTCCTTGGTGGTCTTGGAGGAGATGACGGTCTTGAGGTCGTAGCGCAGGTAGGAGGCCCTGAGACGGAGGTCGTTCATAACGTACGGCCATTGCTTCTTGTCAATGAGCGGCTTGAGGTTGATGATGTCCTGGGCCGACTCCTTGGCCCTGGCGGCCGCTTCGGCCGGCGGCAGTGGCTGCAGGTAAAACCGGTTCTTCAGGGGGAGGTCGAAGTCCCTCGCCTCGTCCGAGTTCTCGGTTCCGGCTGCCATAAAGTGAAAGGATCCATCAGATGTACTCAAGAAAACATAAATCATGACATGGAAAACTAATAAAAAATCTTGGAAACTTTTCCAAAAGATATGATCGATGCTACATGTTGTTCTATAGTTTCATTAAATCAAAGGCACAATAATAAATTCTACCTACATGAACATACCTTACATAATCTTCAGAACATCAATGATCAAGAAAGATGTAAAACAAATCCTAGAAATATGTGAAAGCGAATATGTGTGTGGGCTGGACTGCTGGAGGCACTCACGAAGTCCACCGGAGGGAGGCGGCGGCGGGCCAACCTTGATGGACTTGGCGGTGATGGCGTGCACCGCCTGCGCGAACGCACCGCCGGCGACTCCGCTGGCCATGAGGCCAAGGACGGCGCGGCGGCCGGCCTGAGCGGCGGTCTCGGCCTCGGCCGACGACGCCCTGACGGCGAGCCTGCTGACCCTGCTGGCGCGCCTGCTCGCCGGACCGGGGAGCACGCCCTGCGATAGGCCGGTCATGGACGCCATGGCTTGTGCCATCTCGAGCTTTGCTCCCACGGAGTTTCTTTCTCTCTGTCTTGAGGAGCTAGCAAGCGATCTCTCGCTCAAGTGGCCGTGCTGGCAAAAATATATGAGGAGGACGTGTTGGCGCCCTTCGCGGTCACGAACCTTATCTGACTGGATAAGTTGGCGGCCACTGCGCGCACGCCACGTGGCATGGTGCATCAGCTGACCTCCTTTTGGATTGCGCCTTGCCCAATGGGGCTCTGGCACCTGTCATGGGTGCTTGGGCTTCCGTTGGTCAGTAAGATTTTCTTGTTTTGTCTAGTTGTATTACTACTTTTTCGAGGAAACACGATGGCATCTTTTTTTCCCAACATGGCCGTTTGGGATGTTCTGAATATTCACTTGCTCTCTATTTTTATTCTTTGCTTTTTTGTAAGGTGACTTCCGGAGATGCGCTATAGTCAGTCGTTTCCGTTCAGCAAAAGGAAAAAAAGCATTTGTAAATCGGGAGCAGTAGGATGCTGAACGGCTGCAACTGGCTCATCGCCTGCCTAATCAAGCAAGAGCCGTCGGATCAGGATCTAGCAACGGACTGTCGGACTCGAGTTCTGTTCTGAGTTGAAAGAGTGCGACCGCGAACGCGCCCAAATCAAACCCCCTCCCCCTCGCCACCGGCCCGGCGATTCTGCCGCGGCCGGCCGGGACCTCTCCGTTCCTCCTCGGCCCCGCCACCGCGTTCTCCGTCAACCATTCGCGCAAGCCCCGCCCATCGGTTCCCAGCAGAGCTGCAGAGGAGCCTCTCTCTCCCTCACCGACGGCGGCCGTGCCTGGTCCCTTCCGTAGTTCCACTCCGACGGGATCTGATCCGGTGACTGCGCTCGCGTGGGGAAGCCATGCCCGCGGCGCGACCTCGCTCTTCGGACGCCCGTTCATGTGCCTGCCTGCCCGCCCGGCTCCCTCGCCCGACGGTGCACGACAACCTCGTCCTCACTCCTCGGCGAGCGCCCTCGGTGAGCGAAAGCCCTACTTCAGTTGATCAGCGTTTGCCTGAGCGCGTGTTCCCATCTCATTGCCGACTAATTAAGGGCTTTGCTTAGGCGCATGGCTACAATAGCTTCACATCTATGACGGCATGCTTAGCTATTTGACTGTAAGCAAAGCATCTCGATTGATCCTTTCAGTAGTGATGTGAAACCTAACATCGGAGAGTTGGTAAAGTCAGGGCAGCGCATCATTGTAAGGCAGAGTTGATTTTATGAAATAGACACGATGTGTGTTTTATGATAGATACCGGTTACTGAGTTTTGGGGAAAGCTTGACAAAAATCTCTGGTTTTGGAGGAAGTTCTAGAAGACCTTTGTGTTGCGTGTAGGTTTTCTACCATGTATAGAAGGTTACTTGTCGAATCTATATGGAGTGTCGTGAAAGATCGGACCGTAATAACAGATCAATTCCTCACCTTCAGGGTTGGTCATGTGTTGGTTTGCTAGACTTGATTTGAGTAAATGTGGGCACTCGGTTGGATCAGTCAAACGGCATTTTCTGATGACTAAAATCAGCTCTAGCCGCAGTAGTCACTGACTAATTGACTAAAGTAGTCTGCTAGGAACTCTCATTTTATCAACTCCTTCGCACGATTCAAAGAACTGCTCTCTGTATATAACTGAATATGCATTTATAGACAAACATCTACCGATGATCAGTCCATCCAGAAGGAAACCGTCTTCTGTGTTCCATTTGTTTGCGTTCTGATGTTTTCTTTCTAATTAGAGAGACATCTCTTGCAGCTGTAGTCTTGTAGGAGACTGGGGGCTATCTTTCATGATAAGCTTTTCATCTCAGGCTCTTATTAAAGAGCACAACTGCATGATAATCCGCAGAATATAGTACATACCGTGGGTCATTTGAGACAAGTTTGGTGCTGATGGGAAACAACATAGTTTTTCATTTACCAAAAAGGTTTCCATTGTGCACTATTAACTACTGTACTGTTACGAACTGTAATTATGGGACATTTTTACTTTTCATCAGAAAAAACTAAGTAAAATACTAAGAAATATTCTGTCCAAATCATTTTGGTTAAGACGCTCTTTGCTTCACCAATCTGATTTTAGTCTCTGATGACATCATTCGGTCTCAGTTAATGTACTTGTCTACTCATCTTGATTCATTTCATGAATTATGATCGTTTCACGACGTTGTTTAGTGATCACTCAGTGGATGTAACACTCAGTTCAAACACACAATAAATAAGCAGCAGAAGCCTGGGCTGCAGTGATATATAAAGTACACAATAAGTAAGCCACACACACAAACTGTTTTATTCAGTGGCTCAAATACATACAGCAACGTGGGGTCCAGTCTCTGATGCATTACAGCTTATCGGAAAGGCACCAAACCTCGTGATTAGCAGCACAAGATTTTTGCCACATTATATGATTATAACCTGCTAGCATAGCAGTTTATTTATCCTCTGACTTTCCATACTAGGCTTATTTTGATTTTTACAAAGCGCCTCTTGGCCCTTCCCGTAGACTGCATGGATGAGATCCTTAAACTGGGAGGTCGGTGTTCTCATCAAAGGGAAATGGCTCCAGTTTTGGCTGTGCTGCTTGTAGGATCTTTTCAATTGGCATTTCTGGCTTTGATCTTTCCAGAGGCGCAATTGGATCAACATTTGGGTTATGATCCTGAAAAGAATAATAGACTATTTTCATAGACAGCCACAGATGATAGATTTCGTTAGTTTTAGATGCTTAATTTGCAAGGATGGCACTAACCTGGTTAGCATGCATTCTCTTGACAAAAGTTCGGAAAGTGATGTAGTTCTGTCCCTCCAGCAGCTCATCCGATAACCGGAGGTAGGTGAATCCAAACAGCTTGTGCTCAGGAGGGCCGTTCTTGTTGATGCCTGTGGGTCTCGCGTTCCGGAGTATCGTGTTATAAGCTTTTGCATCGTATCGACCAAGTGCGTTTTCGCATGCCACATGTAAGCCCTCTCTCCATCCAGCACTCAGCACCTGACAATTTTGATGGTCCACAACAGAATATTTTGATGAAAAATTCTTCAGTGTTTTCCTAAAAGAGAAATGCAGAATTCCTGAATCATAAATCACTGGTCGGTGGCTAAAGGTGTAGTTACCTGTTGAACTAGTTCTTCTGGTGCGCTCTTTGCATCTTGGCTTTGCTCGGAGTTTCTCATCTCTGCACAAGTGAAGTTAAGGCAAGCATGGTGCCTTGTGAGCATGCGCGCTATGGTTCTGTAGCCGTCTCTGTCATCTAAGTTGTAGTACCCGGCAGTGAGCTCGGCTGCATGGTTTGGAACCCTGTACCACCAGTGAATACCAGAGATCTGCAGCAAACATTGGAGCATGTCTTGTTTACTTTCTATATTAAGCAATGGAGCTGTATATGTTTCTTTGTCTGTCCTTTAGCCTCCAGTCCAATGTTAGAGCGAACGTTGTACATTTGATGTTGTTTATCAGATGCACCTTCTCATTTGAAATCATAATCTTTTTTAATGTGACCTACTTTAATAAGCTGAGATCTTTAGCATGATACTTACTTTGATTGCCAGCTGCACTCTGCATCCCAAAAAGACCTTGTTTGCTTCATCCAGGATCTTGTCACCGTGCTTTATCAGTTTGTTGGAGTACCATGAGAGGAAGAACTTCCCCTTCTCGGTGAGGTATGTTCCATTCTCCTTGAAAAATTGGGTCTTCTCAGGAGTGTCATTGTACTCTCCAGCATCGTCAGGCAATTCCCACTCAGGATGTCCGGCCTTTGCTGCTGCTGCTTTGAAGTCTGCTTCCAGGTACTTGTCATAGCACTGCAGATTATTTTTGTTTTAGTGATAGTTAGAACAGTTAAGCGCAGTCCTTTTGTCTGCTGGCGATGTTATTATTTTTCATTTGTTTTATTTCATGCCTTGTTTGTTTAGCTATATACATTTGAATTCGGCCTTTTCCGCTTAACTGCCGTCTTGGGTTTGCTTCTGATACCTTTCTCAAAAGAATAGTACGGTTTCTCAAAAGTAACGATCAGCTGAGGTTGCTGTTTTATCCAAGCGTATCTTTTAATGATTTGATCAGAGTCACTTTTTTTTATTTTTTATTTTTTGAAAGAGCTTTTTCAACAGAGATCATCACTTGGACAAAATTAAACTGTCTTTGGTCATCACATGGGTAAGGAGGATAATTTTTATTTTTGGCAAAGAGCACTCACTATGATTCTCCGATGCCTGGGAACACCCATCCCTGGCTCTGAGGATACGAGGGGTACCTCATCTCTCCAGCTGGGCCGAGTCCCACCTCAATGTCCACAATGACACCAGCATCCAAAAACTCTTTCATGTTCTCCCTGAAGCTCTTCATGTAATCAACATACATCTGCCACAGCCACGGAGAAGAATCAAAACTTTGTATTGTGACTTGTGAGCATACAGTGGGCATTAAAATGACAACTATGCTGTCGCCCAGACTCATCTGACCACCATATATGCAAAAGGGGGTGGCGTAGCTTAGCTAACCTGAACGGCAGTTCTTCCATGGAAGAGGGGTTGGTCATCCACTCCAATGGTGAGGTACTCAATGTTCCTCGTCCCGCTCCGGTTGGTGCAGAAAATGTCGGGGTCAGTCGCGCCGACGTCCCGCACCCACTGCGGGATTGGGATGTTCACGACGTCACCGACGTTGCCACCGCACTGGTGGCAAGACATGATGGCCTGCAGCTTCAGTCCGGCCTCCTGCACCAACTTGAAGACCTGCTTGTAGGCGCCCCAATCGTAGGCCTTGGGGCGCTTGCCCTCCACCAGCCCCCACCAGACGTCAATCATGACGCCGTCGACGCCGGCCTCCGTCAGCTTCTTCAGCTGCGCCCTGATCTCGTCGCCTTTCTCGAACTTGTTGTCGACGGTCACGACGTCCAGCTATTCTCGCAACGAGGGTGAAATCAAGGTCAGTACCAAAACTCCTCATCTCGCTCTTATTGATAAGTTTACGACTTTGCTCTTGTTCAAGTACAGTGTTATGTATGACCATGCAAGAGTATATCATCAGTTCATGATGTTAGGTGGGTGAGTGGAGCTTACAGGGAGCATGACGTAGACTTGGACATAGTTGGCTAGCAAGTTCCCCGCCATTGTGGTCGGCTATGCGTGCTCTACAAACACGTACCGGCCTTCTCACTGAACTTGGTTCGATGGATGTTGTAGGAAGCTTAGGGGTCTATTTATACTGCGAAAATGGAGGAGGGCAAGTTTCAAACAGGAGGGGCTCTTTTCCAGCGACGCGAACAGCGAACCTATCCTCTCCATCCCGGTACCTACTTCCGCTCAGAAAAGTTGGGACCGTGATATCATCGGCTGCCGCTGTGTACACATTTGTGTCATCGCGCGGATCCGGGATTCATCTGCACTGCAGTTTCAGATGTGCTGGCACAGCTTGTTTTAAGTTGTTGGGTGTGTGCCAATGATAGGGTGAAGGCATCTCATGTTCTGATCTGCTCATGTGTGTTTGGAGTTGAGAAGTACTATAACTGTAGAGGTTTCCAGTCCCACTTCTGAGAACACCATGTGTTTCAGTGTGAAATACGTATCCGGTGAAATGAAAATGTCAGCAAACTGGGATGCACACTGTATGCTGCAAATGCATAACGGATAGGTGCTACGCGTTTGACTGTGTATATCACATAACACCCTAAATTTGTATCGTAAGGATAATACAGTGATTCGGTATTAGCACCATGGACACACTCTGTGAGACTTGCATGTATATCCCGGATCTTTGCTATGGTTCAAAGGTATATGTGAAGGTGTACTTTCTTGCGGCTAACTAAAGAAAAGATTCTTTTGTACGTATATGTGTGCCGTGTGAAGGGTGCAACAGAATTTGTTTTCGCTTTGGACGTTCATTGCCGCAACCTGTTGAAAATCCAAAACTGCTGCCTCGATCTCGAATCTTGATCTGTGCGTTGCCATAACACGGAAAAGAAAAAGGAAATTAGATCCATCTTAGCGCAGCAGATGTACAGGACTCACTATTACAGAATCACTCGTACAAGATCCCTTCTCTGTGACGGCTCAAGAAATCCATTAAGGATAAAATATACTCTAAACAGTTGGCTCAGGAAAACTATACGGGACCATATTTCCCAAAAGCAATTGTCGCGAATAAAGGCAACATCTGTGACAATTCACCACAGAAACTGTCAAAGAAAGTATTGGTGATGGTTGGTAGAAAGAAGCCAATACCGATGCGTCACTTATCCGTGACAGTTTTTTTCATACCAACTGTATGTAATATTTCATGACGGTTGACCAAAACAAGTCGTTCGGATGTGGCCGTTATCCGCGATGATTCTTTTTGGTGAACCGTGTGGGATGTGTTGCTATATAAGTATCTAGCCCACGACCAGACATATCTGTCTGGTTGTTGCGGCTGGCTGGCGATTTTAGCGCGATTGTTGGTTCTTAAAAGTTATAACTATATTGTATTACTTATATTCCTTGCAAATTGTTGAAAAATAAGTTAAAAACCCAAGTAAGGTTAGACTAGGGTTGGTATTCCTTGCAAATTGCATTATATGGTTAGATCAGGGTTGGTATGTAAATATAGTGTTTAATTGTTGATAGCATAGTGTAGATTTTACATGTACTGTAGGTAAGTTTTTATTTTTCTAATTTGTATGCATATATCAAAATTAAGTTAGCATTGTGGTAACTAATTAAAGTGAGAAACAATCATCAATTCTTCAAATGCAGACATAGATGGATCGAGGGTGGATGTAAGATGAGAGCCATATTAATGAAGCGTATATTAATGGCGTTGTTGGTTTTAGAAGAGCTATTATGGCGAGTATGTGGAATAAGGGGAAGTGTAGATTTTCCGTCCATGCATTGATTGCGAGAATAGTAGGCATTGGGAGAACCCTCAGCAGATTGAAGACCACTTGTTTCAAAGGGGTTTCATAAAAGGATATACATGTTAGATTAAGCACGGTGAAGAGCCGGTCATAATTGAAGGTAAGTAGGAGATCAACGATATGCCAAACACCATCGATGATGATCAGCTAGATGTGTCGATTGTGCTTCTGATGATGAGGCCGACAATATTGCTAATTTGAGTCAAATGCTACGTGATGTAGAGGGGCGATGATGATAGAGGGTATAAGTAATTCGTCGTCATGCTGGAGGATTCTGAGAAACCTTTTTATCTGGGCTGCAAAGAAAAATACTCTAGATTGTCATCGTACTTGAATTTTTGAAATTGAAGGAAAACAACGGATGGTCTTACAAAAGCTTCACGACGATGTTAGGTCTCTTCGCCGACGTGCTTCCGGAGACGAATGAGTTGCCCAAGACAATGTACAAAGCCAAAAATGTTATCTGTCCCTTGAAAATGGAGGTTGAAAGAATACACGCATGTCTGAACAACTATATCATGTACCGCAAACAGTATGCAGACTCGCATTCATGTCCAGTCTGTAAAGCATCTCGATAAAAGTGGATCAAAGAAAGCTGAGGATGGCGATGAGGTGATGAAACGGATTCCTTCCAAGGTAGCGTGGTATCTTCCTATAATGCCTCATTTAAAGCGTTTGTTTGCGAACCTAGAGGAGGCAAAGTTGATGTGTAAGCATGCCGATGAGTGTAAGAACGATACAAGATGAGACACCTTGTTGGTGTGACCCAGTGGAGAAACATTAATAGGAAGTACTCATCCTTCAGTCAGGACCGATTAATGTAAGTTTGGAATGAGTACTAATGGAATGAATCTGTCGACGATCGGTATACCGCTGATCTTACGGTATTCGTGGAAAGTGTATGTATGAGGGGTAGAGACCGCTAGGGCACAAGGCCAGAGGTATAATGGCAAGAAAAATGTCCTTTTTATACAGGTTCGGGCATCCCTTAGGATAACAACCCTACGTCTTGTTCGTATATATTCAATGGAAAAACGTCTTACAAGGGAATATGAAGGTTAGTGGCTATCCTAGGCCTAATCGTAGACTAATCCGGCTAATCCCGCTATTCTCGACTCCTTCGAGGTGATGTGGCTTCTGGATCTATCCGGGCCTGAAAGACTTGTTGGACTTCCTAAGACTTGAAAGACCTCTAAGACCTGAAAGACCTGTCCTCCCCTATGGGGTTGATCATCCTTTTATAGGGGGCTCATCTAGTCGTACCGCACATGGACTTACATCCGAGTAGGACTCTGGCTTCCTTATACATCGGGATGGACTTCCTTGTTTAAGGGATATCTTCCCTCCTTCTGAGAGGTTACCTTATCGTCCTGGGATCCTTACCAGATACGGGGTATACTTCTGAAACCCAGGGGATCGTATATCAGATACTTCCTAATATACGGGATACTGTACTATTCATCGTCAGAATACATTTGGCAGCATAAGCAGCAGACACAACACATGGCCTATTCTTCTGTGTATGTACAACCTCCTGCCATGGTTGTGTATGAAGTGTAAATACATCGTGATTTCCATAATTATTCAAGAGCCAAAGCAACCTGAAAACGACATTGATATTAACTTTGCACTATCGATGGAAGAACTACAAACATTTAGGAACAATGAAGGGGTAAAGATATGTGATGCTTACAAACAATAGTACTTCGATCTACGTGGATTGTTGTTTCTAGTCATCAATGATTATCCTGCATATGGTAACTGCTTCAGGCAAACTACAAAGGGAAAGCCTGTGTGACATGCTTGAAAGATACCGTGAGCATATGGCTTAAGAACTCAGGCAAAGCTGTATATATGCGTCATCGTAGGTTCCTTTGGAGAAACCACCCATACCACAGGATGACTGCTCAATTCAATAAGAAGATGGAACATGGTGAACAACCAAGTTCTTTTACCGAGATAGGGGTCTATGATAAAATGAAGGATATCAATGTTTACTCGAAAGGGAAGTAAACTGAAAAAGCGACCAGGTGAGAAGATCATATGGAAGAACAGATCGATATTTTTGGATCTACCTTATTGGAAAGATCTAGAAGTGCGTCATTGCATTGATGTCATGCACGTAGAGAAGAACATTTGTGACATCGTGCTCAGTATGTTACTGAACATCCATGATAAAACAAAGAATAAAGTCAAGACTAGACTTGGCAGATATAGGCATCAGACCTTAGTAGCACCAATAAAGATTGCTAAAGGATGGACGTATCTCCCCCTGCTTGTTATATTTTATCCAAGAATGAGAGAACTAAACTGTGCATGTTCTTGCGTAGCATTAAAGTTCTGAGAGGATCCGATGAAGGTTTGTTCATTGTTGCCTATCCGAGAGGGTCCGATGAAGATTTTCACTGGTTATTAGCTTCTATCATTTTAATAGATGTCATCTGATAATGCCTATCCGAGAGGGTCCGATGAAGAGATGTCGGTGAGAGGGTCTGATGAACGGACTTCGCCAAGTGGGACGACTAACTCCAGGCAGTAGAATTACACTGTTCTAGAAAACCCTCAATGGAGCTGAAAGGACAATTTCAAGTGGAAGCGATCCATGAGGAATCTAGGGCTCCTACTGAGCTAGAAAAAACCAAGAAGAAATTTAGGACCATATGCGGGGTAGTCGTAAGGGAATGGGTTAGTGTCCTATTAGAGGACTGGAAGAAAGTTACAGGAGGCAAGCACACTAGTTTATTGGACGAGATAATGGGATCGTTCCTAGTGCCTGAACAATGGGCACAGGAGGTGCGGCGAGCTGCGTTGATGAACGATTGAGATGCGTGGAAGAACTGGAAATATTCCTTAAACAAAGATTTTGTGCAGAAAAGGAAGGAGCCTTTTGGGAACTACCAGATGATTACCCTAAAGGACTGGGAAAAAACATGTGGAGATGAAGATAACGATTGAGTTTCATCGAAAACGTGAAGAACACAAGGCTCTAGTCATGAAAAGCTTACACCCCCATGGAATGGGCACCAAAGGATATTAGGTAAGAAAAGATCATGGGAAAAGGAGGACTAATAGGCACGCCTGTGGGGCATTGCCCCGCCATTTGGTGATGTCAAGACCAGTGTGCAGAAGTCTAGTTGAGAGGAAGATCAACTACCTCCTCTATGGTCAAAAGATCGTCGAAAACCTTGAGGCCAAGAAGTGTACCAACAACTGGTAAGATAATGATTGATGATCGGATTTAGTTGTTAGTCCATAAATAACTTCATGCTTATTAACGTAACCAATTCTGGTTTTTTGCAGAAACAGCTGAGTGTTCAAGCTTCCCAAGGCTCTTTTCAGTCCAATAGTGCTAATGACATGCTCACAGCCGGGTTGAGAACCAAAGAGCACCCGAGGGTCGTACTTAGGGGAAAGGGATCCTAGTCATACATATGAAGGCATGACTTGAAAAGAGCCAGAGCAGAGTGCAAAAAACAACATATGAAAGCAGAGCTACGTGATGAACTAATGCCTGAGTTTGAACAGATGATTGAGGCTCGTCGGCAAGGGAAAGAGCTACTATGGAGGAAATGTATAAAGCACAACAAGAAGGTATTGGACACCCCAGTCTCGGTACCCATCGAAGTAGTTGCGCGTCAGCTAGCCCTAATGGATGATACCAATGTCATATATCATATCGATGCCATTAGCGAGACCAAGAGGTGCACGCTTCAACTGATTGTAGCACATTTGAGTTTTCCCTTAGAGGCTGCTTTCGGCTTGGTGTATCCGCCTCTTGAAGGGGCTATAGTTCACAATCTTCCAATAGCTTAAGGTTTTGCCAGGTACACTGTGGATTGTGTTGATCCAAAATTCATGCTAGTCCTGTTATATTACATACGCGAGGACAACAAAACATCAGACTGTGAGAGATCCAATTGGGTGATCCATCTAGTGACTCAAGAAGAACATAGTCTTGGAGAACGCAATATCGGGACTGTCAACTTCCCCAACATTGTCTCCTGTATCTGCTCTGGTCATCTTGCCAGGGCGCTTTGTTCCCTCTAGTCCGCATGATTAGCTCCAGTTGTCGGCACCGCCAATGCTACCCTCTAAGTTTCCTGCTGAGCTTGATCTACCACCACCGCCCCATCCGGTGAAGATGAAAGTGCATATAGGCCCCTAATTGTGTTTTGGTGATAGATGATGAATGATTAAGGGACTAACATTTGCAATGAGTACACAATCAGGTTTTAGTCCCCATTGTGAAGAACAATCGGCATTGACGACCCCTAAAAAGTGAAGAAAAGAAGACGGCGTATGTTCTATTGAAGATTTCTATAGATTTCATTCTCCATGAGGTTTTGATCTATTCTTTTTTAGTATAGGAACGCTGTACTATAAAGGGGGGGTGTGTCAACATGCTGGTGAGAAAGCTCAATGCTCAATTGCTCAACAATCTTCTCATTTTGGAGACACAAATTTGTCACAATCTCTTAGCCAAAACCTAGCTTTCCTTGAGTACCCGGAGTATCTGGCCGTTCCCGGAATGTCCGGGTGTCCAGACCCTTGTGGGAGGTGCTCTCGGGTTGATACCCGGAGTATCCGGCCCAGCCCGGAATGTCCGAGTGTCCAATACCCGAATGTGCCACTCTCGGGTAGGTGCCCGGAATGTCCGGCCTAGCCCGGAATGTCCGGATCTTCAGTACCCAGATGGACAACTCTCGGGTAGCTGCTCAGAGTTTCCGGCATACTCGGAGTGTCCGGATGTAGAATGGGGTGTTGTGACCGTTGGAAATTTGTATACCCGGAGTCCGGACTTGTTAGTCCGGAATGTCTGGATGTGTTAAATCGAACTCCAACGGTTAGTTTTTGTGAGTGGTCTATTTATACCCTCCTCCCATTCACTCTCCTCCAAAACTAAGAGCCCTTGTTCTTGAGAGAGATATCCAAAAGGAGTGAGGATTTTCAAAGTGTTGAGCACTACAGCATTGAGTTCATCTCCAAGCAAATCGACGCGCTTGTTACTCTTGGAGATTGGGGTCTCCTACATGGCGAGGAGTCCTTGATAGCTCCCAATTCGTATGATGAGCATTAAGAAGTTTGTGAAGGCCGAGATTCGCCTCCACAAGGAAAGAATCATCAGGAAGAAGTCGAGGAGACGCAAGGGTGTCCTCGAGGGTGAAAGGCTTGAGAGAAAGCCGACTCTTGATCAAGTGTGATCGAGCTCCCCAAATGGAGACGTAGGATTCCCCCAAGGATCCGAACTTCAGCAACAAATTCTTTGTCTCCTTGTCCATTTACTTCTTGCATTTACTTCACAAAGTATTTCTCATATTGCTTGTATTAAACTCATTAGGATATTTGCTCTCACATCATATCACTTTCTCCTCTTGCTAGTTAATAGAATCAAATTCTGCAAATTGCAACAGTTGATTAAAATTGATTAAAATTGCCTAGTCGCCTATTCACCCCTCCCCTCTAGGCTGACATCTTGATCCTTTAGAAGACACATATAATGGCAAAGCTAAGGGCAAAGCGAAAGCACTAACCGACAAGGAGATCGACAGATGTTCCCCAAGATGGAGGTAACCCGCGAGTACATGCTTGGAGAGCCATTCCTCTCACTAAATGAATTGGCGCTCAGGTTTGTTCTGCCAAAAATTGTATGCGCACTACATGACCGTCTCCAACAGGGATGGGGCAGAAAGAGAATTAATCATAGCTGTGTATTTCAAGCTGGAGCATTTCCTCCATGAGGCATGCGATTGCATGGTTGGCTTCAAGGATTTCTTCTTCCTCTTCAACGTTTGGGAAATGGACGCCTCCCTTATGAGATGTTTTATATTGTAAGTATTTCACAATCATTGTTTACATTCAAGCTATTTGCTGCAAAGTGCATATATGTTAATTAACTCTTTTTTCTTTAGACTTAGGTACACGATCAATGAATGCAAAGTAAGAAAAGAACTGGTGGGTTTCCTTGACCCACATTTGGTCTCGAAGCAAAACATCACCGAGAACTTAGAGGTCATCTCCAATTATGTGCAAAAAGCATTGTGGATTCAACAGAACAAGGAATGCATACTTCTTCCATACAACTAGGAGTAAGTTATACACTATATTTATGTTATTATTTATACTTTATATAGTATAAACTAAGTGAGTTGTAAACTTTTGCAACTTTTTTGGGATCTTAATTGTCATCATACATAAATTAAACAAGGTAATAATACCTTGATTTCTATAAGCCTCATGACTTCACGGCTTATCAGCCAGTTATTGATAGGTCACATAGCACATTTCATTTTCTTAGTAATTTTTTGTTTTATTTAATCATGTTGGAATTGGCTTAATTGTGGAATCACGTAGGGCATTCGCCATATAAATTGCTTGTGGAGGAAGATCCAAGCTAGAAAAAACTAAGAGTTTGCACCATGACTTCAACTTTAAGGTATTCCCTTATTAACGACAAAATTCTCCTATATCATGTTACTTCATAAAAAATGTTATCCATAACTAACCCCTTAGCTATATTTTTTCCAGTGTAGCCAGCAACCAAGGTAAATCAATCGTTGTGCCTATTATGTTTACCACCATATGATGAAACTCGTCCCATGTTTTAAGGATAAAAGACCTACATGGTCTAATTACAGTTAATCAAGCTTAACATTTTACTAATACTTTTCTTTTTAATATACAGAGATAGTCCTAGACTGTTTTGGCATTTGCGGCGTGCTCGTAAGGAATTTCGAGATGGGATTGGATAGGTTGGAAAGAGCACGAGATAAGCTTTCCAAAGAGTCCAAGATCATCCAAATCGGAGTCCGTATGCTCCAGATATAGAAGTTTGAACTCAGAGCTGTCTCAGAATCCACATCAGAGTCCAGAACTTGTTAGACTTGATCTCTAACCCTTCTTGGACAAAAAGTGACGTTGGAGAACTCCTTGTACAACAAAAATCCATGTGAGATATCTTCATGGTCACATGAACTTCATTTGCTCCTCCTCCCGAAAGTTTGAACTTGAATCCTCGCTTGTTCTTGACGATCTTTACGGACCTCCTTTTATTCTTTATAGCTTGAGCAGTGGATGTAGGTGAAGTAGTGGAAGTAGAGGTGTCAGTGGGTGCATCAATGGGGTTCATGTCCTCATCATCCTCCCTTCCTTGAAAACAAAGCCGTCCGCATCTTTGCATAAGATGAAAATACGCAGCATATACATATCTACCAATCATGGTTAGCTCTTCGTGGTTAGCAATCATATCTAAAATAAAATTCCAGCAAACATTGCAACGTAATTTGCAAACATAAGTGGAGAACTTGTCTTTGTGATGAGCATTAGCAAAAGGGTTCATGAGCGTATGGAAATTGCCTATACAACAAGTATTACAACTAGCTTTGCAAGTATAAGTGAAGTATTTGAATGGATCTCCATCATAATATTGCTCAAATATATGCCAACAAAAATGTTGCGATTACACACTCAAAGAATTGAAAGGATTATCACTAGCACGTTGAATTTTAGGATATGGAGGAACACAAAAATTTGTGGTAGCATGTAACATAAGTCTTTGAATGAATTTCTCACATTGCAAAGTTGATGAGATAAACAATTGCAAATAATCATCGTCGAAACGAGTAAGTTTATCAACAATTTTAGCACGGGTGATGCAAAAGGTATGCACTAAAATTCCACAATCTACACTATATTTGTTAGTGTTTTGATCTGGCAATAATGAATATGGGGCAGCGTACGCGTAGCAGATCTAGATGGGTGCACACGGGACACAGAGTTTAGACAGGTTCAGGCCCTTGGGAAGAGGTAATACCCTACATCCTGTGTTTGGTGGATTGTATTGTTCGTTTACCGTATGCCATAAGACCTCGAGAGGAGCTCTCTAGGTCGCTTGGGTTTGGATGTGTATCGTCTCTATGAAAGCCTCTATGTTGCTTACCGATCGAGGAATCCCTCTCCTACCTTATATAGGCGGCAGGGGCAGGGTTACACAAGTCCAGATCGGTTTATAAGTAGATTTCCTATTCGGTTACAATTAGATCCCGTGATATTGGGTAGGTACAGGCTTATATCTTGTACACCAAGTTGATGGAGCACCCCCGTGTAGAAGTCGGACTCCGAGTAGTCGGCCCGGCCCACCCTATGACCAGAGGGGCGGCTTTGTCCTCCTTGACAATACCCGGGTGCTATGTCATCGTTAGTAGCCCCCCGAGTCCTTCACGATCTGGCTGCAACTTGTCTTGGTAGCGCCTTCGTCCAAACCAAGTGCTTTTTGCCTTCCCACCTGGGCAAGTTTCCCGAGTGGTATCCACCTGAGCGCACCTCTTTGTTGCTTGCAGGGAGATGGTGAGGGACTCATAGAACTCCTGTGGAATAAAAGTAATAAGCCGAGTAATATTCACCTGTAGGGCAGGAATATCATGGCAGGTGAGCTAATAACGGGTAAGTCCTGGTGGTATCCGGTCATTTCCAGTGGATGGAGACCGGCTATCGACCCAACGGGGGGCATACGATGAATCCCGACTGAATTCCCGAGAGGCACCTGGTTACCCGAGTGGCTCAGGTCCAGCTAGTGTCCCTCTGGGGGAATACCCTCAAAATTTGTGTCAGAACCAGAACATAAGCTATAACGCTTCGGTCCCGAGTCGTTCGGTGTCCGACTAGTGCCCACTGGAGCCGCACTACTACCGCCCTTCACTCGGGTGTATTCAAGTGGTTGTGAACCCCTGGAGGTCAACCACCGAAACCCTTCAAACTGTAATGTTTCGGTCCCGAGTTGTTCAGTAACCGACTAGCGGCCCGTTGGAGGCAAGTTACCGTTGCTCTTTATTTGGGGTGCATTCAAACGGCTATTTAATCCTTGTGGGCCGACCGTTGAATCCCCTGGCACAACAACCGCTAGAAGCGGAAACGCCGCGCCGTCCGGGCTGCCGTCCCATATAAAGCAGGGGGACACGGTGAAAACCGCTTTACCCTACTTCATTTCACACTTAACCTCCTCAGTGCACTGCACCCCTTCGTCTTCTCAGCGCCCTGCCACCTTTTGGCATTCCCAGCGCCCGAAAACGCCGCTTCGTCTTCTCAGCCCACGCCGCCACCATCATTTCGCCCATAACGCCACCATGTAGTGCCCCAAGCATCCGTTCCCCATCTCAGCTAGCCGAATCCAGATCGGGACTCCAAAAAAACCCTAGATCTGTTTCGCCACCCCTGGATGCCCACCATCATCAAGGAGGTGGATTTGTTTGGAGAGGAGGAAAACTCAGTTCCGGGTAGGATTTCCCCACTCCCAACACGGGTGAGATCATTGTCTTCGCCTCCTTCTCTCGGGGTTTCTCAGTTCCGCCCACCTTTTCCTGCGTGGGCTGCTATACTTCTATGGATTAGAGCTGCAGAACATTAACCCGAACGAGATGCTGCACGTGGCCTGCTTCATCACCCTGTGCGAGTGCTTCTTAGGAATAGAGCCACACTTCGCCTTGTGGAAGCAGCTATTTGTCGTCAAGCCCTAGCCAAGCAAGAACAGCCCGGCTGTGGTAGGGGACGCTGGGTTCCAGTTGAGGGCCGGCACTGTTAAGAACTATCTGGATCTTCCCTTCTAGTCATCCAACAAGGGATGGCACTCGGAGTGGTTCTACTGCTCCAACCTCGAGCCTTCACTTCCAAGGTTCGAAGGTCAACCTCCCGAGTGTAAGGCGAGCTGGACAGAGCTTTCGAGAGATTGGGAGCGCCCCGGGGTCGAAGTCCTTCAAGCGCACCTCGCCCGAGTGTTTCAGGCTGGAGTTACCGGGGTCGGAGTCATCTCGACCTTCATCAGCCGCCGGATCCAGCCCGCGAAGCTAAGGGTCCATCCGATGTACGAGTATATCAACCAACAGGATGTGACCCGGGAATCAGCTGATGTGCTCCCGGAAGAAGAGGTACGGCGCCGGGTCAGGAGGCTGATGACCCAAGGAACGAACCTGGATACCTCTGGGCACCTGGCGCCTTTCAGTCTGGCCAACCCCCCAAGCAAGGTGAATGATCAATCTTCTGACATTGTTATTTGCAGTTTGTGCTTTAGTTGAGTTATACTTGGACTGCGCTTGTGCAACCCGACTTCGCAGGATCTCTTCTGGTTCGGCTCCAAGGTTCCCCTCCCAGAGAATGAGATTTGGAACCAGCCACCGTACACCGGCGTCCCCGGCGGCGGGCAGCAACCGCAGGGAAAGGCCGGGTCCTCTGCTTCTGCTGCCGCCGGGTCATCAGAGGGAAAAGCAACTACGGCCGAAGTGCCTAGTGCCCCGCCGTCGACTGCGGCACCTCCTGAAGAGGGCCCTCAGGAGGATGAAGAGGAAGTCCCCCTCATTCGAAGGAGGGGAAAAGGACTACTGATGCTACTTTCGGGGGACAGGACAACTCCTCTGCCCGTCCTGCCCCGGCAGCATCTGCGGCCACCGAGGAGCAAGGAGGCTCCTCGACGCCGGCGGTTCCAGCGACTGTCGCAACGGGATGGCGAGCCCCGGATTTGAAGAAACACCTCAAAGTGCCGAGATCCGCCAGGTATGTTACCGAGTAAGCGTCCTTTTGTCCCACAGTATAGTAGTGAATAGCGATAATCTTGGTTGTTTTTGTAGGCCGAGGACCACGGGGACTATCCCAAAGGGCAAACCGAGTGCCCAGGGATCAGGCCCCCGGCCGTCCTCTCCCCCGAGAGCTGCCAGCACCCCTTCAGTGCAGTAGTCTCCCCAGTAGGGAGGTGCGTCTCTGACCCCGCTGCTTGCCTAGCAGTCGGAGGAGTCGAGCGCCGGAGCGCAGGCTCCGACTGCAGCCGAGCCGGCGGCGGGTCCCCGTCGGGAGGTGGTGCGGATCGTCCCACCGTGCCCTAAGGGGACCCCAGTGCTGCCGGTGGAGGAGATCAACATTGGCCACGTGCCGCCACCTCCGCCAGGTTTCCACGTGGAGTTCCAACCGCTTCGGGTTCGCCAAATGAACCCCGCGAAGCGGGACAAAGTTCTATGTGAGATCGACGACGTCCAGGAGCTGGAAGAGTGGGAAGGCGCGATAGGCGCCGCCAACCAACTCGGAGCCCAGCTCCCGGGGTTGGTGAAGGCTTTGCAGAAGAACCTCGAGGCCGCGAAGAAGAGCGCCTACTTGGTGGACGGCTAGCTTCAGCCGTTGATGAGGGTATGTATTCTACCCTTGTGCCTTCTTCACTTTGTGTGTCATGAATGCGCAGACAGTGCACCATTTAGGGTTAGCCCCCGAGCCTCCGACCGACTGGAACAGTCGGGTGGAGTTTCTTTGTTAACTTGTAGATTTCACATTGGGGGCACGATCAGTGCACCCAATGGGTGTAGCCCCCGAACCTCCACTCGGTTCATGGAACCAAGCGGAGGGTCTTTGATTAATTTTCCCGAGTAGCTAACTAGCTTTGGCATTTGTGCAGCTGTTAACTAAAAGGTCTCGGGACAAGGCCGAGTGGGATAACCTGAAGGGCACCCTGCGTGCGACACAGGAACAAGTGCGCGCACGGGAGGCCGAGGCTCGGGCGGCGAAGTAGGAGGCCTGCAGGGAGGCTGCCCGAGCTGAAGGTAATGAACGCGAACTTCTTTGGTCACTTCTGCCTTTACTGTACTGACTATTTCTGGCGTCTTCTGCAGCTGCTGAAGCCGAGGCCGCCAAGCTGAAGAAGGAGCTTGAAGCCACCGCCAAGATCAAGGACGAGCTCAAGGCGGTGAGGGCTCATGTGCGGCAACTTGAGGTGGAAAAGGTCGCCACCGAGTCTTCGCTAAAAGGAATGCAGGACGCCGCCGCTGGTAAGCCCCTGACTCGTTGTCCGATCAGTCGGAATCTGTTGAGTAGTTTGCTGACGCCGTTTTGTGATC
This sequence comes from Stipa capillata, assembly GCA_019208055.1. NCBI lineage: Eukaryota > Viridiplantae > Streptophyta > Magnoliopsida > Poales > Poaceae > Stipa > Stipa capillata. The sequence continues at coordinate 42,697 of JAGXJF010002236.1, forward strand.
GTTGCAGTGCTGCAGATGCGCTTTGAACAAGCACATCTAACAGCCGGGTCCTTGAAGGCGGCTGCTTTCACATCCTGTGGTGCCCTTTGGGAGGCCGACCTGACTCCAACTCACGCGGAGGCGATCGTGGAGCGCCTTCAGCAAGTGCCCGATCAGGAAAAGATGTTGCTGAAGGAGTTGACGCGGTTCGAGACCCAATTGGCGCTCGCAGTGGTGAAGTCCCACTACCCATCGCTTGACATAGGAGCGATCGGGGAAGGACTTGCCGCCGATACCACCGACGAAGAGTTTTTTGCGCTGATGGAGGAGGTCCAGTCGGTGGTGAACACCCTCGCCGATAGCGTTGATCTATAAAAGTAGGCATAAAACACTTGAACCATTCCATATGCATTTTAAGTACTCGGGAAGGCCGAGTGTAACTTGTTTATGCATGTCGTGGTTAACTTGTTCTGCGTTTGCTAATCTCTCTTTTCTTAAAAATTTGTTCGTGTGTAAGTTAGCCCTTTGTGTGTGCTCTTGCCGACCCGTCGTAGCCCCCGTTGCATAGAGATTAGCTGTGGGTTGTTTCTCGTGTAGCGCAGGGTTGTGGCGTAGACCGGCGATCGAAGACGAAGAGTTAACACCGAGCTTTTTACACAGTACTAAAATAATTGTGTGAAGGAGAAGAGCCCGAGTGCGCTTGGGCGCACCCAGTGTGATATAGCCCCCCGAGTGTCTACTATGCGCGAGCAGACATAGCAGGCTAGTCGGGAACCCCAGGAATTGGCCAAATGGAGCAAAGAAAAAATTTATTCATTCATACTTAAAATATGAAAGTACAAAGCTTAAGCATAAAAGCGACGTAGCTGTTTAATGTTCCAGGCGTTGGTGATGAGGTTGCCGTCCGTATCCTTCAGCTGGTAAGCCCCCGGGCGTAGTATTTCAGCGACCACGTATGGGCCTTCCCATGGTGGCGAGAGCTTGTGCTTGTCCTTGTTGGACTGGATTCGGCGCAAGACCAAGTCGCCAACGTGGAACGCGCGCCCGCGTACGTGTCGGCTGTGATAGCACCGTAAGCCCTGCTGGTATTTGGCCGACTGAAGGGAAGCTACTTCTTGTGGTTCTTCAAGCTGATCAATGGCGTCTTGTCTTGCTTCCTCCGACTGGTCCTCATTGTAAGGGCGGATGCGCGAGGATCCATGGTCCAAATCAGTCGGCAGTACGGCCTCGGCTCCATATAACATGAATAAAGGGTGGTAATCGGTTGATCGGTTGGGTGTAGTCCGTAGGCTCCAGAGTACTGAAGCCAACTCTACTGCCCATTTACCCACAAACTTCCTTAGGCACGGGAAGATCCGAGGTTTGATGCCTTGCATAATCAGACCATTGGCACGCTCAACCTGCCCATTTGTGCGTGGGTGTGCCACTGCGGCAAAGTTGAGCCCAATGTTGTAGTCGTCGCAGAATTGAAGGAAGGCGCCACCAATGAACTGAGTGCCGTTGTCCGTGATGATGCAGTTGGGGATGCCAAACCGATATACGATGTCCAGGAAGAACTCGACGGCCTGCTCTGCAGTGGTCGTGGCGATTGGCTTGGCTTCAATCCAATTGGTGAACTTGTCAACGGCGAAAAAGAGATGTGTGTAGCCCTTGGGTGCCTTCTTGAGGGGACCAACCATGTCCAGACCCCAAACAGCAAAGGGCCACGTGATTGGGATAGTTTGGAATGCCTGAGCCGGCAAGTATGTCTGTCGGACGAAATATTGGCATCCCTCGCAAGTGCGCACAATGTGCTCAACATCTGAGATAGCGGTTGGCTAGTATAAACCTTCTCGAAAGGTTTTCCCGACTAGCGACTTCGGTGCCGCGTGGTGCCCGCAGACCCCGAGTGAATATCGTGTAGCAACTGTTTACCTCGGTGCTGGGGTATGCACCGCTGGAGAATTCCAGAGTTGCTCTTCTTGTAGAGGTTGTCTTTGATTACAACATAGGCCTTGGTACCCCTGGCAAGGCACCGCGCCTCGGTCTAATCCTGTGGGAGTGTGTCCCATAGGATGTATTCGAGGAAAGGCGTCGTCCAGTCGGGGGTGATAACCAAGACCTCTTGTGTAGTCTGTTGAATGCTATCGGATCCCTTGAGGTGTGGTTCTTCGGTCTCGGGCGTCATCTCCACCTTGATGGAGGGCGTATGCAACTTGTGGAGAAAAACTCCAGCCAGAACGACATCCCGACTGGACCCCAGCTTGGCGAGCGTCTCTGCAGCCTCGTTGTCTCGGCGGAGGACGTGCGTGGGCTCGAGGCCGTCGAACTTGACATCAAGCTTGCGTACCTCTTGGCAGTAGGCTTCCATGACGGGGTCTCTGCATGACCATGCCTTCATGACCTGCCTAACCACCAGTTCGGAGTCTCCACGGGCAAGGAGCGGACGAATTCTGAGTGAAGTCGCAATGCGTAGCCCATGTAGTAAGGCTTCATACTCGGTGACGTTGTTGGACGCCGGGAAGTGAATTTATAGCATGTACTTGAAGTGTTCCCCTTTCAGAGAGATGAGCACGATGGCAGCCCCCGTGCCCTGGAGCATCAATGAACCATCGAAGTAGAGCGTCCAGTGTTTGAGGTCGATGACAGAGGGTGGGGATTGGATTTCCGTCCACTCAACCATGAAGTCAGCGAGAGCTTGGGACTTGATGGCCGTGCAGGGGGTATAAACTATGCTGAATGCCATTAGTTCCATTGCCCACTTAGAAATCCTTCCAGTGGCGTCGCGATTGTTGATGACGTCGGCGATCGGGAAGGAACTGACCACCGAAATCGAGTGTCCTTGGAAGTAGTGGACTAGCTTCCGAGACGTTATGAACACCGCATAGATAATCTTCTGTATCTGTGGGTACCGTGCTCTGGACTTGGAAAGCACTTCGCTGACGAAGTAGATTGGCCGCTGAACCTTTTGTATGTGGCCCGACTCGGAGCGCTCCACGACCAACACAGTGCTAGCCACCTGGGTAGTCACTGCAATATAGAGGAGCAGCAGTTCGTTGGGCATTGGAGAAACCAGCACCGGGGACGCGGTCAGGAGCTTCTTCAGCCCGTCGAGGGCATCTTGGGCTTCAGACGTCCAGGTGAAGGTGTCCAACTTCTTCAGGAGCTTATAGAGAGGCAGGGCCTTTTCGTCGAGTTGAGAGATGAATTGACTGAGGGCCGCCATGCATCCGGTTAGCCTTTGGACATCCTTGAGGCTTTTTGGTTGTCCCATCTTGACGATGGCCTCGATCTTCTCCGGGTTAACCTCGATTCCTCATTCGGAAATGATGAAACCGAGTAACTTTCCCGAAGGAACTCCGAAGACGCATTTCTCCGGGTTGAGCTTCATGTTAAATCGCCTGAGGTTGGCGAATGTTTCCCCCAAATTGGTCAGGAGATCATCCTTCTTCTCGGATTTTACCACCACGTTGTCGACGTAGGCCTGTACGTCCTTCCAATCTGCCCCTAGAGGCAGTGCTGTATACACTATTGGTATGTAGCACCGGTGTTCTTTAAACCGAAAGGCATGGAGACGTAGCAGAAGGCCCCGAACGGAGTGATGAACGACGTCTTGATTTCTCTGTGCTCCTTCATCTTGATTTGATGGTAGCCCGAGTAGGCGTCGAGAAAACACAAAATCTCGCAGTCGGCAGTGAAGTCAATCACCTGGTCGATGCGAGGTAATGTGTAGGGATCTTTGGGACATGATTTGTTGAGGCTCGTGTAGTCAATGCACATCCTCCATTTTCTATTCTTTTTGCGAACAAGAACTGGGTTCGCTAACCAGTCGGGATGGTACACTTCTTTGATAAAGTCAGCCGACAGAAGCTTGGCTATCTTCTCTCCTATTGCTCTGCACCTGTCCTCAGCAAAACGGCACAGGCACTGCTTGACCGGTTTAGCGTCCGGCCGAACGTTCAAAGAGTGCTCGGCAGCCTCCCTCGAGACTCCAGGCATGTCTGAGGATGTCCATGCAAAGATGTCCCGATTGTCGCGGAGGAAGCTGACGAGCACGTTTTCCTATTTCTCGCTGAGCGTAGTCCCGATCTGTGTCGTCTTGGAGGAGTCTTCCGGATCGATCTGGATTGTCTTGGTGTCCCGCGCCGACTGGAATGATGTCGATGCTGAATTCTTCTTGGCCGGGGGTGCTTTCTCAACCATAGCTGACTTGAGGCTGTCAAGCTCGGCTGCCGCGATTTGGGCCACGGCGAGGTTGCAGTTTTCCAGGTCACACGCGTAAGCGTGCTGGAAGTTGCTTTGCACCGTTATTATCCCGTGGGGACCCGGCATCTTGAGCTTTAGGTAGACATAACTGGGAACAGCCATGAACTTGGCGTAGCAAGGACGCCCCAGGATAGCGTGATACGAGCCTGGGAAGTCAACGACCTCGAAAGTGAGGGTCTCGGTCCGGAATTTACCGAAGGTGACCACCAAAATGATCTGCCCGAGTGGTCTTGCCAGCTTGCCGGGCACAACCCCGTGGAAGGGTGCGCCGGTGGGCTTGATCTCTGTGCGGGGAATCTTCATGTCATCTAGTGTCTTGATGTAGAGGATGTTCAAACCACTCCCTCAATCCATGAGGACCTTGGTGAGGCAGATGCCATGGATGATTGGATCCACCACCAAAGGGAACCTTCCAGGGTGAGGTATGTAGTCGGGGTGATCCGAGCGGTCAAAAGAAATTACGGACTCGGACCATTGTAGGTATTGGGGCACAGCCGGCTCAATCGTGTTGACTTCTCGGTCCGTGAGCTTCTGGCGACGCTTGGACTCATAGCCACTCGGACCGTCGAAGATCATGAGGCACATAGTCTCCTTTGGGAACTCGTCGCCCCCATCCGGAGGAGGCTCCTTTTGGTTCTGACTAGGGGCAGAAGGCTTGTTCAGCTTCTTTAAGAGATTACAGTCGCGCATGAGATGATTTAACTTTGATCCATGGAAGTGACACGGCTGGCCCATCATCTTCTCAAAAGTGGCATTACTGCGCTAAGGACAGCGTTGCGGAGCGCGCTCAGCAGCAGCAACAAGATCTCCACTCTTGCGCTTCCGATGTTTCTTCTTGGGCGACCCGAGACGATCCTTCATCTTGGGGGACTCGGGAGCCTTGCCCTTCCCCTTGTCGTCCTTGGTCACGCTGTGAACAGACTCTTTGCCAGGTGCGAAGTTGTTTGTGATGTCGAAGAGCTTGCGCGTAGTCTAGGGATTCTTACATCCGATCTTGTGGATGAGGTCCGTGCTCCGAATACCTTTGGAGAAAGCGGTGATGACGTCGCCCTCCCTGACTTTGGGCAAATAGTTCTTCTTTTTGGAGAAGCGTTGGATGTACTTTCTTAGAGTCTCTCCTACTTCCTGGGTACAACTGTGGAGATCCCACGCGTTCCCAGGCCTGTTGTAAGTACCCTGAAAGTTGTTCACGAAGAGGGTCTCTAGATCAGTACAGGGTTGGATGCTGCCCTGAGGTAGGCTGGTGAGCCAAGCTTAGGCCGAGTCGGCTAAGAATAGGGGCAAGTAGTGGATCGCGACATAATCGTTGCCTCCATTGGTCCTGCACGCCGTGTGATAATCGGACAGCCAGATGTCTAGCCGAGTCTCGCTTGTATACTTGTCGATGCCGGTGACTCGGAATCGTAGCGGAAAGATGGTGTTGCGGATGCGAGGGCCGAACGCCTTCGGGCCTGCGTAGGCCATGCCGAAAGGAGTCGGAGAGCGGCGCTGGCTAGTAGCGCGGCAACCGCCACTGTCGCCGTGGTGGCCGTCGCGGTTGTCTCTCCCTGTGTCCCAGCGGGCATAGCGTCCAGCCTCGAGGGTGTTCCGCCCGTCGTGGTCGGGTCCGAGTCGGCTATGTACCGACCCGGCGGGGTGATTATTTTTCCCCATGTCGTGATGAGCATGGTGTCTTGCCTCGAGAGTGTCCCGTACATCATGGTCTGGTCCGAGTCGGTTACGAATCGACCCAGTGGGGCGATGAGGCTCTGGGTTGGTACGGCGACCTTCGGCGGCGTGTGAGTTCCCTGGTGGGGAAGAGCACCGGCTCCGGGTGCTCGCAGGAGAAACTATGCGGACCTCAGAGATCTCGGCCTACTGGAGAGCTGCCTCTTCCATCAGGATTCGGAGCCGTCGGAGATCGTCGTAACCTAGGGTGCCCTCAGGGATATTGATGGCACGTGCCGCCAACGTGGTGGCGACGAGGTTGTGACTGGGGAGCGGAATTATCGGGACGTCCCTCTCGCGCATGCGAGGTGCGTTGTTGACCTGGCGTCCTCGATCCCGCATGTCCTCGTTGCGCTATTTTTCCTTGTGCTAGCGAGCGAGCACGGTCTGCTGCTCGGCCAACCTCCCCTCCTTGGCAATAAGAAGGAGCTAGGTGGCTTCTAGCTGATCGGGGGTCTGATCGGCGATGGGAATCGTCTGGTCACCAATGTTGGCCAGTGCATCTGGGTCAGCCATGAAGACCTCCTGAGAAGGATGATGACTCCCTGAACTCTCGAAGTCGTCCGAGTCGTAGTCGAGGACGGGTAGGAGGGACTCGATCATGCCAACCAGTGGGGATCCCTGCTCGACGGGTGAAAACCCATGTCCAAGCAATAGATCCAACTTTGGCACAACCTCATCCTCGGAGATGGCCGTCAAAGCTCTCGACTCGGAGGAGAGTCCCAGTGAGGAAGGTGATGAAGCCTCTGCCGGCCGGCTAGAAACCGAGTTGCAGAGGTGAAGTTTACCGAGCTTGTCGGCGATGAAGTCCAGTCTTCTGAATCAAAAAAACTGTCCTGGATCAGCGCCAGGATCCAGGGGGCCGAAACTCACGTCTCGACTCGGAGCAAAATCGCCGTTGTTGTTGGAGAAACCCATCTGGATCTGTTCAAATGGATCTATGCGCACCTCTCCTGCCTGGCGCGCCAACTTTTGGTGTTTTGATCTGGCATAATGAATATGGTGTAGCGTACGTGTAGCAGATCTAGATGGGTGCACACGGGACACAGAGTTTAGATAGGTTCAGGCCCTCGGGAAGAGGTAATACCCTACGTCCTGTGTTTGGTGGATTGTATTTCTCGTATACCATATGCCGCAAGACCTCGAGAGGAGCTCTCTAGGTCGCTTGGGTTTGGGGGTGTATCGTCTCTATGAAAGCCTCTATATAGGCGGCAGGGTCAGGGTTATACAAGTCCAAATCGGTTTATAAGTAGATTTCCTATTCGGTTACAATTAGATCCCGTGATATAGGGTAGGTACAGGTTTATATCTTGTACTCCAAGTTGATGGAGCGCCCCCATGTAGAAGTTGGACTCCGAGTAGTCGGCCCGGCCCACCCTATGACCAGAGGGCCGGCTTTGTCCTCCTTGACGATACCCGGGTGCTATGTCATCGTCAATATTCTCCAATCACATTAACTTGATAGCACGGAGTATAGATGGAATTCCACGAATGTAAGCCTACAAGTTTAGAAACTTTCTCTAAAGCATGTGTCAAAGTCATAGGGTTAACAAGTTAAATAGCACATATAACATCATGAACAATAGCATTGTACACGTTATTTTGTTCTATCAACTTTCCATAGCCTATTTCAGAATCAATATTTACACATGGCTCAACAATTGGTGCTCGAAAATTTGTAAAAAAACAACTTCAGAACATGGAGCATGTAAGTCTTTATCTATATCATTTTCTTTAGCATATTGTATATCCAAATCATAAGGTATAGCAATAATATCACATGAGGTACAACAATCAGCAAGCGATGCATTACTTCTAGAAAAATTATCATGTGATTTTTGGGAATCAATTTTAGCATGTTTAATCAAGTCCTCATGAGGGATATTAACAATTTCAGCACTAACATGTGATTCTAAAACACAGGTAGCTTGTTGACCATCTAGTTGTGGTGTAGATATAAGTGAAGCCTTATCACACAACTCTTTTTTATCACAAGGAGCATTAAGTAATTCACTACATTCAGTAATCTCAACTTGTGATAAAGGCAAAGTGACAATTGGTTCCACTCTATGTTGCTCTAAAATAGCATGTGTAGTGGACAAGGGTACTTCAATCAACTCATCACATGAGGCATTCAATTCAATAGGGTAAACTTCATTCTCATGTGGAGCGATGGGAGTAGTACCTTTGTTTTTACCTTGTAAGCTCGACTCAAATAATATGGGGTATCGTGGTGATGTTCGTAGTAGAAAAAGCATCTGGTGGTGAACATGACATGAGATCCTGTATTGATATCTGCTTCTGTGCTTCCTCCTGTATTTCATTCTCAAAAACACAAGCACGACAAAGCAAACCAGTGATGCTACATGGAATACAATGAAACCTATCCCGTATGTCACAGTTCAAACCATTCATAAATTGATCCATGACAAAGTCCTCATTTTCAGGTAGATCACAATGTTTCAAACAAGTTTGAAATTTGTAATAATATATTTGTACAGTGTCACTACATTGCTTTAAACATTGTAAATCTTTACGCAAATCACTAGCATAGTAGGAAGGTAGAAATCTTTTTGTCATAAGTTTCTTCATAGCAGGCCAAGTGAAAGGTATATTATGTGAATGTAATTGACTGTGTAACTTCCACCAAACAACAGCATAGTCGGTAAAAGCACTAGCAACAACCCTAACTTTACGACACTCGAGAATTGCATGGTTTTTCAAATAGTTGTGCTATATCTAATTCCCAAGCAAGATAACATTTAGGATCATGTTTACCATTATAAACGGGTACATCGAACTTACTTGCGGCACATGTGTCATGATTTTGTACCTTGATGGTTGGTACATGTAGTGGCGGTGGTGGTTGAGGTCCTAGTGCTTGCGTTGCTCCATCCAAACGGTCGAGGAGAGCGTCAAACTTAGTTGACAACTCATGAATGCTCTTCTCAAGAGGAGGGAGATCCTCTCCACTATTTGCTCGAGACCCTATCATGGTTATGAGAAACAAGAAACAAAATCACAAGTATAATGTTCTTATTAACTACTAGGATGTGGTGGCAAGTCTCTCATCACTTAAGCCAAATCGATATTCTTACAAGTTCTTACCATGCAGCAGGTGGTGACCGGCAACCAACAGTGTCAAATACCTCTGAAGATTGAGTAAAGCTATTGCCAGGTGAACGTATATTTGCACGGTATAGAATAGTGGAGCTTCGAGGCTTTATGTGAGTAGCAAGGATAGCAAATAATCAAAGTAGCTATGTAAAGTTAAAAAGATGCTAAAAAATACTAGTCTTAGTTGCTAGACTTAGACTAGAACGAGAAAAATTTAACTAAGTCTAGATACCGAAGCGATAGAAACCAAGGAAACAAAGAGCAAGCAAGAGGCAAGTTTTTGAGGTTTTTTTTTGTTTGTAGTTGTAGCTATGTGGTTTCTTACTCCTTTTCTATTTTTTTTGAATTTTTTTACACTTTAGAAAAATCCCAAACAGAGTAAAAGATATACACCACAAAAGAAAACATGATTCTACCGCAGGGCTGCTGCGGCAGCAAAAAACAACAGAAACCTTGCTGTGGCAGGAAAACAGCAAGAGGCTGAAACTTAAATTGGCTTTTTTCTCCCAAAACACTCGTTGGATTGTGCCAAAAATTTAATAGTAGACTCCTGGATTTATGCCTGATTTTACAAAAAAAATAAGAATTTTTTGGGCACTTTGAATTTTTAATCCGAATTCGACTTGGAGTTTGAATCTAAATCCAAAACGTATTGTAACTTGAAATCTTGTCTGATTCTTGGTGGGAGATCTGTCCAGGGGACTTCTTAAGGATGTGGGGGAGTCCTTTGGGTTAGCCAAGTCCTTTCCCAATGGTTAGATATAGAAGATCAAGCCTCACAAGATGATTCCTTTGCCTAGTTCAACTTGAACTCCACGTCAAAACTTTTCCTGTTGTGTTAGACTTATCAAAACCTTGTAGATCAGATCCAATTTGCTATTGATTTGGTCAAGCATAGATGCAAGTGACCTTGGCGTCGTCTTCCTATTCTTCTCTAAGACAAGGCCGCAAGGGAAGCGGCAGTGGCAGCAACTTACGTCGTGGCAGCAAAGATGGTGCCGCAGTAGCAGCTAGCAGCATGTGGCAAGTGGTGGCAGCGCGTGGCAGCACGGGTGGTGCATGGCAGCGTGCGATGACGCAAGGAGATGGATGAGCGGTAGCGGTGGGTGGTGGCACAGGCTGTCACGGCTGAAATTGGCAGAAAAACTTTGCCGTGGCAGCAACTTTTCTCTTCTCTTTTTCTGATTTTCTGCAGGGAGAACTAGAAGCAACAAAACAAGGTTTGATCTGGTAGAAAATTTCAACTATGAACCAATCTAATCCAGCAACTCGACACGATTAATGCAGCAAAAGTTCAACAATGTAAGAACTACGATGAAAACTGCGAGGCTCAGGTTGGTTTGGACAGCGGATAAACTAATCTACTATTTTTTGTAGGTTTTTTCTGGACGATTGGTAGAACGGATCTAGAACTATGAAAACCGTAAATTTCTCACCGAGCAACTTGAGCTCTGATACCACTTGATAGAACAATGAGTGTCCCGATTTTTCGATGAGAAGGTAACTATCGATTTGTGTAGACGACTTTGCCGATTCGACTACACCGTACGATGATGATGCGCCTTAGCAATCGCTAAACCAACTCCGGTAGATTATTGATGATGCTGAAAGCACGATCAACCTGAACACAAGGTTAGTAATCCCTGCGAGCAATTGAAGAACTAGCAAGAATTAAGATAATGCAATCTGAAATTGCAAGTATGGATGAAGAACAAGATAGAGTGGGGTTCGAAAAGTGGTCTTGATCTGGTCATTGGACACAAAGAAAGATACACGAAGTTTCAAAGGTAGCAAACTCTTAACTAAACAAAACCCGAAACAAAAGAGAGCATCCTAGGGGGTACATAAAGATAGGAGGTGATCTGTTACAGAGATAGTCTTGGACTGTTTTGGCATTTGTGGCGTGCTCGTAAGGAATTTCGAGATGAGGTTGGATAGGTTGGAAAGAGCATGAGATAAGCTTTCCAAATCGGAGTCCGTATGCTCGAGATATAGAAGTTTGAAGCCAGAGCTGTCTCAGAATCCGCATTAGAATCCAGAACTTGTTGGACTTGATCTCTAACTCTTCTTGGACAAAAAGTGATGTGGAAGAACTCCTTATACAACACAGATCCCTGTGAGACATCTTCATCGTCACATGAACTTCATTTGCTTCTCCTCCCGAAAACTTGAACTTGAATATATATATATGTGTGTGTGTGTGTGTGTGTGTGTGCGCGTGTGCGCGTGTGTGCGCGCGTGTGCGCGTGTGCGCGCGTGCGCGCGTGCGCGCGTGTGCGTGCGTGCGTGCGTGCTGTGTGTGACATTAAATTTACTTTATATAGGTTTTGACATTAGTGGATAAAAAGGCATAGAAGGAAATCAGCATCGTCGAGATTAGAGGGCAATTTGCCCACTTTTCAAAACAAACGTCTTATCTTTCATCGACAAGTTCAACGAACCATAGATGGATGATGACTAGACTTATAGTGGTTTGCGTGTAAATGCTACTTGTTCTTATCACTTGTGTAAATATGTTTTGATGAAATTATGCCATTTTGACTTCATGAATGTATGGATAGATGATGATATGTGAATATAATGTATCTTTTCTGTTATGTGATTGAATTCTATTGTGATGTGCTATCTACATATGAATTTTGTTGAAATTCTGATGAATTTGCTGTTTGCTGGCCTAAAAACAAAATATTTAATCCTATTTTTGGTACCAATTCCAAATAGTTGCAACAAAATAACCATTTGAGATGAGAGCCTCATCCCACACGACTTAGCAAGGCGAACCGTCGCAGATGAGCGATGGAACCGTCATGCATGACACTGCTTGTCCCACATAGCTAACACATAGAACCGTCGCGGATGACAATATCATCCCACATGACTCACACAAAGAATCATCGTGTGTGACTTTGCTCATCCCACACGGCTCCTACCCCATAACTGTCACTGATGTCTTTGTATATCCCAGACAGCTAATCTAAGGGCCTATTTGGTTAAGCTGTGGCTGTTGACAAACCTGCTGTTGGCTAGCTGTCTAGAAAATCTGCTGTGGCCGTGGGAAAGTGAATATATGGCTTTTGGTTAATCCAAACCATCTATAATATTTTAGAAATTGAGCACTGAAACTTCAGCACATTGCAAAAAGCTAGCAGAAGGCAACTTTTCTAAACAGCTAAATTTGCACTGCAAAGCCCACAACTATCGTTGACAAAAAACTACTGAAAAGCTGATCGTTTGGTTGTGCTGCAGCTTTTTCCAGTGAAAAGCTGCTGAAAAGTCCAATCAAACACCTTCTAAAAAAATCATCATAGATGGATATGTCATCTGTGATGGTTCTGAGATAACGATGTCTTATTTTCGATAAATAATTCTCGATGGCCACCATGAGATAATGTTTTTGAATTGTGTAGAATATACCGTTCTGTACATCGGTATCTAGCATAAATCCTTTTAGCGTGAACACTTCAGCTGTACGGGGGACAAATCAAATACTAGCATATTAATCTGACTATTTGGTTATGGTAACTACATACGTACGAACATATGATTGAATCACTTGTACAGCGACACAAATCACATCACCTGCTTGCGAGGGGTCGACGGTTTTCGCGGCAAATAAAACCCACTATAGCGACCTTAGAGCATTCTAGTATCACGTGTTTAAAATAGATGTTTTTAAGGATGATGTAAGAACTAAGAGCAAGAGTAAAATTTTAATATTATCCTCTAATTATTTTTATGTCTATCATTTTTTCCTTCAAAGCAATAAATATTTTTAAAATAAATAGCTAAAACTATATTAAAATAATATAAATACAAATATTTTTAAAAAATTAAAGAGATTAAAATAGTATTAATTTTGAAATAGAGGGTTATATATGTTTGCCAGCTAGCTACGACGTGGATGGTACGTTAAGGGCCTGTTTGGTTGGGCTGTGACTGTTGACAAAACTGCTGTTGGCTGACTATTTGGAAAAGCTGTTATAGCCGTGGAAAAATGAACATGTGGCTTTTAGTTTATCTAAACAATCTGCAGCATTTTGGAACATAAGTACAGAAGTATTAGCACATTACAAAAAACTGGCAAAAGACATCTTTTCCAAACAGCTGAATTCGCACTGCAAAGCCCACAGCTACCGTTAGCAAAAGCTGCTGAAAAGCTGACTGTTTAGTTGGGCTGCAGCTTTTTCCAGTGAAAAGCTAATAAAAAGCCTAATTTTTTCCAGTGAAAAGCTACTAAAAAGTCCAACCAAACATCCTCTAAGGTCACTTCCAATGCATTGTATCTTAGGTTGTATCTTATTGCATTAAATAACTGTTTAGATACAACCTTCTCAATAGCTTGTACCTTAGTGTTGTATCTAAAATATTCTCATTTATTATATTTTATGATCTATACTACCATTTTTAACCTTGTAAGCTGTTTGTGGCATAATTCTAGTACATAGTAGTATATGTATAAGCCACATAGGATTACTCAAGAATTAATTTACATCGATTACATCACTAAGAGCCGGTTCCAAATTAAGAGACAATTTCCTTCTCTTTCCTCCATAACTACCCTGCCACATAAATTTTTTGCCTAGATGGCATGACATAGATAGTTGAGTTGGAGCATTGAGACTACCCTAATGCCGACCTACGGCTAGTTAATTAATTAAAACCAGCTTTAAATATTGCCTGTGGCGATTTCGAATATCTCCGTTCGACGGTGCCGCATTGTTTTCAAGTATTTAGTGCGGAGTTGAGGTGGCTACATACAATTGGGTTTAGCACGTGCATAAATTGCACCTGTCTACAGCAGTTGGATAGCTCCCTCTCATTATGTAGAAAGGATAGCGTATATAGGAGTATAAATTAAGCAATTAAGCACCTGTGGAGGAATGCAGTCACATAGTGAAAGTGCATAGGATCTGTCGTCTTTTGTTAACTTAAAACCAAATCTACATGATAGCTCCCTCTCATTATGTAGAAAGGATAGCTCCCTCTAAAAGAAAGGTTCTCCATGATAGCCGCCGATTGCACACGGTGAAGAAACATCACTTCTTTCCATGCTTCCGCGCGGTAATAAAAAGAGTACTGCGGTAATTTTGGATGCTTGGGCCTCACACATTGTCACTGCGCCTACCAGATGCAAAAGGGAGAAATTCCGCTTTCTCCTTCTAAACTATTGGTATGCTTTAATTTTTATTTTTATGTTCACTTAATATTTGATCTATAAAATCCTAAGTACTTTACCCCTATACCAGTTTTGGAAGGCGGTATTGATGATTTAGACAATATTTTTTGCCTGAATAGCATCTATGTCATCTGGGTATTATAAACATGGCAACATTGGGACATGAGCGGGTAGAGTAGAGAGAAAATATAGACATAGATAGAGGTGCCATGGCTGAGCTTGTACTCGCCCGATGGGAGAGACGAATCAGAAGGAGATGTGCTAAGCGAGGAGATCGGATGTGGTGGTTGCCGACCAGAGTTGGAGAAGACGGTTGAAATTCCGATGATGAGCGTGACGAAGCGAGCAGATGGTCAACGACATCGCCTTCCTCGTGTCCATGAGAGGTTCGGCTTAGATGAATCGACCGAAGGTTGTTCCGTTGACCGGTGATGTGGGTGAGCTTGAGAAGCTAACTAGAGCTAGGTTGGGGAGCGGAAAAGGGAGAGGAGCTGAAGAGTGATGTGGACGTTGAAGGAGCATGGGATTTGTGGCCGGCCGTTGCGGATCGGCGTGCATGAGGTGGAGGAGGGAGAAGAAAGTGACATGGCAGTCCGCGTATATAATACCCAGGTGAGGTGGATGCCATGTGGATAAAAACCATTGTCTAAATTATCAATATCGTTGTCTAATACTGGTATAGAAGTAAAGTGCTCCAATTTTATAGTTTAAGAGGTTAAATAGGACTAAAAACAGTTTACGGAAAAATATGTGCCAAGCTGATAGTTTAGAGGCGGCGCTCGTCGACTCTGGCATCAGCCGAACCACATGCTAGAGTGCATGCTCGCCGGCGCATAGAGACAAGGGGCGTAGAAGTAAACGAGTAATACCTTCGGTGTTCTTCTAAGATTGGCCATATCTCGTGTGGGTGTGTTTTTTGACGGACCTCTACTCTCCGAAGCAAAAACTAACGGGCACTCTCCGAAGCGTTGTTTTTTTTTAGCAGTCCGAAGCGTGGTTCATCTCGCTCGAAAATCGCTGACTTGCTAAATTCGTGAAAATTGTAGCGCGGCGGATCGGCCGCATGCGTTTTAATTGCTGCACCAACCACCAGCGCTCGAGGGGCGCCTGCTAGCTACCCGGGGACATGTCACATGCTCGATCACATGGTTGATGAGCTGCGATGGAGTCATGTCGGGGTGCCTCGACCGGTGCCGTCACTCCCCGCCGTGAGAAATCTCGCGTTCAACCTCCCCACCTAAACGCGATCTTATCTTAGCCTTACGTCCGTCCGACACAGGCGACCGGAATCTGGAACGCTGCCTGACGAATCAACCCAGATCAGTCGCATTGAACAACAGAGCTAAGGGCGCCGGTACTGTCACCTTGCCCGAGCTAGCTGAGGCACCGGCGTTTCGCCCTTGCTTGTGATGAAGGATGCGCCAAGGTAATTTTGGTGTCTGGTTGTCTCAGTGTGATCCAAATTAAGGCTGAATTCACCTATCATGAATATGTCCGTAGTCGACGTGGTCATTTATGTTGTGCCTGACTTTAGTTCTTGTTCTTTTTTACTCATGTTAAGCATTCGGAGGATGTGGCGGCACATATTTTTGCTAGGTTGGATGAGCATTCTGTAAGCTTTTTTATGGAGTGTATCTAAGAGACTTTTCGTAACAAATATTTCGACATAAATAAAGTGCCGACATTCTTTTGAAAAATTACCTATGTTGCTTCGATTTTTACACGTTACCAAAACCACCCATCAGTCGGTGTCGCCTAGAACTACCGTACAATGACTGTTTTCTCGATCTGGGTTCATGTCTTCGTCGAGTCATTTTACAAAGGCCACTGAACGACAAAGCACAGGACCACGCTTTTTCTTCTTTTGTCACTGTATCAGACTTTAAGATCGACTGATCGAGGGGCACTGAGTGCATGTACGGGTACGTACGCATACACATGCACGCAGCTGAGGCGCCGTATCGTGTAGTCACATTTTCTGTTGTTCTCATCAGTGCTGTACTGCCGTGAGCCTGTAGCCACGGTTGCAGTTCTGTTCTTCCGTTGTTCCGAACAGAACGAGAGACTCCAAGAATGCCGTGTTTGTAGAAGTACTAAGATAGATCAGCTACTACT
Organism: Stipa capillata; assembly: GCA_019208055.1. Lineage (NCBI taxonomy): Eukaryota > Viridiplantae > Streptophyta > Magnoliopsida > Poales > Poaceae > Stipa > Stipa capillata. Next base: position 59,036 of record JAGXJF010002236.1, read on the forward strand.
ACTTGTGTACTACTACTGCATGCATGCGTCACTGCTTGAATCATTCAGAGATGCTGTTGCTGTTGCGTTTAACCGAATATCCATTCGATCTTGTTGAACACCCAGTCAATGAGCTCGGCGAGGTCGCCGCCGACGCTCATGTCCGTCTCGGGATCGAACGGGTACGGCGGCACCGGTGAGGTCGCGTCCAGCAGCCGGTAGGTGGGTATCTCCGGCCTTGACCGCTGCAGAGGCTTCAGGGGCCGGAGGTACTGGGCCGGATCGGGGCAGTAATCCTGAAAACAAACGGCATGGTCACAGTGTCAGACAATCACAGCCCAGTTCACTCGTTAAATGGCCTACAAGAGCCCAGGATAGGAAGCCGAAACCGGACTGTGTTGGGCCGCAAAAACTGGGTCTACCTGATCGGCGTGCATTTTCCTGACGAAGGTTTTGAAGGCCCGGTAGTTGTTCCCGGTGAGGAGTTGGTCCGATAGCCGGAGGTACGTCACCGCGGCGACCCGGAGCACCGGGGTGTCGCCACCGCCGCCGCGGTCGGCGCCGTTGGGCCGCGCGTTCTTCAGCATCTGGTTGTATGCCCGCCGGTCGTACCTGGGCAGCGCGTTCTCGCACGCCACCTCGATCCCCTCCCTCCACCCGGCGCTCAGCACCTGCAAGCACGCGCACGCGCCACCGTAAATTCCAAGAAAGATCCATCCCTGACTGAACAATGGTAGATTGGAGGATGCCGTGTATGTTGCTACCTGCTGGACGAGTTCCTCTGGGGCGCTCATCGCCTCCTCGACCTGCTCCGAGTTCCTCATCTCCGCGCACGTGAAGTTGAGGACGGCGCCGTCGTGCCGCGCCAGCATGCGCGCGATCGGCCGGTACCCGTCGCGCCCGTCCAGGTTGTAGTACCCGGCCGTGAGCTCCGCCGCGTGGCTCGGGTGCCTGTACCACCAGTGTATCCCGGACACCTGCAAATTTGCTTAATCCATCTGTACTACCAGTGCAATTTCCGGTTTGCTGCAGTACAGACACGTACCTTTGCGGCGAGCTTGACATTGCAACCCAAGAAGACCCTGTTTGCTTCGTCCAGTATCCTGTCCCCGTGCTTGATCAGCTTGCTGGAGTACCACGTCAGGAAGAACCTCCCCTTCTCGGTGAGGTACGTCCCGCCGTCCGCCGCGAAGAACAGCGTGTCGTCCGGTGTGTCGTTGTACTCTCCGGCGTCGTCAGGCAGCTCCCACTCCGGGTGTCCAGCCTCCGATGCCGCCGCTCTGAAATCCTCCTCCAGGTACTTGTCGTAGCACTGCAGCAACGTTGCTTTAACAACTTGGAACCAACCAAATATCAAACAAGCAGAGTATCACCGTGACAGAGATTACTAGTTCTGTATTTCTTGTGCAACTAGCTACAGATGTGTCAGTTAGACAAAGAGAGAGATGCGTCGTACTTGGAACTGTCCGATGCCGGGGAACGCCCACCCCTGGCTCTCGGGGTAGGATGGGTACCTCAGTTCGCCGGCAGGGCCAAGCCCAACCTCTATGTCCACGATCAGACCAGACTCCAAGAATTCCGCCATGCTCTCTCTGAAGCTCTCCATGAAATCGGCGTATAACTGCCATCGCAGTTCACAAACAAGTGACCACTTGATTAAATTGGCTTCGACACAGTGGTTTTTTATTTGCAAATACTTGCAATTTCAGTGGTTCTCAGAGGAGCCGTACGTACCTGGACGGCAGTTCTGCCATGGAACAGGGGCCGGTCATCCACACCAATGGTGAGGTACTCCTGGTTCCTCGCCCCGCAGGAGCTCGTGTAGTACACGTCCGGGTCCGCCTCGCCGACGCCGCGTACCCACGCCGGTATCGGGATGTTCACTGCGTCGCCGACGTTCCCGCCGCACGCGTGGAAGGACATTATCACCTGCAGCTTCAGGCCTTCCTGCTGCACCAGCCGGAACAGCTCCCTGTACGCGCCCCACTCGTACTGCGCCGGCCCGGCGCCCTCTACGATGCCCCACCACACGTCCGCCATGACGCCGTCGACGCCTGCCGCCTGCAGCCGCCGCAGCTGCGCCCTCAGCCCCTCCGCGTCCTCCACCTCGTTCTCAGCGGTGATCACTTCCAGCTGTTACAAACTTACAATGTCGATCGTGAGGAGAGATCGATGTGATGCGGCCAAAGTTGCAAAACCTCATGAATTTGCTTTGGTTGGACTTCGATGGTCGGATTCTTACGGGGAGCATGACGAAGACCGGGACGTAGTTGGCCAACATCTTCTCCTCGTCGGTGTCCAACGGCGGAGGCTGCGGCGAGCAACGAGACTCACTCAGTGCACGTGTGGCCCAAGAAGCACTTTCGTGCATACGTGCATACGCAGAATTGGTGCAGATTATGCTATGCATATGTCAAGCTGCTCACGCGGTATGCATGTACCTGTGGCTGTGGTACGGGAGAAGTCTGCGCGCTGTCGGCGGCGACAGCTCGGAGAGGAGGAGCGGAGGCAACCGTCCTCACGGAACCGACGACAAGCCGCCCGGTGGCCGGCGGTAGAAGAAGCGCAGGAGATGCCGACCTTCGCCGGCAACTCCCCCGTGGCTGCAACTTGACCTGTGATGACGGTGAGGTCGCGAGCATGGTGTGCATGCAGATGCAGTTCTCGAGTGTTTGATATTTGTTACTGCTGCGATTTTGCTTTGTTCGATTGATCTTTTTGCGGTTTTGGCGCGTTGAACTGATATATGTAAGTGGGTCGTCGTAGCCGTCGCCGTCGCATGGCATCCGCGTGACACGAATTTGTTCCTTTTTGGCGATGTGCAACCATGGGAGGAGCCTGCCTGGACCTGCCGGTGTCCATGAAGGTGTGGTTTGCATGACTGCGTGAGCTGTGCTTTTGCGCGTCTGCGCGCGCATGTGGCTTTCATTATTTTTGCTCGCTTTGTCTGTAGCGTTTTGCATTTTCGTTATTTCGTGGTGAACGTTGGGGCTGGAGAGAGGCTTGAGGTCCCTGTTATTTGTCTCTTTAGTGATAGCTCTAGCAACGTTGTAGATTCAACATGTGGGCATGCTCGAATTTAGAGGCTAGGAAGGAAAGTTGGAATAATCTCCATTTTAATTCCACTCCCCTCGACCGTTTCCTGACTACAAATTTCACTCTCAACATCAAAACAGTTTGTATTAATGAATCGAATACTTCTAAATCGGTTGAAAAATTATTATTTGTATGGTGATGATCTGAAATATTAATTCTTTATCTAACGTTAGGTAGTTGGACATTTTAAAATTTGTGTGAAATTTTATATTTGTAAATGTACAACTGGATATTATTTTTTTATGCAATCTTAGCCTTGATGATATGTAACTAGGTCGACTTAAAAATAACTAATCCGTTGTCCTAATACGGTAACTACCAAACAGTTCACATAACCGCTAGAATGGTTTTTGTAGACCGTTTATGCTATATTCACCGTCACATCATCATTTTTTGAAGTAGAAGGCATGGATAAATAGGATGTTGCGAATGTCGTGTACGAAGCGAAAGTCGTGGACGAAGATGTACTGATGAAACAACGAGCAATTGCGTCGCACTCTCCTCAAAATCCTTATTCGCCGCCGCTCGATGCAAACTCCCAGTGACGATTTGTGTTCAGAGGCCTGCCCTTTCAACGAGCGGTGCAAGCTGGAATGGGGAAGACCTTCACAGCAGCACAACAAAAGGAACCCACGAGGATGGAAGAGAGGAGAGAATGAGGCTTGCTTTGCTCTCTGCATTCGGCACCTCTCTTGTATCCTCCTTACATAGGTTTAGCCCAGAACTAGTAGAGTCGGTGTTTAACTCTAAGCGCCGCGATAGCAGCCGAAGTTAACTTGACGGTTTTACGTTTCGCTATTAATCTCAATAATGCATCTCTTATTAATGCCACGTAATTACTCTTCAAGTAAGATTGGCAAAACACCGACGAGCGGTGCACGCCGACCGACGAAACAGGAAAGACCTTCACAACAGCACAACAAAAGGAACTCACGAGGATGGAAAAGATTAGAGGCTGAGGCTCGCTTTGCTCTATGCATTCAACACCTCTCTCGTATCCTCTTTATACAGGTTCAACCCCGGAACTAGTAGAATCGGTGTTTAACTTTGCGTTTGTTACTTATTAATGCCACACAATTACTCTTCAAGTAAGATTGGCAAAACAATGCACCTCTCAGCCATCACTACCTCAGATTACAGCTCTGCTGAACACCCTTCACTGACGGGCTCCGTCTTGCCCGTCAGTAATATAGTGTACCACTGACGGGCGTACGATCGCCCGTCAATAGAGATGCAGCCAAACTCAGCAGATTTGGGGAAAAAACATATCACTGACGGGCATAAATATAGGCCCGTCAGTGATGTCTTGTTATCACTGACACGCAGCTCTACTGACGGGCCAAAATATCCAGCCCGTCACTGATCCGTTTATCTCTACTGACAGGCACAAAATTATTCCCCGTCAGTGATGTTTCGGGCAGTATCACTGACGGGCACGTTATTTACTGCCCGTCAGTAGTGTGTAATACTCCACTGACGAGCTCAATATTTAATCTGTCGGTGATCTCATGGCTTGAATCACTGACGGGCCAAAATTATGGCCCGTCAGTGATGTTAGGGCCTATCTATAAGCCCACCCGTCCAGCCCCGATCCCCTCAAAATCCCTAAGCCCCAATCCCCTCCACCCCTACAGCCAAATCCCTAAGCCCCGACGCCGCCTCCTCCCCGCGCCCCTCCTGGACGATGCCGCCTCCTCCCCGCGCCTCCTCCCGGACGACGCCGCCTCCTCCCCGCGCCCCCTCCGGGACGACGCCGCCTCCTCCCCGCGCCCCCTCCTCCCCGCGCCTCCTCCCGGACGACGCCGCCTCCTCCCCGCGCCCCCTCCCGGACGACGCCGCCTCCTCCCCGCGCCCCCTCCTCCCCGCGCCTCCTCCCGGACGACGCCGCCTCCTCCCCGCGCCCCCTCCGCCTCCTCCCCGCGCCCCCTCCGCCTCCTCTCCCCACTGGCCGCCGCCTCCGCCCCGACCCTCCACCTCCGGCCGCCTCCCTCCGCCTCTCTCCCGCGCCGCCGGATCTCCCTCCGCCTCCTCTCCCCTCCGCCGCCTCCACAACGCCACCGGATCCGTCCTCGACCTCGACGCCTCCTCCCCGACGCTGCCTCCCCGACGCCACCGGCCCCCTCCGCCTCCTCCCCGACGCCGCCTCATCCCCGACGCCACCGGCCCCCTCCGTCTCCTCCTACCGCGACAGGCGCAGGTACGTAACCCTAACCCTAGACGGTGTGTTCCTCGCCGAGTTCCGCGGTCTGATCTGATCCGACCTCGCTCGGTTGATTCTTCTGTGCAGCGACCTGGCCGAGGCTCCTGTGGTCGCCCCGCTGGTACCCGTGGCCTCCGCCCCGACCCCACGGCTACTGCACGGCGGCGGGCACGGTGAGCATCAGATCCAGCACGGCGGCGACGAGGCGAGACCTCCTGGACTCCATCGACGGCGACGAGCGCGGGAGGGACGGAGCGGCGGCATCCACGGCTTCGACTCCCCGATTCAGGCGATGGCGACGAGCACGTCCTCGGCTCCCCGATCCTGGAGCCGGGCTTTTTTTTAAATCCCATAAAACCCACCACTGACGGGCCGAATGATCTGCCCGTCAGTGGTGATCTTCCCTCTACTGACAGGTCCGCCGCCCGTCAATGGAAGTTAGACTTCCACTGACGCGACGTTACTGACGGGCGCTAAACCCGTCAGTGGAGCGGTTTAAGCGCCCGTCAGTGGAGGGGTTTTCTGGGGTAGTGCATGGACACACAGGCATGGCAAGGCGAGCGAGCGAGTGCGCATGTTGTTTCTCATTTTTCTTACACTACAAGGAGGTGTGACACATTCTACCTTATATGTTGGCATCCTTCCACCTCCACTAGCAATATGTGACTAAATGTTTTACACATGTCTTACAATTAATATGCCTTTATAATTTACCTAGAAATTATTATTAATATGAGTTTTGGTCCAATATTTCTAACATGACCCCCGCCGATAACTTCTCCTTCATCTAAGTATGACACGTGGTCTCCACTATTATTTAATTCTTATTTTTGTGCTAATTAACCTTTGTTCCCAGCTAAGTATGACATATGTTGTCTCCACTACTATTTTTATTTTTATTTATTTAATTGATATTGTTTGTCGGAAAATCCGGTTTCATGGTTTGGGTATAAGTAGATGGTTTTAGCAAGGCTAGTACACAATTCCTAGGGCTTGACAGCCAAGGCCGAAAAGACTCCTCCTGTGAGAAATAGGAGTACCACAATACAGTCTAAGCTAACAAAGAGGCCCATAAGACACTACCACTCCTGTGTCCAAGCCCGCCACCTTTAGGCCCATTAGGCCCAGACCCAATTGTCCGTACTCGTGAACCTCGTGCTCCCACTGTTCCGTTCGCTTGATCCTTATCTCGGCGTCGGAGCCCACGACCGCTTCCCCTCCTCCTCCCCCGACCACCCCCGAAATATCCCCCAAATCCCGACGCGACTGCGAAACCCTAGCCCACCCTCCGGCCACCGTCGCCGGCCACGGCGAGCCGCTCCGCCGCCATGACCTCCCCGGAGGGCTCCAACTGGGTCTTCGACTGCCCACTCATGGACGACCTCGGTGCCGCCGACTTCGCCGCCGTCCCCGAAGAAGGATTCTTCTGGACTCCACCGATGCAGCCACAGATGCACACTCCGTCGCAGGCCCTCTCCGCCGCCCCGGCTTCCAACCCCTGGTAAATTGCTGGTTCTCGGCCTCGATCGCGCTCAGCCGTGGCTAACTGGGCTCGATGCCATGGTTTTGGTTATACATTTCGTGTCCTGATTTGTTGCCGCGGTGTACGTATGTTATCGCCTATAGCGTGAATCGAGATGGGTTATATCATGATTGTTGTTGTTATTTGTGTGATTATGGGATTGGTAAAGCGTATTATTGGAATTGGATCGTGGATTAGCAATTGCATGGCGGTTTATTATTTCAGAATTATCTTTTGCGTGATTGGAGTGGTGTTGGTTGTATCGGTGGTATTAGGTTAGAGGAGAGGATGATTTTGTACAGGAAGGTTAAATGGGCCTTTTCTGGAAGTTGTATGGCGGGAAGGACTGTTCACAATTTACGGTGCTCATTTGGTATCGGTGCATCGAAGGCATGCACAGCTTCATGTTTATTTTGGATGACCAAGGGGATAGTTGAAATGAAAAAAAGACATGATCATCAATGACATTTAGGAATGTAATTGTTTTCTTGGATTTGTGGCTTGAATTCATGTTGAGTATGAAGCTAATGCTATCAAATTTACATGGCGGAAGTTTGTGTTTTATCACTGATCCAAATGTCCAGATCTAGAGTATGTATTGACATATTATGTTGAGTCGGATAGCTAGCAATCTCATGGGTTTTTCCATTGGCTGATGTATCAAGGATCAGAAAAGGGGCGGGATGGGGGTTGTGTTGTAGACCCATCTGTTGGGATCCCAACATGAAGCTAGCATGGGATGCAAATTTATTGAAGAACATATTCATGTTAGGAAAGTACTTTTGGATACACTTTGGTGTATGACTACTCTTTGATTTATGATAATTTTTTTGAGCTGTCATATTGCACGAACAGAGGTGACATCATGTGTTGCGCATCATGATAATTTTGCGCTTATTGTTGCGCATTATCTTGTGATTTTACATTTGTAAGTGCAAATTGCTTTTTCACCAGTGCTGAAATCAATAGCTCTGTGCCCGCGGACTGTGAGCATTCCAAAGGACAGCCAACAAATAAACGGTTTGTTTATGTCTATGCTTTGTTTGGAATTCCATAGTTCAACCCTTTTTTTGCATTACTGGTTTCTGTTGAATGTCTCCAACTTAGCACGAAAAATCTTCAGTCCTAGGTCAGAAAGTGGTGGTCAACCTAGCTCTAAAGCATGCAGGGAGAAAGTAAGAAGGGACAAGCTGAATGAGAGGTATGTCCCTGTCCACAATTGCATATTATTATTTTTCTAGAATCTTCTTTTCTTGTTGCAGTGTGGTATCTGTTAACTGCAATGGAGCTTATGGTCTTATGTTTGTTAGGTTCTTAGAATTAGGTGCTGTCTTGGATCCAAGGAAGACACCTAAAATAGACAAATGTGCTATATTAAATGATGCTATTCGTGTGGTGACTGAATTGCGTAGTGAAGCAGAGAATTTGAAGGATTCAAATGAGAGCCTCCAAGAGAAGATTAAAGAGCTCAAGGTCTGTCCTGCTTCACATAGCTACTTTGTTTACTATACATCTATTTGGATGTGTGTGTGTGTGTGTGTTGTAAGCCTATGCTATGCAATTGTGCGTGTTCTTTAGGCACTCATTTTCTTTGCTATAGTTAAATTCATTCAGTAAAATAGCTAATTTGTTTAGATCCTCCAAAGAGAAGATTAAAGAGCTGAAGGTCTGTCCTGCTTCACATATTCACATAGCTAATTTGTTTACTATACATCTATTTGATTTTTTTTTGTAAGCCTATGCTATGCAATTGCATGTGTCTTTAGGCACTCATTTTCTTTGTTATAGTTAAATTCATTCAGTAAAGTAACAGAAAAAAGATGGTGAAATTGCTGATAATATTGATAGCGTTGCTGTCTTGGCAGTACCATCCTTATCGATGTCATGTGCGGCAAATTGTTTGGGGGTATGCGTAGGGCGCTTATTGATTTGTATCCCTTCACTTCTATGTAATCTTTTGTGGTTTTATTTTTTTGTTGCTTACAGAAATAAATCCAATATTCACATAAGATTTTCTTAACCTCCTCTGCTGCATATGGGCTAAGGACTACTGTTTGTTACTTCACAGGCTTGTAGATTTCCACCGATCTGTCTACTCTTCTACCTGTTGTATGCCTGTATTATTTTCTTTGTTTATACATTGTTTTTTCCATTAATTATTATCTAGAGGAATGAAGTTGCATTATTGTATTTTCAGCATGTTGCTGCTATAAGATATTTGTGGTGGTAAAGCGTTCATCTAAAGAACAAATTGATTTTCATATCCTTTGATTTTGCAGGCTGAGAAGAATGAACTGCGGGAGGAGAAGCAAAAGCTGAAGGCAGAGAAAGAGAGCCTGGAGCAGCAGATTAAATTCATGAATGCCCGTCAGAGTCTCGTACCACACCCTTCGGTTATTCCGGCCACTGCATTTACCACAGCCCAAGGACAAGCAGTTATCCCGGCCACTGCATTTGCCGCAGCCCAAGGACAAGCAGCGGGGCAGAAGCTGATGATGCCTGTCATTGGCTACCCAGGATTTCCCATGTGGCAATTCATGCCACCTTCAGATGTTGATACATCCGATGACCCCAAGTCATGCCCTCCTGTTGCATAAGCCAGCAAAAATCATTTGCCTCATCTATCTTGTGGGGAAGGGGGCGAAACTGCCTCCAGTCAAGCCTATTATGGTCGTCAGTGTTACTATGTAGTTAAAACCAGAACTGTACTGGTGCTTCTTTGTGTTCAGCCGGTGACATGTGATCTTGTGACACCGTTGTATATTGTTAGTAAATAAATTCCATCCGTTGAAGCAAATGAGGATTAGATGTCATAGAATTGTTGCCTTGTACCTTGTCTGCCATATTTCCCGTGATTTGGTACAAGATAATTAGGTTGTAGCTACTTGGTTGGTCCGTCTTGGACGGAGTTTCTTCCATGTTAACTGACTGCAAAATGCAGGTGGATCAAGGTCTATGCTATGTTATGTAATGGACAACGTGATGACCTCTCAGCAAGACGTGCCCTCCACTAATCTTATCTTCCCCTGCAATATTCTGCAATTTTTACTGTCCTGTTTCTTTGATATCTCAGATGTAATCTGTCAATTTTTATTAACCACTTGATGGTCTATCTATTCCGTCTATTTTATTAGTCCTTCCAGTATTTCTAGGAGCAAGTGTACGAGTAGTACAGTAGTGCCACTATAATACTTCTCTACTCACAACAAGAGCAACACGGTTGTGCATCAAATTACAAACTCGAGCTACCTGATGCAACAAAAACACGAGAACAAACATACATACATCTTGGATAATAAACGTACCAAAGCAGATCTGCGCAAATCAAGAGATAGTAGCGAATTAAGATCTGTTCCAAAATGGAGTTACAAGAGTATATAGGGAGTAGTATCGTATCCATACATCAAATACAAGGAATTAACACATGAAAAGAATACAAAGAAAAGCCTCTGGTACAAAGAGTAGTTAACCACACCTCGATAGATACTCAGATGTACACGTGCCGTGTACACAGCAAGAAGAACGCAAAATGGCAACTTGATTAGGCGGCAAATGCCACAAGAGCAGCCAACGCCAGGCCGGCCACGGCCGCCGCCGGCTGCTGATACCGCGGCGAGGACGCGGACGACGCGGTGGTCGTCGGGGCGGCGGCCGGCGCCCTCTGGACATCCGCGTAGGTGTCGGCGGCAGGGGCGGGAGTCAAACCCGGATAAGGAGCGGCGGCGGCGGGCGCTGCTGCTATTTTGGCGGCGGTGGCGGCGTCGTAGGGCACGGTGGTGATCTTGACGTGCATGGTGCCGTTGGTGCAGTGGCGCGGGATGCCGCAGATGAAGTAGCGTGTGCCGGTCTCGGTGAGCTCGAAGGTGGTCTCGCCGCCGGAATGCGTGGAGAGCGGATTGGCGGCGTTGCAGGTCGCGTAGTCCGCCTCCGTCACCTCCAGCACGTTGTGGTACGGCTCGTACTTGAACGCTGTCTCGTTGATGCAGAGTGTTAGGATGCTACTGAGAAGATCGTGAAGAAAAGATACATGACATGACATGCGTGTGCGAAATAGAAGATAGTGAAGAAAAGATACATGACATGACATGCGTGTGCGAAAATATATGATCAAATTAACTCATTACTCATGCATGCATAAACAATTGAACACATGAATAGATGAGGCAGATGCAGATATGCAGCAGCGAACGATATATACGTACTTATGGTGTCGCCGACCATGAACGTCTTGCCAGCCGTCCACTTGTCGTAGTTGACGTACGTGTCCCAGCCGAGGGAGTCGTCGACCGTGTAGTCCTTCGCCAGCGCCGTCGTGGCCAACGCCGCGACCGCCATGATGGCGAGCAATTCTCCGGCCCTGGCCTTCATGTCTCCGGCCCGTACGTCGTCGCCGTAGATACCGTAAGGGCTGCGAAGAGCCGAGGAGGATTAGTATATGTTTGGCTGGTACCGTGTATTGCCACAACCAAGCTAGGTGGGGGTATACATATGGGGGAGCTAGAACAAGCAAAGACTTTCTGTTCTTCTTTTCTTTTCTTTTCTATTGTGAAAGTGTTTGATGGTCTGCAGGAGACATGTAGAAATTAAGAAGAGGTTAGAAGATCTGGTTAGGTAGGCTACGTTCAATTAGCAAATTTGGAATCGAAATTATTAATTTTACATTGCACCTGGTTGATTTTGGAGCCCTGCCAAGTTGACTTCCTTAGCCACACACAAAAAAATGCTTCCATTTGTATTTATTTACTCGAATCTGATACTTAACCGATATGACTATATGAGCACGAACTGCTAGACTTTTAAAAGGGGAACCGGAACGGGCCGAGGTGGCAGTACAACGATACGGATCGATAGATTTCATTTTGATGTAACTTTACGTTGGAGACGGACGGGGCATGTTTGCCGGGTTAGCTAGCCAGACACCACTATTGACAGCTCTGGGCTTGCTAATCATGCAATAGAGCTGACCTGTGAGATTCACTCTTAATTATTGATTCCTCTACGTGAGCACAAGTCCCTTGCTTCGTCCGTACCCGAGAATAACTCATGTTAGTGACTTCGTGCTACCCATGATCGATCAAAATGTCATTATACATGGTCTCAAACCAAGTTCTCATTATACAGATCTTGCCTTTCTCTTCTTTTTCACTTTTCTTATCTTTTTCGAATCAGAAGGAGCACCTCTCCGGTTTCTTTTCTCCTTTACCTTTATTCTAATACACGACCACATTTGTATTGTTAGAAGCCACAAAGTCTTAGGCTGTATCGTCATTTCAGTAAATTAAGATAATTCTGTTCGGTTGAACCGCTTTTATATATTCTGTTGTTTTGGTTATCTGATTTTGATAAATAATTTGAAATCATGTCTTGTCAAAGATGAAGAAATATGTCTAACTATGTGGCAAGTATGGTGCTTTACTTTGGATGTTAGTTAAGGACATATGAAGTGTAACAAGCCATAACTATGGTGCAAACTAAATATATACCCAAGAAAATGTGACACGCCTAAGTTTAGGCATGGCAAATTGTAGCTGACAACCAAACAACTCATAAATTTAACGCTTTGCTAATTCTTAGTTGCCTGCAATTGTTGTAAATTTCATTCACCTGAAACTACACATTGCTTAGGCTAAAATTGCAGTCCTTGAAACTATGCGATTTTATCAATATGTTACTGTAATTTTTAGTGCGTTGGTTATATTGGAACGAGACGGGGATGAGATGGTTAGATGTTGATCCAAAAGCTTAGAAATTTGACCGAAATTTAAAAAAAATTCAGGCAACTTGGAAATAGACGATCCCTTTAACACTTTTGCTAAATTTGATTTGCTAAACAAAACACTAACGTTTGCACATCTACTTTTTGATATTGGCTTATAACATACATAATTAACTAACCATAAACTGATCTTTTATCAGCTCTCACCGGTTGCTTACTTATCTTGCACCAAAAGAAGTATGATGTTTTCTTGTATTTTTTTTGTTTTATTCTAGATTATATCTTAGTTTGTTTATTGCACAATAGACCTTGTTGAAGTGTAGTATCTAACCCTCTCCCCCTAGTCTATGCTGGTGGGTGAATTGGTTGGTGATCAAACCTAGACAACATGCTAAGTCTGATTTCATATTAGTATCTATTAAAACTGGGCAGCCTCCGAGCCTCCTCGTTCACCCGAGCTTTCTGTGCGTCCGATCAGGGCTGGACGGCCAGGATCCGCGCGGGGTAGCGCCGGGCGCCCTCGCGTGGACGCGCTCGGCCTGGTGGGCCCATTTGCGTGTTCGGTGCTGCTGCTCCATACGTGGTGGGCGGGCGCTATTCTGGGGGAAAAATCTCGTGATTCCTGTTCGGTCCTCTCTAGGCGGTGGCGACGGGGCGTCCTCGTGTGTGGGGGTCCTCCCCCTTCCCTCTTCCCGGCGATGTGCTGCCCTCCGCGCCAGCGCTGCGCGGTCCTTCTCCTGTGTGGGGGTAGTGGTCCGGCGCGATGCTCCTTGCTGCCCCTCCCGCCTTCCCACCGATGTGCTGGCCTCCGAGGCACTCGTTCCCGCTTCTGCCTTGTCGGTGGCTGCCGGCAGCAGGCCAGGGTATGCTGCTGATGAAGAACCCTGAGTGCGCCGCTGCTCCCACCGCCTCCAGCTCCTGCTGGGTCACCGGATCCGACCCGCCTTTGCATCATGGCTTCGTGATGCGCCGCTGCTCCCACCGCCTCCAGCTCCTGCTGGGTCACCGGATCCGACCCGCCTTTGCGTCATGGCTTGGTGATGGCGGCGGCGGCCGCGGCTTCATGGCTTGGTGCTGGCGGCCGGTGCTGCCGACGGCATGGATCTGTTGTTTCCGGTGGGAGGTGCCTTTACAGAGCGGTTGGTATTGCCATCTTTCTACTAATTAGCAGTGTTCTTCTGTGTCAAAGATGGATTGGCTTTTCCTCACCACTGTCTAGCAAATGGTGGTCGCTACAGGTGAGTTTTGCTACAGTGCTTCCTCCTTAGCTGTTTGTTTCTTTCTTTGTTCGTCCTGTGTCCTCCGTGGGAGCTACCGGTGATGCTCCCATAATGCTGACCGCTTGATGTTCCTTCTCGGTGATAGTGGAGCTCTGCATCTGTTCTTTCCGGGGGGATGTATGTGCTCTGTTTTGTTTTCGTGCCGGTAGACGGTTTGCTTGTGCTGTGTTTGCCGTCTGATACCATTATTTGTTTCATTTTTTCTGGGTTCTGATTCGTGCCGGTGCCTGTGCTGCCTATGGTCCTTACAATCTCGGCGTCCTGAGGCTGCTCTCGACAAGTGCCATTGCCGAATTGTAGGATTGCATGGATTTTTCAGCTGGTGGCGCTGTACGGTTATTACATGGCTATGTCCGCCGGCGGTGCCCATGGTGATGTCCTTTCTTTGGCTTCTCTGGTAAGTTCTTCTGCCTCGATGCCGCTGTATTGTCCGTCAGTTTCTATGCTAACGGCGACCGTGGCTGTTCAGCTTTCTTGGTAAGTCCTCCGTCTGTCAGTTAATTGGATTGTGTTTGCGGTCCATATGTGTTCAGAATAAATGGCCAACTACATCATAGGATTGGTACCTTAATTCCACCTGATGGTATTAAACCTAAATTTGCCCAGCTCTATATTTATGACACCAACAATGAGATTGAAAACAGGATCCATGCTTTGTCTGATGATGGTGATTTAGATGGTGATTTGAATCGAGCTATCATTGAAAAACTTCTTATTACATTGGATAGCATAAACCCGCTTGTTAAACAATTTAGACTTGCTAGGGGCAGAATTTAGCAATATCCTGATCAGCGTATAGCCATAAGAATATTAGGCCCGAAAAAGGAAGGTGATGTTCAATATAATCTACCAACCTATGATGACATTGCGCTTTTGATTGTTGGTGATTTCAGTGTTGATAGTTACAAGCGTGATATCATAGTGCATGATAAAGATCATGGTCTGTATTATGTATCTAATCTGCATCCTGCTCTTATGGCACTACAGTATCCATTATTATTTCCTTTCGCTGATACTGGATTCCATCTTGGAATGCAGTACACAGATGCTCATTTGTTGCCTGCTAAGACACGTAAGATCCTTACAATGTTAGATTACTATTCGTATTGTTGCCATTACAGACCAAGAGAATATAATCCATATACATGCTGTGGTAGGCTCACTTTCCAATTACAAGTTGATTGCTATGCATGCATAGAAGAAAACAGGCTCTGGTACCTTATTTCAAAACAAGATGAATTAAGATCTGATGATTTTCAGAATATAAGTGACGCTGTAGGACAAGGATGCATAGAAGGTGATAAAATAGGCAGGAAAACTATATTACCGGGTACGTTTACTGGCGGTAAAAGGTACTATGTCCAACATTACCAAGATGCAATGGCCATTGTCCGTGTTCATGGTGGACCTGACACATTTAGCACTTTCACATGCAACACAAAGTGGCCAGAAATCTCTGAGGCACTCCTATATGAACTGGGTCAAGTTCCATCAGATAGACCTGACATTGTTAATAGGGTCTATAAAATGAAAGAAAATGAGTTCATTAATGACATTAAGAGCGGGGTAGTTTTCGGCCCAGTTATTGCAGGTACTTTATTATGCTTGCTAGAAATCAATTATTGTTTGTTTAGCTTCGTATCTAGCCAGATAATACCTTTCCTATTTTCAGTGCTCCATAGTACGGAGTTTCAGAAGAGAGGACTTCCTCATGCACATGTTCTTGCTTGGTTAAAAGACAGCCATAAAAAAGAAACACTAGCTATTATTGATTCCCTTATAAGTGCTGAGATACCTGATGCCAAAACTGATCCATTAGGATATGCGCTTGTTGAGGAATTCATGATGCATGGTCCATGTGGTGATAGCAACAAGAATTGTCCTTGTATGAAAAAAGGTGTTTGCTCTAAACATTATCCTAAGCCTTTCCATGATGAAACTTCTATTGATAGCCAAGGATTTCCAATCTATAGGCGTTGTGATGATGGTCGACATATTTACAAAAATAGCCATAAACTTGATAATAGGTCAGTTGTGCCATATAACATGTTCCTTTTAAAAAAATTTCAGTGCCATATCAATGTAGAATGGTGTAATAAAAATAAGATTGTTAAGTACCTTTTCAAATATGTCACAAAAGGAAAAGATAGATCACTCATATCTTTTGAGACTATAAAAGGCAAACCAATTGATAGTGAGATAAAAAAGCCACAAGAAATTGATGAAATTCAACAATATTTAGATTGCAGGCACTTAGTTCCACATGAAGCATTATGACGATTATTTGAATTTCCTCTACATTCTAAAATGCCAGCTGTTGAACGATTAGATGTCCATCTACCTGATTGCAATACGGTCATCTACAAGACAACAACAAATTTACATAACATTGTATCTAATGCTGATTTTCACAGAAAAACCATGCTTACTGAATGGTTTGTGATGAATCAGAATTTTCCTGAAGCACGGGGTTTAACGTATTGTGATTTTCCAACTGAGTGGAATTGGGATAGAACCGAAAAAATATGGAAAAGAAGAGCTGCTCATGGTGAAAAAATAGGCCGTATCTATTATGTGCATCCATCTGGTGGGGAGCGTTTCTACCTTAGAATGCTTCTAATGGCAGTTAAAGGTGCATGTAGTTTTGAGCATTTATGTACACATAACAACGTTATCTACGAAACGTTCAAGGAAGCATGTTTAGGGCGAGGATTATTAGGTGATGACAAGGAATGGTATGTTGCATTTGATGAAGCTTCAGTCTGGGCCACATCACAGCAGCTTAGACATCTTTTTGTCACCATTATTTTGTTGGGGCTTTTGATCATATACCCCAAAGTTGGGGCGCCGTTTGCTCAGTTGCCCCATTTGTGAGAATGACGGGTGGCCCCGGACCCCACCCGTCATTCTCAGGGGAGGGGGGAAAATGAGCAAAGGCCCCCCAACTTTGGGGCATTTTATCAATTATCTCTATTTTGTTTTGTTCCGTAGAAAATGAGCGTGCATTTTATAATAAATGTGCTCCATATATGTCTGACGACATTGAACAAAGATTCCATGTCTTGGTTAATGATTTGCATTTCACAGTCCCTCAAATGCAATTAGAAAATATGTTGATAGAAGAGCTAGCTGAACTATTCCTGCGTAATGGCTCTTCAATCTCAAATTTTAATTTACCGCAGATATCCTCAAAAGGGTCTAACAATGGTCCTAATAGGCTCATTCAAGATGAATTATCTTATGATTTAGGAGATCTTTTAGAAAGTTCTATTGCCATGTCTTCCACGCTGAATATTGATCAAAGAAAGGCCTATGATCAAATCATTAGTACTGTCATGAATAATAGACCTGGATTTTTCTTCGTTTCTGGTCATGGTGGAACAGGCAAAACTTTTCTTTGGAACGCGGTTCTTTCATATCTACATTCACAAAAGAAAATAGTCCTTGCTGTTGCGTCATCTGGTGTGGCTTCTCTTTTATTACCCGGTGGTCGCACAGCACATTCACGCTTCAAGATTCCATTAGATATTGATGAAACAACCCTATGTGACATCAAACGAGGATCTAATTTAGGTAACCTGGTTAGGAAATGTTCCCTTATAATTTGGGATGAAGCCCCTATGACACATAGACACTGTTTTGAAACACTAGACAGAACTTTACGTGATATTTTGGTGCTGGCTAATCCTGCAGCATCTACACTTCCATTTGGTGGAATACCTGTTGTTTTAGGTGGTGATTTTAGACAGATTTTGCCTGTGATTGAAGGTGGTTCGTGATCTGATATTATTAATGCAACAATAACAAATTCCCCGCTATGGGATCATATTCATGTTCTCAAACTGCATATTAATATGCGATTACTAAACCCAGATCTATCTCCTACTGCACAAGAAGAACTGAGTAAGTTTAGTGCATGGATCTTGGCTATTGGAAATGGTGAAATCTATGAGCATGATAGACATGATACCTTTGCTCCTGATATAGTTAGGATACCACCAGACCTTCTCATTAAGTTTAATAGCGATAGCATACAGGCCATCATAAATGCAGTTTATATTGATGTAGCCGCTCATTATAAGAATGAAAAATATTTCAAGAGCCGGGCTATTGTTTGTCCTAACAATGATACTGTTGATGAAATAAATTTGCGTGTGCTAGACATGGTACAAGGCAAGTCATTTGAATACCTAAGTTATGATTCTATTTCAAAGATAAATGACAAATTAGGTGATTTTGATGAGCTATATCCTACTGAGTTTCTGAACTCTATCGTTATTAACAATTTCCCGCATCATAGACTTGTCATTAAAGTTGGCTGCCCTATAATGCTCCTTAGAAACATTGATCAGAGTATTGGCTTATGCAATGGAACTAGATTGCTTGTAACAAAATTAGCTGACCGGATTATTCAGGCTACTATAATTACTGGATCTAATATTGGCCATACTGTGTATATTCCTAGGATCACTCTAACATGCAAGAAATCTAAATTCCCATTTGTGCTTGAAAGGCGACAGTATCCTATCAGACTTTGCTATGCAATGACAATAAATAAAAGTCAGGGTCAGACATTAGACTGTATTGGCATATATCTAAAAAGACCTGTTTTCACACATGGCCAGTTGTATGTTGCAGTTTCAAGGGTTACATCTAGGGCTGGACTTAAGATTCTTCTCGACAATAGTGACGATGGTTCAAACGAAATTACATCAAATGTCGTCTATCGTGACATTATCTCTATTATAGACTCATATTAGTACAGAAATAACATCCATATATATCATATCTGTTCAGAACAATATATGCACTGCTCTTATATATGCCTATATTCTTATATAATTGTCAGTTAATAGTGTTGTTTTCGTTTATACTCAGTATTGTCTTTTATATTCTATCATTACAGTCAGCACTCCTCCTTTTATCTGAGCTTGATCCTAGCAAAAGGCGTGTAACAGTCTGTGCTCGTGTTTCACGTGTGTGGGACTACATCAGGGATGGGAAACTTGCCCATGTTGATCTTGTCCTCATTGACGAGAAGGTTTGCTGATTTCTGCTTCTTTTATCTTCATCATTTATTTTTTTCTTGCCCTGCTTCTTACAAATTGCTGAAATAGGGAAACAAAATGATTGCTGAGATAGCATCAGGCCACGCTCCAAAGTATAAGGCTCTTCTACAGGAAGGAAATGTGTATCTGCTGCGAGATTTTTTTATCCAATCTTCAAAAGCTATGTTCAGGGCTGTAGATAGCAGATTCATGATCAAGATAACGCCATGGACAAAGATCAGTCCAAAAACTGATGTGCCACCAAATTTCCCTTATTATGCATATTCTCTTACTCCTTTTGATCTATTACCTACCCTTGTTGGAAAGAAAGAATCATTTGTAGGTGAGATTATCTTACCTTCTAATTTCAGTTCACCTTATGCTCTCCAGTTCAGTCAATCGCAATACATAATCATGTATTGCTGTCTTCTGTTGCTTCCTGTTTAGATGTCCTTGGCGTCGTGGTAGCAATATCTGAGCTCCTACATGTTCAGTTGCCTGGACAGTCAGCTGCTTCTGTTAAAAGAAATCTACGCCTCATGGACATTGAGTATGCTATTTTCTTTCTATCTACAACTACAATTTTTTTCCGTATTGTTTTCGGCCCCTATATGTACACCATTTTTGCTTATATTTATAATCTTAATTGTTCTTTTGTGCTTCTGCTTTGAGCTAGACAACATATGCATTCTGTACTAATTAATGTGAGCCAATGAGTCAGGAATAATATGGCCCTTATATTGCAATTCCTACCTCTATTATTTTCCAGTGGAAGAACCGTTGATGTTGCCTTGTGGGGAGCCCGTGCAAGTCAATTTGATGGCAATCACTTCTACAAGGAAGCGCAATCAAGGGTCCTTACTGCTCTAATTGTTGGCACTCTTATAAAAAATTATCGAGGTATATTTTCATGTTCTTGTAATTAAAAATATAATTTATGTATTGCCTTTTAATGCCATCATTTTTGTTATTACAAAATACAGGAAAAGACACTGTAAGCTGTGGTGATGCTGCAAAAATTTATATGGATCCTAATATTCCAGAAAAGGAGGCCTACTCTGCTAAGTTATAGTCCTACTATTTATGCATTTTGACATCAGGATAAGGTCATATAGGTATTTTCATTGTTCTTATTTGAACTGTTTTATGTTATTATATAATTAGGATTGGCCAGCACATACCAATTGTTGAATGGATCGCTGCTGACAAGGATCAATATCATGTTGCTTTCCATCGATCAGAAGCTGACGCTGTCAACATTGAAGATTTGCTTTCTGCAGACCCTAATGAATTCCTTGTGAGCTCCCGTTTATTGTTAATTATCTTTATGATTCATTGACCCTCAAATTGATATTATTCTTCCTTAAGTTTTTCTTCCTCAAACTCATATTATTGTTCCTGAAATTTTTCTTTTTATTGTGCTCAGGGAAAGAATATGATTTGCACTGTTACGATCATGAGAGTGCAACCAGGCTCATGGTGGTTTTTAGCCTGCTCAGCATGCCATAAAACTGCTTACCCAGCAGGAAACGAGTTTGCTTGTAGCGATCAGAACTGCTCTTGCACTGCAGCTAATCCAAGGTGACTGCATATCTCCTGATTTTTGTCAGTTCTTTGTATTTTCATGCTATGTGTTCCCTTATATACATGTTCATCTATCTGCAGATACAAATTACGGCTTATTGGTGCTGATCATACAGGAGAGGCTCAGTTTGTCTTTTTTGCTCAAGTAGCTGAGCAAATTATTGGAAAGAAAGTTGAGGTACTCATACGTGCTGCAGCACGTAGACCAGATGCCATTCCTGCTGAAATAGCATCGCTTGTGACTCAGAAATATAGCCTTAATGTGAGCATCAATGAAAAGGGCCTTCAGTATGGAGAGCTTTCTTTCCAGGTTAATAACATCGACCTTGTTCATCCAAGATTAGGGAGTTTTCAATTTAGATCGCTTGGTTCTGCTTCAGAACAGCAACCAGGTAGTTCCAGAGATATAGTACCTGTTCAGTCTCCTGCAGTGACCAGTCAGGTCAGTTTCATTTTTCTCTGCTGTATAGTATCTATCATATAACTATTTCACTGTAATCACTTTCTCTTGGTTGTATATTATCTGCAAGTAAATACATCATATCTTTGCCATTGTTTGTCTTTTTTCTCCATTCTAGGTTCAGCCAACAGATCTTCCTGACGTTTCTGTGTCCATTGCTGGTGATATCACGGTGCGTAAATTTGTATCTACAACAATACCTGCACTTATGCGATTAATATTTATTCAGGAAGAATAACCTATTCATCATAGATTCACTCAATATTCAAAAACCTAAATTTCCAGATCAGAGGGAACAAGGCTGCCACCAGTGATGATCCAACTACACAGGAGCAGATTGATCATACTGTACTGCAGTCTCCGCCTCCTCCTGAGGTATAATTGACCTATTCTCTCTTTCTATATCATTTCTACTTTCTTTTCTATATAAATATTGCCTATTTATTACTTTCACCCTCATATAGAGATTTTTCCATACTACTTACCAGATTATGTTGCAAATTTACCCTCTCATTACTATTTTATATCATTTCAGCTCATCAACACACCGCCAACCGCTTCAACGCATGTTGATGACACAAGTTCTGCTGGACAAAAAGATACCAAGAAAAGGTTATATACTAATGTTAAATGTTCAGAATACCTTCTTAAATGTTAGAAATGACATTGTAATTGTTCTCCACATTAACTATTACTCACTCTCCTTTCCATAACAGGCCAGCACCTGACCCAAAAAAGCCCTCAACTGCCAAGAAACTGTTCAAACAAGGTGCATTGTCTTTCCTCTCATTTGCAATTTAATAACCTCTCTCTATGAATTTATTATATAATGTAAATATTTTCCTGTCTATATAGATCAATTCAGTTTATGGTAAATTCTATTTCGTTAACATCTACTACATCTGCATTGTTCTTTATAGGTGACCAAGTTTGATCTCTGTTTCGAGTCCAGGAAAAGATCAGCAAAAAGATCCAACCAGAGAAATATATTTTGCCTCATTCAGAAGACCTGTTTATTGTTATTTGCATCCAAACACTTAGACATCGCTATTTACCTTTCCATGTCTGGCAATGTAAATATGACTGTTTCCGTTCTATATTGGTAGTCTAAGACGGTCATTTTAGCGCAATTACGGATACATTCACTGCAATGGTTTGCTCTTTGCCAGCCTCCTTTTTCTTTTCGGTTCCATGCAAGTGTTTTTGCCTGGCTTGTGCATAACCGTCCCAGCAAGATAACGACGAATGATATAAACTATGTAACTACTATACTATTAGTGCC
The DNA here is from genome assembly GCA_019208055.1 of Stipa capillata. NCBI lineage: Eukaryota > Viridiplantae > Streptophyta > Magnoliopsida > Poales > Poaceae > Stipa > Stipa capillata. Next base: position 81,203 of record JAGXJF010002236.1, read on the forward strand.
TATATTCTCTGGCTAGCTTACTGTTCTTTCCTCGCTATATTTCAGTTCAATACCTGTGCTTTGTATACAACTAACGGCTCCAGATAGTTCATTAGTATTGCAAAAGCCATTCCTACATTATCAACAATTGGGCCATATAGACACTCTATTTTTGTTCTCTGCCTTAACAGGCACAGTGTAATGAACCTCTGTATATATATATATAATTGACAGACATTTATTAGTTATGTTATGCCCATAAATAAACAAAATTTTTTGTTCTATAATGGAATAATTAAGCACTAATATAAGATGTTGAAATTTAGAGAGACACAAGAAACGCAATATTCTGGAGCATGTTTTATTCCCGTGCTTTCATTGCAACAATCATAACATGAATGTTATCAAAGATCCCAAGCGATCCGTTCAAATGAATCTTCCTTATACATTATTAATAATATAAATAATAAGGTTCTTTATAATAAAATTCAACCATTATTACCGGATCAGAGAACAGGAGCCTTACAGTATGCACTATCTCGATCCTATCAAAGAAAAAAAATGTACAGCACTATTATAGCAGTCCATACCATGTACTTATACAAGCCCTAAAGCTACTTAGCTGATGTCTGGCCCTTTCAGCTTCTTTCCTCTTACGTGACCGGTGCTTCTGCAGTATGGACGACGTGCGCAATGCCTCTACTAGCTCAAGAACTCATTTCCAGGTAATTACCCACAACATCAAATTTCTGCTATGTATTCTATTTCCCTTTTTCTATTCTAGCTCAGCTCTTTTCCATTCCAGTCACTGCCAGTAGCAGATCTATCACGCCAAGACACTGAAGCAATTAATTTCAGTCCACCGTCTTATCCTGCTATCTCATCATCTCAGCAAGAGAACGAAGATGTTTCATACCCTGCAAATATCACTAGAAACATTTCAGCTCGTTGATCTCTTATTTTCTCTGGCAATCATCTTACTGCAACTGACAAAGAAAGGCTCATCCATGTTCCTGGGGTCAGCTCTTGATCTGCTATCTAGCTGCACTTTTACTATAGCTTCATTTAAGAAATCAAGCTTTGCATATACTGATCTTACACTACACATTTCATTAGTTTCTAACACAGTATAAAACAATAACTATTTCTATTATTTGCTTTCATTCACTGAAACTTTTCTGCATGTATCAATAAAGAACCTGTAAAAAACCTGCAAAATAAAGCTTCAAAACTGCATATTATAATTCTTTACAGTATTTAATTCTTTCTATCTAGGATGTTATGTTGACATAAAATAATTTTATGTCAATTATTCAGGTAACAGAAAAGGTATACATTTCTCGTCAGCTTCTTCTGACAGAGATTGCATCTTCATTGGGCCTCACCATACACTCAATAGGCACTATAAATGAGTCTATTGATGAAATCAGAGCATGGGTAGAAATGGACATCCCACCGGGCCAGATAGAACCAGAAACACAAAAAATGATTTTCTATAGTGAACTGACTAAAAGCATATACAAGTCAACTGAAGATGCATGCCAGGCAGCAATCACATACTTAGTAAAGAAAAGGAACATTGAAATTGATGATGCCAACTATGAACAGATAAACATTTTACAGACCAAACTCAGAACCGAAATGTCGTTTCAAGATATCTACGCATAGCATGAGGAGAAGAAAACAGCATGCATTGCTTCTCTAAAGAAATCTATTAAAGACTTCTTTTATGAGCTGCAAGAATTGTGTACTGAACATGCAAAATTACTTGAATTGGAAATTTCTGCTATAGACAGCTTAGTGTCAAGGCCAGATGAAATTACTATACGCTACAAAGGAAATATTCCGCCAATGACACCATGTGAGCATCTTGGATTTGCACTAACAAGGCTATCTCAGAAGAAGGTACTTGTTTCTCTCATCTTATCCCTTGTTATATAATATGTCATCTAGAAACAATCAAACTAAAAGTACTTACCTACCCATAGATTACTGACTGGTCTATTCTATGCAATTATAGGTCAACCAAGGACCATAATCTGCATATATGGCTTATTGCCATAGCATATGCCTACAACTTGCCTAATGCAAGAATCCAGCTGACATACCAACTACTCTACCCTGCCATCTATCCAATAGGTTTTTATTCTTCCATGTTACCGGTGCCATGTAATATACTCTTCTAGGTCCATTGTCTGCCTTTTGTAATATGAAAAATAGACTACTATTCTCTATCTATTTGGTTTTTACTTTTGTTCAAAAATGATGCTGTATAATATACAATTCTGATATTTTCACCTATATCCATTGGTCCATATTACTACCTCATTTATACACTAAAATCTTCCACTTTTTCCGAGCAAAGAAATCAAAGAAAAATATAATGTTCCAAACAAATCATGCCTCTAATATAATATGTCCATCACAGCAGTACTTTACAGCTATATCTAACGTTTGTTATAGAGCATCAAGTACCAAAATAAGTTTATAGATGGTGCACAATATTTAGCGTTGCTTACAAATCCTGCTTCGCTTACCCTAGACAGAGTAATTTACATTGACAATCATATACATTCTAGCAAATGAACAGTCCAAAAATCTACTTCAAACATATATAGTACCAGCCAATATATCATGCTTACCTGCTATTATATGTTATTTACATAACTCCCATGATCTGCTCTGATCTGGTACAGCAAACTAGAGAACACCAAAATGCACATTGCCTGCTCCATATCCATTAGCTGAATATTCAATACTTGGTCATATTATCTACTATATTGCTTTGATTGAACTTATCAGTGCCCTCGTATATTTCTGCTCCGTCCATTCATAAAGACAATTGACCGAATAGATCATATCTGTTAATGGACTGCTCCTCTCATGCACAGACAGAGTGGCAACAGCAGCAGCAGAAATGTCATCACATGCTTCCTGAACAAAGCGCATATCATCCAGTAATTGATTACAACATTTTGCAAGTTTTTTAATTCTTTGATTCTGGTTCTTCTCAACCATCGTAGACAACATCTGTCGCTTCTCAAGCTGCTCATTCTTATGCTCTGCCCTGGTTCGTTCCATCAGATTCATGTCATCAATTTCAAACATATAGGCATTCTTAAGAACCTCTATTAAAGCAATAGCTGCTGCTTCTTCTGCGCCTTCTTTTGTAGGTTCTAACGAACCCATCGCTTGCTGAAGTCTGCCAGATGTATTGGCTTCTATTGTCGCAATAATAGTTCTTGCAGTGCTAACATACCTCCCATTGTCAACCCAACAATCATATTCTGGTTTGCAGCCACCAAGTTTCTTAATAAGCTCTTCAAGAATGATCTTCCCAGGAATTCTTATTATATCCAAATTATCTGCACATATATGCTCCTTTATTCTAGCATTCATAAACTGACTTCTCTTCAATACTACTTACATAACCAAAAAAAAATTACCACAGCATGCTCATTTTATACGCAGCTAATTTAATACTTTCCGCTATCGTATCTACATAGCTACATAAAATAAATAGTTTAATTAACTGAACATACCTCTTGCAATGTTAGCCATTCTTACTGCTTCGTCCTCCAACAACAACAACTGTGCTCATGCAATGGATCAGTAACAGGACGGTATACTGTCATACAAACTGCATTCAAAAACACATTCAAGGAACCAAAAACAAGCATCACACCACAGACAAAAAAAAGAACATCGATTGCCCCGGTCCAGTCCATACAAAAAAGAACATATGCTATACTGGTCTGCACATAGAATACATGCACCTTTGCCTGCAAATATCTAAATGCCTGTGATATACAGCCATTATTTTAGTTGAGTATCAAAATGGAACAAAAATCCACGATTCCCCGTATAGGAAATAGCAAATCCCAGACCACAAAACAATCGGTACAAAACGAACCATAGCTCACAACTCCATTGCAAATACCCGGCATATTTATCTACGAATTCCATCTACTGGCCCTGTACCTAAGCGGAAAATCCCGGTGAACCAATTAATCAATCCAAATGCTACTTTCCATCTGTAAAATAATTCTAAATGCCTCTTCTTTCTAATCACCATGACAGGCATAACACAATGCCTATAAAAATACATTCCAACTGCCGGATCTAAGATCGCCATAATAGGAACCTTGCTGCTCCAGAAGAAAGAGCAACTCTTGCCATCTAAATTTTTACAAAATATAGACACAACACAGCACAAATAAAGGAGCAAAACAATACCACCTTATCGACAGATCTGCTCTTGCAAAGGCCAAAAAAAATACTAACACAAATGAACGGAGATACCGCACACTGCGGGAGAGGAACTCTGGACTTCGGTCTTCACGCAGCAGATAATGCCTTGGATATTTTCGAGCCTTCTACACGCTAGAGAAGAGAGGCAAGATAACAGAGCAGAAAATCGCTATTCCAAAGGCCCATTACAACACAGTCAAAGCCCATTTACCGCCATGTCACGGACGAAACCCTGGTCAAGAGACAACGTGTAGCCAATTCCTCTCTTCACCTGTCATTTCTCACATCTCTTTCCTTCTTTCCCTTTCTCTCCACTTCTACCAGCTCCGCCGCCGAGCCTCTTTCCCTATCTCGACTTCCGCCAGCTCCGCCACCGACGCCGGCCCTCTCCTGCCACTCGGCCATCGATTCACCTCGCATTTCACAGCACCACCAGCAATAAGGTACCGGTACTTCCATGAATCTTCATAAGACCCTCTTCTTTCACATGTTATTGGTTATCTTAACACAGATCATCAATATCTACTCGATGGGCATACAATGCATCTTGAAACTGGGAATTAATACACTGCTAAACGATGCAGAACACAGAGTTTTACAATGCTCCTTCGATGCAAATACAGACAATATAGTCTACATTGCACGCCCTAACCACACACCCAGTTTCAAATCTGTTCCTTTTAGAGTCAGAACATAACCACAGTATAATCTAATTAGCTATTTAATAGCATAGCTAAACGCTGGATGCCTTTCTAACTGTGCGAATCAAGAAAGTTATACTTTCTTACACAATTTTTTCCCCCACCATCAATGGCTCATAACACATCTTGGATATGAACAGACTATTACCATCGTTATTCAGATGCTCATCGCACTATATATACATATAACATGCTAGACCTAGAACATATATTGTAATCTATCATAAATATTCCATTTCTTTCTATGCTATCTCACCATTCTGACGAAACTATCCTACACAGCTCCAACTCTACAAACATGAAAAGTGTCCAGCCAGGCTCTGTACATGATGGTATCATATATCTACACTCCATGCATCATTTGATATTTAGCTACAGTCTAACGGTTCATCCATCTACCTTTTCAGCGGCCAGTGATTCAACCAGCGAAATTATCATGTATCTTCATCGTCCCACCTACACACATAGCACTAAAAAATCATCTGAACCCAGCAATATCATCTACATCAGCGATGATGATGGTATGTTATTCATATTGCTTGAAATCTACATTTCTATTTCTTTTTATATAACATCCTGACTATATATTCTATACTATTGTCTTATATCTATCATTGCCTCCCAGAAAATATCAATGACTGCATACGTCCTTCTCCAGCAACAGACACTGAATTGTCAAATAAATTTATTAAGCAAGGTAATATCCTTATACATTTGCAATGAAACATTATCTATTTACTGATATGAACTATGACATCTCATATAAACTGCTATAAGTGACATCTTTTTCGTTGTCTATTGCATGCCATTGACCATACAATCTTATAGTTCTTTGTCATATCAATACTATTCTTTTAGAAACTATCGACAGCCACTGGACATGTTCTTCTCCAGCCAAAAAACTAAACATATCAAAGAACCCTGTTAAAACAGGTAATATGATCGTATTATGTTCCTTTTATATTTCTTTATTCACTCTACTCAATCCTATATAGCCTCATATATTCCAGTGTCTTACACAGGCTCCAAAAGTACAAAACAAATACATGGTTCAGCCCCTTCTCATCAAAGAAAAAAACTACAGCTTCCAAACAAACTCATCAAAGCAGGTAATAACATGATATTATTTGCCCAATTACATGCTCTGCTTTTGTTCCCCAATATTCATTGTGTTTCATACAGGACCATATGGCCCCCCGCTCTTTTGGAAACCACAACAGACTATGTATCTTTGGAAATGATATACAATTGACAAGCAAGCGCGTTAAGCATCTAAATCAAATACTTCATGTCACACAGCACCAGCTACCATACTATGTCTGTGAAATGAAGAAGGGTGTCATTGGCGAAAACAGAAGAATGGTAGATTTCATGCTTCTTCTCTTGCATTCTGCAAAACTATATGATATATATCATTCTTACTACGTTATTTCTATTTTGGCTACAGTACTTCTCAGTGGATTTCACAAGGACATATCTCAAACAATTCCTGAATAAAGCAATGAATTGCTTACCTATCAAGGATACAGATACCAAGACCAAGTATCAAGTCCGTCTAATAATGGGGAAAGACAAACGAGCTACCATAACTACAAACTGGCCCTTGTTTATCAAGACTGCCCAGATAAAAATAGGGGCTATTTGTGTCTTTGCATACACACAGAAAAAGAACCATCTATCGCTTACTGTCTATCGTCTTTGGAAGAGTTAAACACATGATATTTACTACATTTAATATCACAAATCATACATTAACAACCATTTCTAAATGCAGCAACTTACGCATCATTCTTTGTACAGGGCCTGCTAAATCTGGATTTACCAAGCTCTTCAACCAACCATGTCGCTAGCTTCAACATTTTGTTACAGTCATGTTACTAAATGTTTGTGAATTGAACTGTCAAAATAGCTTGCAAGACATCCATGCTTAGAACATGATCATGTGTATATCTCTATATGAACTATCCACTTTTATCTTATTATTCTCTATTATTGTAGGTTATCAATCTTATCAATCATTTCCTTTGATTATGCGCTTCATATCCTAATATGACCATCATACTTACTTTATATGGTCAAAATCCTTATGACAGAAATATGCACATATATTATAATATACAAATATTCCATTCAAATTGACATTAAAGGCCTCAATTTTATAGGCCTTAAATGATCGATGAAAACATTCAAAATACCATTTTTGTTCTGCTTATAAATAGTTTATCAAGCTACAATAGCATTCCTTGGATTTTTCATATTTGTGTAAAAATCTACCATTTAATTTTCAAAAATTTGACGACGGGCGCAGCAACGCGCGTCTCTCTTATCTAGTAACTAGTTAAGACCTGACTAACACACTATTAATAAAAATAATAATCATAACTCGTTTCTGTGTCTGTAAGTTTGAGCTTTTGGATAAACTTATTGATGCATACAACTTAATATATATGACTATTATTTATCATTTTTCTAGAGAAAGTTGCTAGTGAGATTGTTGCATAGTAGAGACGCCTCCTACCATAACATACTTTTTACTCCCCGTTTTTCACAATATCCATCTCACATATGTACCTAGGACTAGCTCTATTTATGGGTATGCATTACAACTTCACAAAAATAAAATTAGTATATATGCCAATATATATGTATAATAGTTTATTTACAATGAATGGGCCTATAGCGTAGTGATGAGAGCGAGCTTATTCGTTCTCACCCACCCGGATTCAATCCCCAAGATTGACACGATATGCCGTATTTACTCAGAGTATACGTGTAAGTTCAGTGAGACAATACGTATCCATATTAAATGAGGCTGATAGAGCCTCTAACATTACCTAGAGTGTATACTGTGTAGGAGAGGATCATGTGTGCGCCTGTGGTAGAGTGAGTATACTACCTTGTATCCGGTGTATTTGTAGCTCTAAAACAGAAAGAAACTCAAAACACAAGCCAATCAATTATTCTGGCTCGACCTCGTACTTATTGAAATATTCTTAGTCTGTCTATGGAATCAGATCATGCTCGTCGCTGTCAGATAGATATATCTTTACTCTTCTAATGGAAGCAAGTATAATCCGATTATGTTAAACATTATTCAAATTTTATATCTTTCAAATATACGCGGGATAAATATTATGAAATAGAGGTAGAAGCCAGTAGTGCTAGCGTTAGCGTGTAAAACGACGTACAATAAGTTTGTTTTCTGGTGAAGGCGAAGCACTGAAACCATAGTTCAAAAGCGTGAGGACGGGATTTGAGCAGAACATTTCCCGGCCTTCCGTTGCAGGCTTTCCAGTCGAGAAGTGGTGGCCCTTGGGTTTGGCCGAGCCACGGCGTCAAGTTGGGGACTGCGCTTGGGCTGAATGGAGACGGGACAACGCGCCGGTTGGGGGCTCAGAGGGCTGGGCAACACGCCCGGTTCCCGTTTCCCCTGACGTTCAACCCATCACCATCTTATCGAATGTGCGGGCTGGCAGGGAATCTCGCTCGGTTGGAGGCCTCGAGGGTAGGAGCTGAGGCCTCGACGGGACTTGTTCGTGGGTAGACCTCATCTGCCATAAACTGCCTGGAAAAAAAATATGCTCCCTCTAAGACAAAAACAAAAACAAAAAAGCTGCCCGGATAGCCGTTTTTTATCGGGTTTCTGCAGTCGAGCGGGCTTCGAGCTAAAAATAGAGGCTGGGAAGTAAGTCGGGGCTATAAGCTTTCTCGGGCTTTTTGGGGCTTACTTTTGCCCGTGCTTCTCTCCATCCGGCGTTTCCTAATCATTTCCAGTTCCTTTCTAAAAATGAAGAACTTTTCCAATTGGCAGAGACGCAGTCACGCGGAGGGTTATACAAAGAAACTCTCATCATTCCATGTTAAGTAACTGACAGTGCGGGTCTCTTAACTATTCTGTTTGTTTCACTTTCGCCCCCAACTCTCAAAACGGTCGTCTGACTCCTTAAAGTCTGTAAAGTGAGTCGTCTTCCGTCCTAAACGTGCTTTCTGGCCCTAACAGCCGACGTGGCACCTTTGACCCCCTCGACATGGGCAATTTATCGTGCCAAGCTAGCAGTTATCGTACCATTTCTCAAACCCTTTCATGCATCAGACAGAAAATTACATGGCAGCGAGGTTTGTAGTCAAATCTCATCTTCTACATGGATAGTTTTGGCCCTCACATTATCAATGTTGTGTGTCCTTGTTGAAAAGATCTAGGCTATTGACTAGAAGTGCGGGAAAGAGGGGAATAGAAAATTAACAAATACTAATCTTTAAAACTAAATTCTACATAAGTATCTCTACAATACTATGCAAAACCTAGTATGATAGTGATCAACAAATATAGAGAAGTGTAAGAAAACAAATATAGAGAAATGTAAGGAAACAACCATACAGAAGACACAAGATTTATTATCGAAGTTCAAGTCTTTGACAATGCTTTACGTTTCCTTGGAGGAAACTTGATCCAACGATCCAAACCAGCACCAAATCGTGCTCTTTCCTTAAGAAGTTTACTAATGCGAACCTTTCCTTCTTTTGTGGTAGTTCTTCACTTTGTAGTAGGCGAACTCCAACCTTCATAAACTCCCTAGTTTCTTCACAAGCTTGAAACTCCCGAGCGACACCTAACCGTCTTGGGACAATGGAAATTTAATCCAAACCTCAAGATTTCTTCCTCTCAAAGATTACTGTAGTAGTGTGACGTTGATTTCTTCCTCTCAATGGAAATTTAATTCAAAAACTTTCTTTAATTGTAAAGTAGTGTGACGTTGATTACTGTACTTGCCGAGCTCCAAAATGTGTCATTATCATAGTTTTTGTGTTGTTTACCGTGGTGGAGGTGAACAGGGTCCTCTCCTAGAATAGTCTGGTAGAAAGTGCAAAGCTTCCACGACATTTGCCACACAGGTCATAGCAAAAGTGACATCGGTGATACTTAGTCATTCTCTTATGCACTAACTTATGTTATGGATAGGTTTACTCTCTAGGTGGTTAAGCCTAATCAATAAGAGACCAATTTCTGACACCACTTGTAGGATATAGGATGAAGCCTAGAGGGGGATAGGAGTTCTAAAATTAATTCCAATCTAGGTTGATTCTAATGTAGGATTGAACTAATCAATTTTGCACAAATTCAAAACTAAAACAACTAGGCCCAACTAAGTGCACAAACACCCTATGTCCATATCAAGATTTGCATTTCTAGAGTGACAGGCAAGCAATGCAAATTTTACAAAACATAATTGCACGAATATAAATTACACCATGCTGGTAAAAAATAATAATATAAATTACACAAATATAAAGGGACAGGGGAGACAAATGGTGTTTGCTCTCGAAGTTTGGATATCTACCGATATTCTATGTCTTTGTCAAGGAGGCTTGACCTAACGATCCTTACCGCTTGCAAGAACCGCTCACTAGGTCTAGCTGCCGACGCCACTCCGGAGATGGTGACCACTCACAAGTTTTCGTGCCTCTTCGTAGTTTTCTTAAAGAGATCACCGAGCTCAACACATCAGGCCACCTAGGAGGCTATGGCCTCTAAGAGTAACATGTCACAATTTGCCTTTTGTCTCACACTATATGTAATAGCTCAATCGGCTGCTTTTACAAGAAAATCTCTCACCGGTGCAACTCATGTACTTGAAATATTTCCCCAACTCTTCCCAAGTTCAACATATAAATATGGAGTTGAGAAACAACTCAAAGGAACTATCGAACCAAGCGATGATGCCATGATAAGAAGAATGAAAAAGACAAAATCACATTCCTGCACGGATTAGTTGTGCCTTTAGATGTATTATAATATATCTGTATGTGTTTTTATATCCTTAAATATCTTGGCAGAGATCTCTAGAGCGTACATGTCTAACAAATATCTTGATAGAGGTTTTTAAAGTGTGTGATTGTCTATTTTACGTGCAAATAAATAGAAAATTTTAGAGTGTATGAGATGTTGACAAATGGTTTGTCCTCAAATTGTCGGCATTGCTCATTCGTGGTTCTTTCGTGGTCAAATATGCCATTTTTGGGGTTCAATAGTAGGTTGGCAATGCTGTTGGCTTCGTACTTGGTATAAAAATGGAACCGTTTCTAAAAAACACATCAATTTAGTGTTATAGTACTATGCGTCTGGCTTTTTCCTTAGTTTGATTTCTAGTCTGCATAAACTTTGCAGCGCAACCTAGAAATAACATTGACTTGGCTCCCCTCAAGCTAGCCCAAAACCGACCGAACACGTCAAAATTTATGCATTCACGGGTTGGTTTCCAAAATCATCTATCCCGTAAGAATCATGGATATACAACTCTACTACTACATTAGGTTCATAAATACAAATATTCAAACGGATGCTTAAAAATTGACATTCGAACAGAGTTGAGAGGGGACCCGCCGGCAGTTTCCCCACATAGTGTGGGCAAGGTGGTGGTGGTGGGGGGTGTGTGTGTGTGGAGGGGGGCATGTGGAAGAGGATGTAGAGATAAAACTTCATGTTGTGACGGGGTGAGCATGCGTCGAGGAGCATGTTGGTGGCAAATTGGAGAAAAGTATAGGAGAGAAAGACGAGATGCTATCAGGAGAACCGGAGAGAAGTGACATCTCTACTCCGAACACGTTTCGAGAAGCATTGGACCCGTCGAGCAAGTTCCAAAAAAAGGAGGACTATCTCAAGGTTAATTTTAGGATTGAAAACTCACGATACCTAAGATGTGACATGTGACAGTCTCTATCTCACCTCTTCCTGACCTTTCGTTGTTGAACTCAAAACTCAAATTGTTTGAACTAAAAACTTGAAAATTTCAATAGGAGAGTTTTAATTCCATGTACTGAGACACGTACAAATGAGCTACCAGCCCATGTACAAACAACCAACAGACTAGCTCGTTATCCGAACTTTAATTATGCGTATTGATCTAAGAAAAAAGTCTATTTTTGGTCCCTCAACTATTGTCAAAGTCTAAGTTTGGTCATTCAACTCTATAACAGATATTTTTAGTCCCTCAAATGTCAAAACCGCTCTCAGTTAGACAAGGTACTAAAATTTATACGATTTTCTTGCATATTTTTCGCATAATATCAGTTTCGGATAAAAAACTGCGAGTGCAAGTTGTATGTCTTTCAAACAGCGGCGGCTAGTGACGAGCCACAAATCATTTGACCTGGGCTAGACATATTCTTCTTGTAGTCGAATGATTGTCGAATTATCATACTATACTCATACCTTGTTTTGCCGCCTCTCCTAGTTTTCTTTGTTGGTCTCGACACTCCTATCCCCGTTGATCCCGTAGGCCATAGCTATCCATCTCAGTCGCTGTACCAGAATACGAGATGCATAAAAAAACCCAGTAAACAAATGCAGAAGCCTCCTCACTCGACCAATTCCATGTGCCACGACCTAACCGCATGTCAGCATGGCTGCTTCCTCGATCACGACCTCTTATGCACTCTTTGCAGTCCTTTCGCCATCAGCTGCTAGCTGCTGCAACAACTGCTCGGCTCAATTTGTTCAATTGTTCCTCGCTGTCGGCCGTCAACCCACAGTTCTCGCTGGCCACCGCTAGCTCTTCTATATATTACTACTAGCACACCCCATAACCTCACCTCGGCATCAGCAGCTCACCACCATGGCGATGGCGACGGGCATGCGACGCCGTCTTACTCTTTCCTACTACCTCACCGCCATCCTCCCCCTCGTGTTCCTCCACGCTCCACTCACCGTCGCGCAGCCGCTGCCGTGGGACCTCTGCGACACCACCGCCGGCAACTACACGGGGGACAGCGCCTACCAGGCCAACATACGCGTCCTCGCCGGCTACTTCCCTAAGAACGCCTCCTCCTCCCCGGCCCTCTTCGCCAAGGGCGCCGCCGGCACGGCGCCCGACGTCGTCTACGCCGTCGTGCTCTGCCGCGGCGACACCAACGCCTCCTCCTGTGCGAGCTGCGTCGCCGCCGCCTTCAGGAACGCGCAGCAGCTCTGCGCCTTCAACAGGCGCGCCACCATTTTCGACGACCCCTGCACCCTCCGCTACTCCGACCAGGATATCGTGGCCAATGTTACCGACAACAGGGGGAAGTTCTTCGCCTGGAACTATTATAACGTCAGCGCGGGAGCGGCGGCGGCATTCGACGCCGCCTCCGGCCGGCTCGTCAACGCCACCGCGGACTACGCGGCGGCAGACCCGGTCCGGCGGTTCGGCACAGGGGAGGAGGGGTTCGACGAGACTTACCCCAAGATTTACTCTTTAGCGCAGTGCATGCCGGACATGACGTCGGCTGACTGCCGGACCTGCCTCAGCGACTTAATTGGGAAATTTACCCCCGCTTTCGTCGGGAAGCCGGGCGGGAGAGTCTTCGGCGTGAGGTGCAACTTCCGGTTTGAGACGTATTCTTTCTTCTTTGGGCGGCCCCTGCTGCAACTCCCGGGCGGGCTGTTGCCTGGCGGGCCGTCGCCTGCACCGGCGCCAGCTGCCACCGGAGAAGGTGAGTTTCAGAAACAGAAATCACTCATATGGCAGTTATGGTTGTCCATCGATGCTAAATTGCTATTCAAACTTACGAGCTTTGTTATTAAAAAAACGGAGGTGCTATACGTACTAACAATGTACTGACCACCAATCAGAATTTGTGATGATAGAAAGGGGTCCCACGTTCTAACTACTCACTCCTCCGTCTATTAATCACACAGGGTGTACCCTCTCACTCGGTACATCCAGCACTATTGTAAAGGACACTTCCGTTATAGAAGACAGCAAAAATGCACATGTTTCTGTCCATCGTCAATTTGGTTGAAGTTCTAATTGGGATCATGTGCCCCGTCTGAAATTCACATCATTTGTTTGCAGGAAGAACACGACACCGGGCAGGACTGATCTTGGCTATTGCACTGCCTATAGCTGCTGCGATACTACTAGTTATTGTAACATGCATTTGTTTCTGGAGGAGAAGACCCGCAGAAAGAAAGCCCTCATTACCATGTAAGTCCTAAATCATCTACCTATATAAACAGTCAACATAGTTAGTTATTGGCTCCGTTTCAAATAAATGACGTTTTACACATGGACACAATTTACAAGATGTAATATTGACCGTTACATTTTATATGAACAGGTTAATAAAAAAATAAAAAGTTTATAAAACTAACATAATATTTTTCATAAAAAATCTAATGATATTATTTTCATTTGATCAACCTCAATATCTTTGAGATTGTCTATTCATAAGTTGCCTAATTTTTTTTAAAAAATTAGTCACCCTCCTATACCTTTGAATCACCGTCTAACCATTCTCATCCCCACCTCTCTCCATATACAACCTACGGACAAAAAATTGTAGTAACATTTTACTAAAATTATATACTTTTAAAATAACAATTTTAGGTTGAACAATATGTAATTTTAGGAGACCCAGATTTACAAGAATTTCAGGCAATTGAGAGAGCAAAACTGATCACCCTTTTATATATCGATTATCAAGTTGAAGAAGTTTGATTGCGTCATCTATTATGGAAGGGAGGTAGTAGTTATTATTTATCCTACAAGCAGAGGAATGATGATTCAGTACATATTGATGACTTCAGTTTAGTCAAGTACATGATCTCCTGTCTATAGTGCAATTACATTCATGAAAAGAAAATCTTACATGTTTTTTTAAGAAAGGCAAACCTTACAGTTATATGCTTATCATTGTGCTCCTATTCTCTTCCAGTAGATTCAACTAATCCAGATGACATTCAAAGCATCGATTCGCTCCTCCTTGACCTATCGACGCTGCGGGCTGCAACAGATAACTTTGCTGGAAGCAACAAGCTCGGCGAAGGAGGTTTCGGTGCGGTTTATAAGGTAACAATCATACAATATTATTCAAAGATGTTGGTATTTATATAATTGTTGATGAGGAACTAACTATCTTCACTTGCACAGGGAGTCCCTTTCTGAAGGCCATGAAATAGCAGTGAAGAGGCTCTCACAGAGCTCCAGACAAGGGATAGAAGAGCTGAAAACTGAGCTATTTTTAGTCGCTAAGCTTCAGCACAAGAATCTTGTGAGGCTCGTTGGTGTTTGCTTGGAAGAACACGAGAAACTACTCGTGTATGAATACATGCCAAACCGGAGCCTCGACACCGTTCTTTTTGGTACTATTCTCTTACGAGCTGTTTCCCAGAATGGAACACTGTCACTATCTCTGATGACCTTTACACTATGCCCCTTTTGTCTTGTAATTACGTGTTTGTAAACTCTTTTCTTGCTGTAAATTTAAGTTTGGGGAGTGCTCCTGCTATTTCCTCAAAAGAAAAAGAAAAAAAGAAACTGTCTGATGTTCGTTTCTTTGTTTCAATGGCAGATTCTGAGAAAAGCAAAGACCTGGATTGGGGGAAGAGACTGAATATTGTGAATGGAGTTGCTCGAGGCCTACAGTATCTACACGAAGACTCTCAAATGAGGATAGTTCATCGGGACCTAAAAGCGAGCAACGTGCTACTAGACTCAGATTGGACCCCTAAAATTTCAGACTTTGGCTTAGCAAAACTGTTTGGATGCGATCAGTCTCAAGCCGTCACTAGCCACATCGCTGGAACATAGTAAGTACATCCTGCATTTCGTTGGCACGATGATATACATCTGATTAGGATGTGTACATGACAAGATTTTCCTCGTGTTGCAGTGGATACATGGCACCAGAGTACGCGATGCGCGGGCAGTATTCAGTCAAGGCGGACGCGTTCAGTTTTGGCGTTCTGATCTTGGAGATCGTCACTGGAAGGAAGAACAGCGGCTTCGCTAACTCGGAGCAATCCATTGACCTCTTAAGCCTCGTGAGTACTAGTACCGCACTACTACTCCTTCGGCTCATCGTAAAACCAACACAAAACTATCTTCTAAAAAAAAGAGTAACATTTACACCAATGTGTGTGGGCGTGCAGGTATGGGAGAACTGGACCACAGGAACAATCGAAGAGCTTGTGGATCCATCCCTGGGCGGCCGTTCTCCGGGAGGCGAGATGCTGAAGCTGGTCAACATCGGACTGCTGTGCGTCCAGGACACCCCGCGGATCGGCCGGCGATGTCGGCGGTGAGCGTCATGCTCAGCAGCAACACGGTGTCCTCTGCAGGCACCGTCGAGGCCAGCGTTCTGCATCCAGGAGATGGAGGGTTACTCGGACATGCAATCGGAAGCGTATCCAAGGGGATCCCAGTCCACCGGCGACAGCAGGCAGAAGTTCATGTCGCCGAACGAGGTGTCCCTCACGGAGCTCGAACCAAGATGAGGGCTTGGAAGCTATTATATCGATCGCATAATTTTTTTATGAGTTCTTTACATAACTAAGTCTCCTGGTGTAATAGTGTATATGGGGTAACTCGCTTTGATGTATTTTTGTGTACTTGTATTCTTCCCCGTGTAATCCGCTCTGATGTAATTATCACGGCCCTCCCCTCTTCGCAGTGTAATTATACCTTTGTGCCGCACCTTTGCGGTTGGTTTAAAGTGTAGCTCAAGTTTGACCTTAGACTGTTGTGCTAAACATAGTGATCAGTCATCAAACCATGTTAAATTATCAGAAGAGAAGCCACCTAAGGCTGCGTTCGGCATTTCGGTAGATCATGATAGATACTTTTACTGTACCTTTTATTACTGGTGGGGTGAATAGTAGTATAAGTTAAATCTGACCATTGATTTACCAGGACATTATGGGATATTTTTATTTAGAATTAATTTCTTGTAAGGGTACTTTAGTCTTTAGTCTTAAAAGATTGATCTAATTCCCTGATTACTCATGGTAGCGATTCATAGCATCACCTTCTCCTCGTAAAGACGTGGCCGCCACCGCCGCGGCCACGCTCGCCCGCTTCCCTCTCACTCCATCGCCTTCGCCATGCCGTCCGTACTCCAGCGTCGCACTCGCCGTTGCCTCGACGGCTCGTCAGTGCGCCTCTCCTTGGTTTCCTACCTCTTGGCTAACATAATTGCCTTGTCCCTTGGCGCAATCGATGTGCTTCCGCCGCCGCGCTCCAACGTTGCAACTGCGCACCTTCTGCTTCCATCATTTTTTTATTGATTGAGTTGAGCAATCATATTATCCGCTGTGCAGGAGCATTCAATTTCATTCACAAAATACCAGACTATTCGCAACCATACATGCCCCAAAAATACACAATGTTAATCTTTCTTTGAGTACTCCTTTTAAGCAAGTTGTCCGTCCTTCAAAGTATATGCATATGCAAACAATTTCAGAATTTGGACAAGTATTTTAAACAAATAACCAACTGAGATCTCAACTAACAATTTCGAGTAACCCATGCTTGCATGCAGAAGTTGGACTATCAATTTATGAGCTTGTCTAAGTACATCTGGTGATCTGGAGGTTGACGTGGGTGATAGACATCAGATCAGCTGATCTTATGGTATGGTACTGCCGAACTCGACGTCCTAAACAACGGAGAGCTCGAAGTGGATGTTCAATGCGGCCGACACGTTGAGATTGAAGAAACCAAAGCTGTCGCCACATTTTGCTGGAGACCACAAGCGCGCCAATGAAAGCAGAACGGGTACTCGTGGACAATTGGGGCATTATCGCGGTAGGCCTTGATGGCTTGGCAGGCACCGGACCTGGCGCTGCCATGCAACGTGTTGTCGGGGAGGGATGGAACCGCCACAGTTCGTCACCGGTGAGGGAAGGCAGCCCCACGCTGCGCACGATGCTAACCGGATGTACAGGCACTGGCTTCCTTCTCGTTGCCAGGGAACGAAGGCAACAGAATAGGGGACCGATCAGGAGGACGAGACGCCGACGGGAGAACGAGAACTTGGAGAGGCTCTGGGTTGCACGAGTCGGAAGGAGCGAGGAACGATGTTCTATTGGGCCAGTGCCCGGTAGCTCGGCCCGGCAAATTATCGAAACATATAGCGGTGGGATTTAATCAGCAATTATACCAATGATGCCTCTATAGCCTATTTTCCTACTCATAATTTGTGGGGTAGAATAAGTGGATCTAGACCATTAGATAGTAGAAAATAGATGGTCTATATTCATCTGAAGATACTGTAAAACAGCTGGGATAGATGATTTCATTTGCTCGACCCATTTTTGTCTATTTTATTGCTTGGCTAATCAGTTTTTTTTCTATTCTCGTCACTATATTTTAATAACAGATTATAAAATAAATCAAATACACTATAGTTCAGCAACCATAAACGCGGATGAGAATAATTGTGGGGGCTAGTGTTTTACCGACATGGGTCGAAACTGCAGGATACTCGCTGGCGCAGCCATCCACTTTCTGAACCCCATCGGCAGGCTACCGTGTCCATGTGTGCCTTACTGCCTTCTGGTGTTTCTCGTAAAAAAAAGTGTGCCTTCCGGTGCGCTCGTTGTTACGAGCTGATGTTTTTCTTCGGCCTGTCAAGGCTTTGTTTTTCTGAACTTGGAAATTTGGAATCCTATGGTTGAACTGTTAAATATAATTCTTGAATAAGGGTTGTGTTACCGTCACTCAATAAGTCAAGATGGCCGAGTTGGTCTAAAGCGCCAGTTTCAGGTACTGGTCCGAAAGGGCACGGGTTCGAATCCCATTCTTGACAACATCTCCTTTTCTTTTGCGCGCATTACTCGTGCTAAAATCTTGCCGTGTAGTCGGAATACCATACCCTAGCAACCTATTTGGCAACTTTGGGGAATAATGGGCATGGAAGTTCGAAGGAGGGAGATTGTGCTAGGATGAAACAAGAGAGTGTGATACATGAGAAATAATTAAAATTAGCTTCTAACTTTTTTGAGATTATAACATAAGTGAGGATGAAGGGTTGAAATATTCTTCAGATCATGTGAATTCCCATCCCCTTACGTGTTATAAAAATGGTGAGAGTTAGGTCCTTAAACTCTAAAGACTCATCTTTTCTATATTTTTATGTCCACCAATCAAGTAGATGATTTTACAACCCTTAGGCTCTAAATTCACATTTCCTCCAATGAACTTGAGGATGAGTAATATACTATACCATATGAGAAGTGGTACCTGTGTACGTATTCCCCGGATACTTGGAGCGGGTAACGTACCCGCTAGAGATTCTAGGAGATAAGGGGACCTCTCATAGAGATCTCAAACATCCTTTAAACTAGGAGACTCTATCCCTACGTTTAAGGAAGCCAGAGTTCGACTCGGAGATAAGTTCATGTCTTCTACTACTTGGGGAACCCCCCTATATAAGAACCCAAGGACCTCTCAAGGAAGGATAGGTTTTACAAGCCATGCAGATCCTACAGATTCTAGCAGAAGCTACAAGCAACTACAGAAACCTCCAGCCGTTTAGATCTAGTCGGAGAAGACCCCGACTAGGCTTAGATCCTATCTAGGATAGTGTGGCGTACCCGGTTTTAAGGCCGGATAAGCCCTTGTGTTTACGGTACCGGTCCCTGGATCAGTAGCCGATACCCACAAGTTAACCTGTGTATCAAAATCATACACGCGCTTATTAGCATAGAATACGTAATCCGATCTTCAAGACCGAAAAACTATACCTTTAGCCCAACGGCTAGAAATTCTGCAGCGAAAAATCGAGCGGTGATGAGCCCATCAATATGCCGTTCCCAACAGGCAATTGACTGGGGGTTCGCCCTAGTTATCGTGGATACCGTCGTCGCTTTCGAACAGTCACCCTTCGGTCTGGCCAAATCAACAAGCCAGGTGAGTACATTGAATGTACTCGCAAGCACTCCGCCAGGGAGTTTATCACAGGTAAATGTATGCAAGGGAATTATCAAGAATTGGGCTCTATTCTAGGTTTCACATTGTGCGAAAAAGTAAGTTTGCATTTGCAGTAAATAAATAGATGTAAAAGAAATTTTAATAAAACATCTCGACGCAGCGAGATAAAGTACCTGCTTGAATCACTCTACCCGCTACAACGGGGAGATCATCTCTATGTTTTCCGCTACAACGGCAAAGCACGGTATTCGCCCGGTTCCTTAGGGAGACACAGCTCACCTTGTACTTACGAGGATACCAAACGAAAACACGGCAATCGCCCGGTTCCACAGGGAGACACAGCTCACCTCGTACTTACGGGGATACCAACGACAATCACCCGGTTCCACAGGGAGACACAGCTCGCCTCGTACTTACGGGGATTCTAGGATTTGCCCGAGTCCACGGGGAAATCCCTTCTTCACTCTTCCCGCTACAACGACTTGGCATGCTGCCCTGCGAACACGGCGGATCGCGTCCTTAAGCCCATAACCCAGAAACTTTTTTGAACTTTGAAAGCCAGTCTACTTTAGTGTGACCCGACCAAGTTCGTCCATGACCGCGGACACGGCTATTCGAATAGTTTTTAACCCTCTGCAGAGGTGGTATGGCTTTACCCACACGATGTAGTTCACCCTGGGCATACTGCGCGCCGCATGCTACCAGAGTTAGTACAATGAGACCCTTCGCCGGTGTGAATCCAGCCATGAACCCGTCAGAAGGACATGTCCCAAACCTAGCTTGAGTCAGTATCATCGTTACAAGGAGGTTGGTGTTCCAACTTTGTGGCGAACAATGCCTCGCTAAACTGCTGTATTTGTTCTCTTCGGGGTTACACCACCCCATCTGCACTCTACTAACTGCCCACGGGTTCATGCTAATTCAGGCCGGGTACTATGTCAAGTCCTTCCCACAAAGGACATGTGGCCGCACGGTAAGACTTGGCCAAACGGCACTTAAGATCGGTCCTTAGATGATCCGAGAAGGACCCCACACCACTCCCGTAACCGGGCAGCGAGAACCACGACGGGCCTTACCTCGCTCTTTAACCAACTCCCTACTTTCACCCTTCATTACCGACCCGGATCAAAATCTTCTCCATTTTCAGCTCGGTTTCACAAAACCATTTACGGTAAAACATACCAACCCATGACTATGCTACCTTCAAACACCTCTGTACACGATGGTCCGTTCTCAAAAGTTCACCACATAAATATGGGGTGTTGCTATTTTTCTTTTGCTAAAACCCTAATTTTACTACGGCAGGGCTAAGCATGAGCATAAGTATATATACTACCCTAAGTTTTTCGATAATATTTCCGGAATATATAGTCCTTAGGGCTACAAGGAATTCAGGGTCGAACTAGGGTTTCCTATACATCGGCATAACTACGCTACATAAAATAACGATAATACAACATAGCACGCATGTTTCGAAATTAAAATAACATTTCGTAAACCTGGGTTACAACATGATCAAGGGCGGAGAGCTTGCCTGACGTTATCGGCCGAATCTCGATCGCAAACTGGATACGACAACACCGGGGATCCTGCGCGTGAGGTACCGCCGCGTTGCAACTACACGTCGAGAAAAACAGCGAATTACCATTGGCGCGGGGAAGAACCAATTAAGAACCATAATACACCGAGCAACATTTAACCCTGTATTGATCTTAGAAAGGTGCTAGGGTTTTCAAAACTCTCTTGTTATTAGGGTGTAAAAGGTTTCGAAACAAATATATAAACGGAAACTAACATGGCATGATGTATTTTAATGCGACAAGGGATTAACCAAGTTAACCATGCTAAAGGAATATATATATACATATATAACATGCTCATAAATAAATCAATTCTAAACTTGACATTTAACTAATTGCAAGAATTATGAAATCAGTGTCATTAGATAGATTTTAAATTTTTGGGATGAACACATGATTAAGGATGGAGTCAACGGAGCGGCAAAACGGTGGATGCGGCGAAGTGCGATGGTTGTCGCGGCAGGAAAAGGTGGCACGGTAGAAGCTTGTCGCGAGCTGCCGCGGTAGGGAAAAATGGCCACGGCAGAGAAGGTGGCAATGGGGTAGCTTGCCGCGGCAGGGGGTTTGGCTGCATTGGTTTGCCGCGGCGAAGAAAATGGTGACGCGGTACTGCCACGGCTGCCGTGGCGAGGAGAAGGGCTGCCGCGGTGAGATAGGGAGTAGCCGCGGTGCTGTCGCGGCGGGGAAAAACAGCTGCGGCAGGGGATTTGGCAATTGCGGCAGAGGCTTGTTACCACGGGGAACAAAAGAGGGCGGCAGTAATGGAGCTCGGGGACTGCTTGGGCAGCTCGGGAGAGAGAACTAGAGAGGACAAGGGAGCTGGAGGAGAGGCTCGGCTGGGGAGCTATAGCTTGGGGAGGGGAAAGGGAGAGCAACAATGGGGAGCTCATGAAGGGATGCAAGCTGGAGGTAGGGGAAGAAAGAGCTGCTCAGCTGCCATGGAGTTCAAGGAATTGAAAAGGTAGACGAAGCTTGGTGATGGCTCGGTAGAGAGGAAGAGAGAGCTGCTCGGCTGCTCCTAAAAGGAGGAGAAGGGACAGCTCGGCTTGCAAGAACTAAGGAGAAAGGAGAGGTAACTAGATGATGGGGAGCTTGGGGAGGCTTGAATGAGGAGGGAGTTGGAACTCAGCTCGCTTAGAGGAGAGGAGCTATGGCAGGCCAGGGAATAAAGGCCGAGCAAGGAAGAAGTTAGAGATAGGCAGGGATAGTAGCTCGGGTTTGAGCTGATGGGCAACTCGACTTTGAGAGAAGTTCAGCTGGTGTTGAAATGGTGGAGTGAGGGAGCTTGGGCAGCTCGGCATGGTCTTGCTCAGGTTGATGGGAAGAGAAGGAAGCTTGAGGGGAGTTTGGCTGGTTCCTGGGAACAGCTAGCTTGTGTTGCTGTTGTTGCGCAGGGAAGAGAAGGCAAGGGAGCCAGGGAGGCGTGTTGGGGAGAAGAGATGGGGCTGGAGCTTCTTGAGGTACTCGGGTAGAGTAAAGAAGAATAAGGGGGAGGCAGTGGGGCGGCTTGAGCTGGAAAGGAGTGAACAAAAGAGCTCGGCCAGCAAAGCTAATGGGGAAGAGATTGAGTTCGGTTTTAGGGAGGAGAGAGCTGGTCCTTGGTAGCTTGGGAGTGGATGGAAAGTAGAGGGGAGTTAGGGGCTGCTTGGTGAAGAAGATGAGTGAAGAAAAGGGCTTAGCTGCCATGCTTGGCTGCTGGAGTTAAAGAAGGGGTGGCATGAAGGAGAAGAGGGACATGTGCATGCAGCTTTGCCTGCTGGTGACGTGCTGAGCTGCTTAGGGGAGATGGCAGGGATAAGCAAGAGAGGATGGGGCAGTTGACTGCTGTTGCTGCTGCTTGTGTGGTGCGGCAGTGAAGGAGTTGGGGAGTAGGGGCTGCTGTGGTAGTACTCTGCTGCTGAGCAAAAGAAAAAGGAGGGAGATAGGACTGCTCGGTAGAAAATGGAGTAAAGAAGGGCTTGGTCAGCTGCTGCTGCTGTGGTGGTGAAAATGGCACGACATGGGAGGAAAAGGGAGCAGTAGGGAGGTGAGAAATATGGGAGCAAGAAAGAAAGGTGGCAGCAAGGAAGTGGGGCTACGGCAGAGGGAGTTGAGGAGCTGGTGTGCTACAGAATTAAAAGAAGGCAGGAGGGGCATGGGTAGTTGGTACTAGGAAAAAAATATATGGCATGCAATGCATGCATGGCAGGGGAAGAAAAGGGGTGAGGAATGGGTGCTGCTGCTGTTGGATGCATGAGGCTAAAGGAGCTCAGTTGGGAGTGCAAGGCAGTCCTTCGTGGCCAAGATGGATGCAGTGTTCAGCACATTAATTTCGCAAGGGAGTTGGCAGCAAGGGGTTGAGGAAAGTAAAGGGAGAGCAGATGTTTGGCAGGTCTTTTGGAGCAGTCAAGCTCAGCTTGGTGTAAATGGACTAGTAAGAGTAGGAGTTAGATAATTTCTGGGCGTGGCTTGGAGTGTGGCAGGCAATGGCGTGAGGGACAGCAGCTGATGCAACTCAGGTGGACGAATACATGGTGAAGTAAATATCTAAAGTCTCATCATGTAGCGAGATAAAAGGTGACGTGGTAAGTAGAAGAATTAATGGTGAAGATTATATATATATATATATATATATAGATTCCCTAATCTACAGCTGAGAGTAGAATAACTATTCTACGCGTGGCCAACCGACCGAGCCAGCCAGCCCAAATCCACCACGTCCCACCTTTTCACCACTGACCGTAAAACTATTCAGTAGATATAGTAAATCCATCTAACTATATTACTGTCGAACAGATCTCTCACAGTCATGTAACTTCACATGTAAAATACGGTAATTTTATGTCTTTCGAGTAGTAAAACAACATGTGTCAGCGTAAAACTCAGGACTGTAGTAATTTTTGTATAAAGCGTGTCGCAAAATTATGATTATATGTACACGATATTACGATCTCGCGGCCATCATTTTACTGCATGTCTGATCGTTCTATAATAGAAAGGAAATATTTCTTCCATTTGTTCACAATCACTTGTGTAGCCCAGTTGGTTAGTAGAGAAGAGCAACATGCGTGAGGTCCAGGGTTCAAATCCCGCCTCGTCCTTATTTTTTCAACTAAAACGGATTAGGGGAATATTTCTTCTATAATGGAAATATTTCTTCTGTTTATTTACAGTCATTTGCATAGTCTAGTTGGTTAGAAGAGAAGAGTAACATGTATCAGGTCCACGGTTCGAATCTCACCACCTCATTATTTATTATTCAATTATAAAACGGACTGCGCGTGACTTAGAATTTTTTTACTGTCAAGGTGTGCGTGAGATAGTAAAGTTGTGTATAGGATGTCGTAAAATCTATCACAAAAGGTAGTAGAAAGTTGCTAAACTTAGAAGGTTTTCACAGTCGAGATGCACGCGAGGCAGTAAAGTTGTGTATAAGATATCGTAAAATCTATGCAAAATGTAGTAATTCTGAGTCACGCTAAAATCTCAGCAGTAAAATCTCGTCTGAAAATTACTACTCGATACACATAAAATTACTGTCCCGCGTGGCTGGCTCGGTCTGGCGCGTTTCGGCCGGAGCGCAGAATAAGCTATTCTGCGCTCACGCTCATATTAGCGCTGCCGTATATATATATATATATATATATATATATATATATATATATACATCTCTTGCTAAAGAGGGATGAAGGAATGGCTGTAGATATTTTCTTGGCGTTGTGGGCAAGTATGGTGAACGGTAGATCAGGTTTTGACCACATTAAAAGGATAGACGGGTCAATGGTGGAAAGATAGACGGTTATTAGGTAGAAGTATAACAGGATGGATATTTATCTCCCGTCATGGTAAGATGGTAGAAGTGAGAAAGTGTTCGGATGTCATCTGGTAAAAGAGAGGTAACCATGGTGGATTAGCTGAGGATATTTTCTCGGTCATGTGGTAAAAGGTTTTACCGAGAAAGTAATTTAGGGTTTGGAGTGTATGTGTCAACATACACTTGATTATTTTAGCATATATAGGGTTTGCATGCGGAGGGAGTAGACATGTGCAGTTACGGTGAACTGTGGTTTGATTTCGGGTGCCGATACATGCGTATATACATGCATGGGGTTTTGACGACAGGAGGGGGGAAAACAGGGGTGTCGAGAATTAGGGTTCGCGTACGTGCGTATATATAAAAGTAGTATATATTGGCACATACTCGCGATAGGTCATAACGAAGTTGGTGGCAAAAGATTAGGTCATTCGGAAAAGATTTAAGATGAGTATATGTTTCAATTCCGTAGAAGTACCGCGGGGTACTTAGCGGTAGGTGTGTTTTTAGGTTGCACCGACGAGGAGGGAGGGAAAAGGGATGCCAAAGGTGTATTCGTGGCGAGATTGCAAGGACGAATGGCCCTGCATGGAGACAAGGTGGAATGCAAGGTTTGAATAACTTGCCGGACAGAGTTTCGGCAAAGCAGAGGTCAAGAGAACAGGAACGGTGGGAAGAGGTTTTGATTTCCTTGCTTTAGGGTTTGCACAGAAGCATGATTTGAAATAAAAGTTTTAATTTGGTGTATTTTATTCAGCATTATCATCAAAAGTTTTGTTGGCCCTAATTTTCAGGTTTCGGAAAATTGAGGGGTTACAGATAGCCACTAACATCCCTCTTTGTAAAGATACTTGTGATTTAATATACACCAATAGGGCGTAGGGTTATTGTCCTGATGGAGGCCCGAACCTGTATAAAAATCCTTATCCGTGCATCCTGGTGCTGCTCGGCGACGGCCCAGGAGTCTCTATCCTTCACAAGTTCTTTGTCCCACACCTACCGTAAGATTGACGGTTTACCAATCATCGATAGATGGCGTCGACTGTGGGGACCTCTTCGGTCGATTTTGTTGAGACAACATTAGAGTCAACACAAGATTCGACAAGTTTCATGCAAAGAACCGGCTTCTCGAATGATTACCTTGTCATGGTCCTTCACGACATGGGACCTGGATATTCTGGGGCCCTTCTCGGTCTCGCCCAGGGACTTCAAGTTCCTCTTCATCGCAATTGATACATTCACCAAGTGGATCGAGGCTGAACCAGTTGCGAAGCACCTTTTGGTTTACGGAGTTGAAGCTATGCTTCCCTGTGAACTAAAGCTAAAATCTCCCCAAAGTCGAGCTTTACGCCGAGAAGGATGAAACCCTTTGACGAGAAGATGACCTTGACCACGAAGGACATACGTGCCTACGCCTTTCTCCTTGCAAAGAGGAAGAAGTCTGAACTACGGCCTTGAACAAAATGGAGGAAGGTTCCTTATCGCATCTACAAGTGACTGGGGGTCCCAGCACCCTCCACTTGACCTAGACCTAAGGCCTGACTAACCAAACTCTTCGACTAGTGATGAAGTCTTCCGACTTGGACCAAAGGAAAAAGGCTAGAAAGCACTAAGTGTCCCAAGCTCTCGACAAGTCCTTAGTACCAGGTTCCCGATAAATTCTAACTCTAAGTTAATGGAAAAACACGATACTCATTCGCATAACACAAATATTGACCAAAGACACTCAAGTCTTTATTTATTTGTGCAGGAGGTTTACACTTGAAGCCTTTCACGAAAGCATCTGTAGCCTCCTACATGGCCGCGACCAGCTTCTCACGCTCCAACTGCGCCGTCTCGGGCTTCTCCTCCGCCTCCAACACCGTGTCAGATTCGACCAGTCGCTTCTTCAACTCCTGGACTTCCGACCGGAGGGGAGTCACTCCGGACAGAGCGAGTCGCAACGGCAAGGTTAGTCTCCATATGAGTAGATTAGCAAACTAATCTCTCTTTGCACTTGTTACCTCAAGCAGGAGCTTGACATATTTCACCAAATCGAAGACCTCCATTGACAAGGGCCACTAGCTTCGATGATAAAAATTACAAAGAAGGCCCCATTTTCCCAGACCCAAGGCAGGGCCACTATCGATGCCGGGGGCTTCAGAGCCTTCCTGATCGTACCAGTGACCTTAGTTGCAGAAAAAAAAGAGGGAAAATGTGTTCATCACCATGCGAAATTTCCACCCCGACAGTTCAACTTCTTAAACACCCGCCAATTCTGATGAGTTTGACTACAGAAATCACGGGCTTGCCCTAACCGCTCGGTAGGGTGCTCGTATGTTACAACTCGGAAGAAGGGTAACTCTGGGGCTTATCAAAAAGCCACTCACGAATGTCCATTTCCCGAATAAAAGCATAAGCTGCTCCGAGTAGGTAACCTAGCTTACTTGGAAGATAAACACTGACAACCCAAGAGTACTTTTGGTCGGATGTGCTACCCGACTAGGTTTGTCCTTGGTTAATTCATCTCGGCCTCATTTCACGTACTGATGAGGGGCTTGATGATGAGTGATATACTATACCGTATGCAAAGTGATACCCGTGTACGTATTCCCCGGATACCTAGAGCGGGTAACGTACTCGCTAGTGATTCTAGGAGATAAGGGGACCTCTCATAGAGATCCCAAACACCCTATAAACTAGGAGACTCTATCCCTACGTTTAAGGAAGACAGAGTTCGACTCGGAGATAAGTCCATGTCTTCTACTACTTGGGGAACTGTGGCGTACCCGGTTTAAGGCCGGATACTCCCTTGTGATTACTGTACCAGTCCCTGGATCAGTAGTCGGTACACACAAGTTAACCTGTATATCATTGACATACATACGAATTTAAGTAAACAGACCGTCGAGGTCGATATCTGATACCTGTAGCCCAATGGCTGTAAATTTGCAGCGGAAAAACAAGCAATGATGTGGCCCAACAATATGCCGTACCCAACAGGCAACTGACTAGGATTACGCCCTAGCTGTCGTGATCGTAATCATATCTTCGGAATTGATGTCTCCTTCGTCTGGCCAAATCAACAAGCCAGGTGAGTACGTTGAATATACTCGCAAACTATTCCCACAGGAGAATTATACAACAATATTTCATGCAAGGTGTAATTCAAGGAATAGCTCTATCCTAAGTTGCTAGTTGTGTAGAAATGTAAGTTTTCAATTTAAATACGAGAATAGTAGATTCCAAAGCAGTTTTGTAAATCAGAGCAAATCAAAGCAACAAAATTTCTCTTGAGGTAGACCCGGCTACCTCCTTTTTATCACTTGTGAGGACTCAGTCCATACTACCCCCGGGTAGTATGACTAGCCTCCTTATTTCATTGCTCAGCTCGTACTATTTCGGATAGCACAGCTGGCCTCCTCAGCACGGAGCTCAGCCCGTGCTATCCCGGATAGCACGGCTTGCCTCCGCTTAACTCAATGCTTAGCCCGTACTATCCCGGATAGTACGGCTAGATTCCTTCTCCTGCAATTCCTTGCTACCAGCCGTGTAGCATAAATTGCACCCTGTGGGCACATCATGCCCACGTCCTTAATCCCTTTCCCAAGCTTTCACAAGCAAAACTTAATCTAACCAGTGTGTGGCCTCGCCAGTTCGTGTCTATGACCGAGGACACGGCTATTCGAATAGTTTTTTAACACTCTGCAGAGGTTGTACGGCTTTACCCACAAGATGTAAGTCACCCTTGTTACCGTGCGCATACGGATACACTTCACGAGGTGTATCGGCAGGGTTATTACAACGAAACTCTTCGCCCGTGTTCACACTAGAGCCAGACCCGCTAGGTGGGTAACCCAACTTTTGCATCCCGGATGACAAAAATGGGACTCTCCACCTTTGTGTCGAACCTATGTACATGTACCACGTGGAACTCACTAAGAGCTTTACCTCCACGCAATTTCGTGAAGATCCTCTAGGGATCCCAAATCCACCCTAGCACATCACCCTAACTTCCGACAGTTCCGAGCTCTAGCATTAGACAGGGTACCGAATCAAGTCCTTCCCATAAATGACATGTGGACGTACGGTGTAGAACTGATTTAACAGCACTTAGGTTCGGTCCTTAATCGATTCGAGCAAGACTCCAGTTTCAACCCTTCACCTCAGGTAGCTACCGGCTACCCTACCATTCCATGCTTACCACCTCAAGTAGCAACCGGCTACTCTACCATCCTTCAACACCCCTTAGTGTTCTTGCCCGAGTCAAAATCCTCCATCCTTTCATTCGGGATTTTGACAATAATTTCCTTTTAAAAGATTCCTTGGAATGTATAAACAAACCGAGGGTTTGGATCCCATACCCATCGTAACCGGTAAAACTTAGTTTTAACTACAGCAGGACTAAGCACGGCTAATGCCTATATCCCTACTAATTTATCGGTCAATTAACAACCGACTAAATATGCCTAGGGTTACAAGGGTCGGATTCCAGACCTATGTCACATGCATCTACTAGGCATATCTATTCTAGCATAAAATAACGTTAATACTAACATAGCACGCAAGGTTCGCAAACAAGATAATTAAGTTTTGCAAGTATGAGATTCAACATGTTCAAGGCGGGAAAGCTTGCCTGGCAGTACTGGCCTTAGTCCGAAGCTCCGTCTTGTTGTGACAACGATTTGGAAACCTTTCCGTGCGATATCGCAACGTCGTAATCTATACGTCGGGAAACACTGAATAAGCAATGAGGCGAGGAAGGACCAAATAAGAACCAAACATGCAATCATGAATTCCTAAAATACATGACCTGGACTTAAATTTTTATTAGAGATTTTAAGGAGGGAGGAGGGCTTTATCTCGCATGAATTAAGGGTTTCTCTTAGAACCGAAAACCCTAGCTTTTGGTTTATTAGCATATTATTACTTGAGATGATTTCGGTCCTCACTTTGTATCTAGGAATTTAGAGAGTAAGTAACCCTTTAAAGTGTTTTTAGATTAATCGTTTTCAAAACATCTTGGGTGCATATCATAGTGGGAGCCCATTTAAAGGATGTTGGAACAAATTGGGGTTTCATATTACATTCACTACTTTGGTGTGGGATTATTCGGACCTCGGATTCATACTGTAACCAAGATGCTGTTTATGGCTCTAGGATTTCTACAAAAATTAACTATCTCCTTTGGAACGACGGGTGAGAAGATATATGTATAACACATTTGAATTTTGAATAAATTCAAAAGTCAAGAAACTGGTACTAGGATGTAGAATTGGGTTTCATATGATCACAGGAGAAGGTCAGGTTTTCTGGTGACGAGGGAAGCCCAACCGGGTAGGCCCAACACCACGAGTCGGCCCAACAAGCTTGAGTAGGCCCACTCGGATGAAGGCCCAGGGAAAAGCCTGCTACAGTGCAACGTCCGGGTGCCATCAAGACAAGCGTTACGGTTCATCAAGACAAGCGTTTCGTCATTTGAAGACTGGCGTTACTCGGACGTTACTCTGTGTAAATGTCCTCATTAATCTATACTGTAACGGCAGCTCAGCCGACTGGCCGAGTCGGCTGGAGTACAGGCCTATATAAGGCCGAGCCCCCCATGCAGAAGGGGCTGATCGCTCTCTGATCTCTAGCTTTCTAGCAAACTTCTTCTTCCACCTTCTGTAAATTCTCTCACACAAGAAGCTCAATACAAACAGCAGGAGTAGGGTATTACCTCTGTCTTTGGAGGGTCTGAACCTGGGTAAAATCTTGTGTGCACTGCCTAGATCATCCTAACACGCTTCCCTAATCCTATTACAAATGGATATTGCCGCGAATTCCCTGCGACAGTTGGTGCGCCAGGTAGGTGGTGCGTGCATTGGAGCCATGATCCAGGTGGGATCTTCTCCTGTGGCTGGCGGCAAGCTTGTCATCGGCAAGGTGCCGTTCATGGCACATCCCAAAGGCTCAGAATTCATCTTCGGCAGTCTTCGCTTCATGGCCGATGCCTTCGGCCAATTGCGTCTTCAAGATCCGCGTCCTTGCCTCGCGGAGGAAGTGAAGACTGAGCTCCGGCTCGGATCTCCTTCTGCTCTGGGCAAGGGCGATGGACATTCCCAATTCGTCGCCATGGTGGGCGCCGAATCTCTCCTCCCCCTTCTGGATTCCGAATCCGAAGGGGACGAGAGTTCGCACAGCCATACCGCCTCAGCAGAGGTGTACGTGGTTGGGGACGGTGCTACGGATGCCACCGGCACATCTGCTGCAGCGGCTAGGGTGGCACACGAACACCTGCACACGCCCATCGATGGACAGTCGGAAGCTGAGAGGGCCTTAGAGGCCTCTCGGCGAGCCCTTCTCGCTGAACGAGAGCGCCTCAATCAAGAGCGTGCAGCCTCGAACAGCGAGAACGGCAACCGAATGGCCCTCACGGTTCGCGCAGCAGCCGCGCGAATCGGCAAACTTCTTTAGCCGCCCGGAGGAGCCGGGTTACTCGGGCCCCACTCTTCGGGCGAGAACAGGATGGAGTCGCTGTCTATCAGACACCGGCTCAGAATCTTTTTGCGGCTGCTGCGCTGGCCGACTCATTGCCGCCCTCGGCAGATGGCCGCGCGGCAGAGATCCACCACCGAGTCGTCACTTTGATGAAGACGGCGGTGGAACAACAGCAAAATGAGGCCGGGTCGGTCAGCAACCGACTGGCCTCCCAAGCGACTCGGAGTCGGTCGTCGGCGGGTCCGAGTCACCCTATTACTGTCGGCTCGTCGCAGCCGAGTCGGTCAACGAATCGGCCTGACGCTCGTCAGGAGATCAACCGGCTCCAGGCTGAGCGGTGACAAGCCGGCTCCCTCCGAGCAAATGATGCCCGTGATGCTCGGGATGATATCGAGGGACGACGGGCAGCCAGGTTGCGGGTCGAGCGACGTGCTGGCGAAGTCAACCAGCCGGGTGGCTCTGCCTCCACCGGTCCGCTTTGCTTCAGCAGGCGGATCCGGTCCGAGCCGTTTTCGGATCGGTTCCGGATCACAAGCTGCGTGGACAAGTATGACGGCACAGCCAAGCCAGAAACTTGGCTTGCCGACTACTTGGTCGCCTGCAACATAGGAGGAGGCAACGAGCGTGTCGTCCTCCGAAGCCTACCCCTGATGCTGGAAGGGTCGGCTCGGGCATGGCTTAACAGCCTGCCCGAAGACAGCATCTACGACTGGAGGGACCTCCAAGAGGCCTTCGTCAAGAACTTTGAGGGCACGTATAAGCGCCCTGGGAACGCCCAAGACCTATGGCTATGCGTCCAGGAGAAGGGTGAGTCGGTCCACGATTACATCCAACGCTGGACCCGGCTGCGCAACTCGATCGAGGATGTCACCGAGATGCAGGCCATCGAGGCCTTTTCCCAGGGAGTTAAATACGAACTCCTCAAGCACAAGTTAGCCCGGTCTAACATCCAGACCATGGGCTGACTCATGGAAGTCGCTAGCAAGTACGCGACGGGCGAAGAGGCGATGCGGTATGAGGACAAAGGCAAAGCAAAAGCCGATTCCTCAAGCCGAAAAGTCCCCACCGACTCGGGTCGGAAGCGGGTGGACAACCGCCCCCCGAAGCGCAAGGCTGGCGGCGGAGATGGAGTCAGTGGAGCCGACCTGGTCGCGGCCGCTGAACGTGGCCCCCAGCGCGGTGACGCTGGCCAAAAGAAGGAGCGCCCTTGGCAACAGTGCAAGGTGCCGAAGCTCACTTTCGAGGAAATCCTCGATAGGCCCTGCTTCTTCCACAGCACCGCCAATTATCAGGCGGGACATTCGACCCGGGAGTGCAGCTTCTTGCAGCGACTCCGGGAAGAAAAGCAGACCGAGCCGGAGAACGGCGGAGAAGGAGGCTCCGCTGTAGGTGGCGGCGCCGCACAGTACCCCCCCTCAAAGGGGTGTACTAATGATCTTCCAGGGATCCGACTCCAAAAGGGGTCGGAAGCTGCGCTGTCGTGAAGTCAACGCAACGGCGCCGGCTGTCCCTCAATGGCTGGACTGGTCCGAGGTTCCAGTCGGGTTCAGCCGACTTGACCACCCGGACCGAGTCCCCCACCCGGGCAAGCATCCCCTGGTGGTGGATCCGCAGGTCGGCGGATTCAAACTCCGCAAGGTCCTGATGGATGGCGGCTCCAGCATCAACATCATCTTCATGGACACTCTGAAGAAGATGCAAGTCCCGGAGACCCAGCTTCACCCCAGTAACACTTCCTTTCATGGGATAGTGCCTGGGAAGTGCGCCAAACCCCTGGGTCAGATCTCCCTGGAAGTTGTGTTCGGCGAGCCGAACAACTTTCGGGTCGAGACATTGACCTTCGAGGTAGTCGGCTTCAAGAGCGCTTACCATGCGATCTTCGGCCGGCCGGCTTATGCCAAATTCATGGCTAGGCCTTGCTACACCTACTTGAAGCTGAAGATGCCGGGTCCCAAGGGCGTCATCACCATCACTAGCGACTTCGAGCGCTCTAACGAGTGCGACCTCGCCAGCGCGGACATTGCCGAGTCCCTGATCGCGGCTCAGGAGCTGGAGAACATCCAGGCATCTGCCAACTCGGACCAACCTCCACCCAGCAAGAAGGCGGCAACCGAGTCCACCTTCCAGTCGGCCAAGGACACAAAGCGTGTCCAGGTCCATCCTGAGGATCCGTCCAAGACGGTCCAAATCGGGACTGACCTCGAGGCCAAATAGGAAAGCGCGCTCGTCGACTTCCTACGTGAGAATTGGAACATCTTCGCATGGAAGCCCTCTGACATGCTGGGAGTTCCAAGGAAGTTCGCCGAGCACTCCCTCAACGTCGCCAAGGATGCGAAGCCAGTGAAGCAGTCTCTCCGTCGCTTCGCTGAGGACCGGCGCAAAGCAATCGGAGAAGAAATCGTCCGACTCCTCGCAGCTGGGTTCATCAAGGAAGTTTTTCACCCGGACTGGTTGGCAAACCCGGTCCTGGTTCTTAAAAAAATAAAACTTGGCGCATGTGTGTGGACTACACGTCCTTAAATAAAGCATGCCCCAATGACCCGTTCGCCTTACCCCGAGTGGATCAAGTTGTTGACTCCACAGCCGGATGCAAACGGTTATGTTTTCTGGATGCCTATTCAGGCTACCACCAGATCAAAATGAAAGAGTCGGATCAAATAAAAACTTCTTTCATTACCCCATTTGGGGCTTTTTGTTATATCACCATGTCTTTTGGTTTGAAAAATACTGGCGCGACATATCAACGCTGTATGCAAAAGTGTTTACATGACCAGATAGGCAGAAATGTCCAGGCTTATGTCGACGACATTGTGATAAAGACAAAGAAGACCGCGGACCTCTTGACTGACTTGGCTGAAACCTTCGCCAATCTCAGGAGGTACGACATGAGGCTTAACCCGGAGAAGTGTGTCTTCGGAGTTCCGGCTGGCAAGCTGCTCGGCTTCATCGTTTCCGAACGAGGAATCGAAGTGAACCCGGACAAGCTTGATGCCATCATCAAGATGGGCAAGCCGAAGGACTTGAAGGCCGCCCAGCGCTTAACCGGGAGCTGGAGTCGTGATGATCTCCCCCAAAGGCGACAAGTTGAATTACGTGCTGCAGATTCACTTCGCCACCTCCAACAACGTCGCAGAATACGAGGCGTTACTGCATGGCTTACGCATTGCAGTTTCACTCGGCATTCGTCGACTCCTTTGCCGCGGCGACTCGGATCTGGTGGTGCAACAAGTAATGAAGACTTGGGACGCCAAAGATCCAACCATGGCAGCATACTGCGCTGCTGTGCGTCGGCTGGAAGGACACTTCGACGGCCTCGAGCTTCACCATGTTCGCCGAGCAGATAACGAAGCCGCCGACTCCCTTGCCCGGATCGGCTCTGCTCGAGAAAAAGTGCCGCCTGGAGTTTTCCTTCAGCAACTTTTTCAACCGTCCGTCAAATTGGAGTCGGCTGCCGATTCATCTGAAGCACATCCAGAACCGGTTCAACCGACCCAAGAAGACGTCTTGGCCGTCATTCCTCTCTGGACTCAGCCATTCCTTGCGTACATCTTGCGCAAAGAGCTACCTGAGGATCCGACTGAGGCACGCCGCATCGTGTGCCGGGCTCGAGCATACACCATCATCAACGGCGAACTTTACAAGCGCAGCACCACTGGAATTTTTCAGCGCTGCATTTCGCCAGAAGAAGGTCGAACATTGCTTGAGGAAATCCACTTGGGACTCTGCGGCCACCATGCTTCGTCAAGGGCCTTGGTCGCCAAAGCCTTCCGACACGGTTTCTTCTGGCTCAGCGCCCACGCTGATGCCGAGGAACTCGTCCGAACTTGTGAAGGGTGCCAGCGGTATGCCCGTCAAATACATATGCCGGTTACCGCGCTCAAGACCATTCCGATCATATGGCCTTTTGCTGTGTGGGGACTCGACATGGTGGGTCTGCTTAAAATAACTCGGGGAGGTTTCACTCATCTCCTCGTAGCAGTGGACAAGTTCACGAAGTGGATCGAAGCCAAGCCAATCATGAAGCTTGATGGTCCGACTGCTGTCAACTTCATGAAGAGAGTCATCTTCCGATTTGGAATTCCTCATAGCATCATCACTGACAATGGCAAGAATTTCACTGCTGAAGTCTTCCGCCACTTCTGTCGGGACCATGGAATCCGGATTGATTATGCCTCCGTGGCTCATCCTCAGTCCAATGGCCAAGTCGAGCGATCCAACGCTCTAATTCTCCAAGGCATCAAGCCCCGGTTGTTAGTCCCATTGCAGCGGGCAGCCGGCTCATGGATCGACGAGCTTCCATCTGTCCTTTGGAGCTTAAGGACGACTCCCAACCGGTCGACGGGCTACACGCCGTTCTTCATGGTTTACGGAGCCGAAGCCGTCCTGCCGAGTGACATCCTCCACGACTCCCCGCGAGTCGCAGCATACGTGGAAAAGGATGCCGAGTCGGCGACACAAGACGACCTCGATCTCTTAGAAGAAGCGCGGGAACTTGCCCTCTCGCGCTCGGCCATTTACCAACAGAACTTGCGCCGCTATCACAGTCGGCAAGTTCGGGGCCGAGTTTTCAACAAAGGAGATCTGGTCCTCCGGCTGATCCAAGACAAAGCTGGCATGCACAAATTGTCTCCGTCGTGGGAAGGTCCATTCATCATCAACCAGGTGCTTCACAACGGCGCGTACCGACTGGAGGACCCGGCAACCGGCTCAATCACCGAGCGCACCTGGAACATTGCACAGCTGCGTCCTTTTTACACTTAAACTTTGTACTTCAAACAGTTCATTGTTTCATTATGAATAAATACTTGTTTCCTTCGAGCGGCACTCGGGAAGCATTTTTTGTTCATTTAACTTTCATTTTCCAGCTATGTTCTCTTTGGGCAATCCCCGGGGGCTATGCCCAATAAAACCGAGTGGCTTCATTTCGGGCAATACCCGGAAGTCACTACAAACCCACTGGGTGATTTCTCACTCGGCGCAAGTTATTTCGAATCTTCTAACTTTGTTTCTACACAAGCGTCTAAGTAAACGTGTACGGTACCTAAGGCCCACTCTTCGTCCCCAACTACAGTCGCAACCCGGCTGTCCGGTTGGCAAGAGCAAAAGCTAAAGGTCGGCCTGCACACGAAAGGATCCGACTCGGCGTAAAAAACAAATGTGGATGAGTCAAGTGACTTGTGCAAAACATTAAAATGGATCAAAAGACATTTTCATTCATAGCAAAAGTCTTTACAATTGTTCTACTCGGCATACTGAGTGATATTACATGGATATTTTTTATTCTTCCGGAGTTGCTTCCACGCGCTCCTCCAGGTCGGTGAAGCTGGCGATCCGGCTGGCGGCGGCACGGACTCGAGGAAGAAGATCCAGAGGGTTGACCGACTGGCCTTCCTCGTCGACGGGGGCGCCAGCGGAGATGCTGTCAACATCCGCGTCCGGATGATGTGCCAGCACCATTGCTAGCGCCATGCCGGCTCCCGAGCGGGCTGCCGACTCCTTCCACTCTTCGACTTCCGCCGGGCCCAGCAAGAGCTTGTCGGCGAGGGCGAAGACGCTGGAAACCGTTTCTTCTCCGGGCCAGAGCTTGGCGCAGAGGCCTTGGGCAGCCGACTTAAAGTTCTGCACCAAGCTTTTGACCCGAAGGAGTCGGTCCTCCATAGTCACGATGCACTCGGACATCATCTCAGGTGTCCAAAGTGCGTCGAGAACCGATTGCGCCGGATCGGAGAGTGCGCGGAGTCGGAGTGCCGCCCGCCTTGTTTGCTCCTCCAGCTCTGGGCAAGCATCTGGGCACAAATTATTACTAAGGAAATGGACAAGGAAGTGTGCAAAAAGAAAGAAGCAAAAGACTCGGGGGCTTACCGAGTAAAGTCTCATTAGCTTTTTTTAGTTCGCCAATGAGGTCCCTCTCGTGTTTTTCCCAGTCGGTGATGGCCGCGTCATGCCGCTTCTGCGACTCGTCTATCGGCCGGGAAAAATCGTCGACTTGCCCCTGCAGCTCGGAGTTCAAAGCCTGCGCCTTTTCGTACTGCGCCGACAACTTTTCGTGCTCCGTTTGCAGCAGGGCGGCAGTCTTCTTCAACTTGCGAGCTTCTCCCAACTCGGTATCCAACTCGGCAGCCTTGACGTCGAGCATCTCTATGACTTTGATCCTCGGGATTGCGCCTTTCAACTCTTTCCGAAGTCGGGCATTTTCGGCTTCGACGTCTGCCGACTCAAGAACGTCAAAAAAGGGCAGAAAATTTCCAAGCTAAAGGGGTCGAAGATTCGGACACTTACTCCCGGCAGCGGCAAGCTTCTCTTCAAGCTGCCGAGTCTTGGCTTTCTCTTCAGCCAGCGCCTTCTCAAGGGAGGCGTTCCTCTCCATGAGGACCTAGCTGTTTCCGCCGAGTCGGATAGCCGCCTGGAAAAGAAGAAGCCACGTTAGCTTGACCCGAATTCATAAGTCTCAAACCGACTCAATCAGTCGGCTAGAGACTCGGGGGCTACACCCACTGGGTGCACTGAACGTGCTCCCAGTGTTAAGGAAATTAAACAAAGTTTGAAAACCAGAAGAACTTACCCCGACGGAAGACTCCAACACTTCGGCCGAGTCGGCCAAGGCCTTGGCAGTGTTGGCAAACGCCCTGAGCTGGGAGCTCAGGGCAGCGACCCGGTCGGTGGCTCCTTCTGCGGCAGCCAAGTCATCCGTGGCGCAGCCCGGCAGCAGCAGCGCGGGCAGCAAGCTGCCCGACAAGCCAGGTGCCGCGACTTCGGCGGTTGTGGAGGCGGGCACCAGACTTTGCTCCACCGCTGGTGAAGACTCGGAGGCGGGCTGGCCTTGGCCTCCGACTGCTGCTTCCGTGGAGTCGGCGCCAGCGGCAGCCGCCGGCTCCGTTGCCTCTTCGTTGGCAGGAGTTAGCTGGCGCTGCGGGTCTTCAGTCGGAGCTTCGACAGACCCGGCGCCCACCTCCGACTCCGGGACCTCCATTCCAGCTGCGGCAAGCTGAGGCGCCGGAGAACCCGGTTGCGGCGCGCTTGGCGTGGCTGCAGCTGGAGGGGTGGTTGCAGCCGGAGGCGTGGGGGATCCGGCACCCGTGGCCGGCTCCGTTTCCATGGCGGAGACGGTTGGCGCTGGTGCGCTGGGTTCGACCGCAGCCGGAGTCGGCGTAACCGGCTTTGGTGGCGGAACCGGAGTCGGGGTCGCTGATGTGCCGGGTGAAGAGCCTGCTTTGTCGGAGAGTTTCTTCTGGACTCTGCAAATCAAAAGAAAAAACCGACTTTAGTACCTTCTAAACCTGCAGCGACTAGGGCACGAGACAAAAGGACTTGTACCTGGTGGTGGTGGGGATCATTTTCTTCTTCGGGTTCCCCGGGGCGGGCGGACCCCTGGAGGAACCGGCGAGTGCCGGCTGAGGCGCACTCGGCTTGGCAGCTGGGCCCGGAGCCTGCGCCACTCGGTTGGCAGATGCGGCTCGTGCGGGAACCGGAGCCTGAGCAGTGGGGCCGGCAGGAGTTGCCCGGACCCGCTTGGCAGCCGGCTCCGCTGGAACCGACTCTGTTCCTGCTTGAGGGGCCTGGGATCCGGATGCGCCGTCGTCGCGGCCCCGCTTGACGACTTCGTAAGACCCTCCCGACTCGGAATCCGAGTCGGGTTGGGCACCGCCCTCTGGAGTCTCTTCCTCAACCTCCACGTCATCCAAAGCTTCCTGGGCTGAGTCTTGTTCAGGAAGTGGCGGCATAGAGTTCAAGTTGAGAAGAGCCTGCAGCTTAGAAAGACTTGGTGTTAGAATAAACAAACAAGCAACAAAATTCAGAAACCCGACTCGGACAAAGGAACACTTACAGTCGGTGCGGGATTGGCAGTCGAGTATGGCGTCACATGTGGCGCCCTTTGCAGTTCGGATCGGTCCTTGGTCAAGTTCTTCAGAAGGCTGAAGAACTCGTCATCCGGGAGCCCATTGACGGACACCCTTGTCGAGTCGTGGGAGCCGGTGTACTCCCACATCGGGTGTGCTCGGGCTTTAAGCGGCTGGATGCGCCGACTCAACCAAGTGGAGATGAGGTCGGTGCTGGTGAGCCCCTTCTCCTGGAGTCTCGCGATTCTCCTCAGGAGTCGGTCAACCTCAGGCATCTCCTCATTGGAAGGCTTGGCGCTCCATCGTTTCCTCCACACGGGAGGGTCCTTGGTGTACGGGGGAAGCCCTTCGTGCCCAGTCAATGTGCGTTCATCCGGGCAGTAGAACCACCCTTCTTGCCACCTCCGAATAGTATCCGGAAGCTGCAGCTTGAAGTACTTGGCGCCGGCTTTGACTTGGATTCCGGCTCCCCCGCAGATGGATAATCGGCCGCCGGCTTTGATAGGCTGCGCCTTCACCGTGAAGGTCTTCTTCCACAGCCCCCAATGAGGCCGAGTCCCCAAATAGCATTCGCACAGCGTGATAAAACACGCAATGTGCAGAACACCGTTGGGGCTCAGATGGTGGAGCTGGAGGCCGTAGAAGTGGAGGAGGCCGCGCACGAAATCGTGTGGTGGCAGTGAGAGGCCCCGCTCGATGAATGGCACGAGCATCACGCGCTCGTGCTCATGGGGAGCGGGCTTCTCCTCCTTGTACGGCGCTCTCCAGTTGCTGATGGTGCGGGGCGGCAGCAACCCCTCCTTGGCGAACTCGATGAGGATCTCATCGGTGATGGCGGAGGGGACCCAGTCGCCCTTCTTCCACCCGTCGGCGGCAGTGGCAGAGGAGGAAGCATCGGCCTTCTTGCCCTTACCGGCACGAGACATGATCGGCGGCTGGCGGAGTGCGGCGGCGAACGAGCTCTTGCTTTCGGGAACGACTGCACGGTGGCGGAGCTCTGGAGGCAAAGGATTTCAAGCGCAAGAAAGTTGAAGGCAAGAGCAGATGAGAACCACGGCGCCCCCACGATCTCCTTTTTATAGCCGAGGAAGTCCAACCGCCGGTGGTCGTGCATCCGACGTGGCAGGAAACAGCCTCGGTAACCGCCGTCCCACGCGCGAAAACCCGCTGGATTCGGGCGCCTTTTTCGCCACGACGCGACATCCCAGGCGACGTGACCGGCTAACATTACGTCAGCCTCCGTCCCGCGCACGCTGCTCGCGTGATTCGGGCGCAGTCATGATGAACTGCCGCCTCGGATAGCGAGCAAAATCAGAGCAGCAGCGGATGTCTCGGGCACGCTTCGCGCGCGACTCGAGGCGAAATCATTGCGCTGCGGGCATTCTGTCCAACCGGCTGCGCGCATTGAATGCTGATGCGACATCTCAATCAAGACGATACCGTGACTCCAGTCGGCGTCTACCGGGTTCGACTCAGTCCGAGCTGAATTGCGCCCGGGTGTCGATTCAACAGTCGGCTTGGCCCACTGGGACACGTCACGGGTTATTCCGACTCCATCGAACAATTCCGAGGCGCACAAGCCGCCAAACTCGGAAGCAGACTGACTCTGCAAAAGGGCGCTGATGACCAACCCAACAGGGTTTTCAGGTCACTCGGCAACACCC
This sequence comes from Stipa capillata, assembly GCA_019208055.1. Lineage (NCBI taxonomy): Eukaryota > Viridiplantae > Streptophyta > Magnoliopsida > Poales > Poaceae > Stipa > Stipa capillata. Next base: position 122,158 of record JAGXJF010002236.1, read on the forward strand.
AAGCTAAGAACGAACTCGGCATCCACAGCGGAGCAACAGGATCCTTGAATCAGAGCCGGATGCTACAACGGCGCAAAATGGCTCATTGATTTGGGATTCAATGCCGGAGTTCGAGGACTCGGTTTCAAAGCTGAAGAACGAAGGCGTTCCCCCCTGAGGGCATAAGATGGCATTGGTCCACTCGGATACGCCAGACGCTGTTTCGGATTCGCTCGAAATTCATGATACGCCTCCCGGAAGGCCACAAGCCGATTTCCTCAGTCGGAAAATGCGGGTATCACCGAGTACCCAATACTTAGCATATATCTAACCTTCTTTCAGGTATTACGGGAGTCCATCAAGGTCTCTCCACCGACGACTCGGGCCTAAGCAACTCGCTCACCACTCGGCATCCATGTCGAGACCTCGAAGCACTCGGGGGCTACTGACGAGGGAAGCCCAACTGGGTAGGCCCAACACCACGAGTCGGCCCAACAAGCTTGAGTAGGCCCACTCGAATGAAGGCCCAGGGAAAAGCCTGCTACAGTGCAACGTCCGGGTGCCATCAAGACAAGCGTTACGGTTCATCAAGACAAGCGTTTCGTCATTTGAAGACTGGCGTTACTCGGACGTTACTCTGTGTAAATGTCCTCATTAATCTATACTGTAACGGCAGCTCAGCCGACTGGCCGAGTCGGCTGGAGTACAGGCCTATATAAGGCCGAGCCCCCCATGCAGAAGGGGCTGATCGCTCTCTGATCTCTAGCTTTCTAGCAAACTTCTTCTTCCACCTTCTGTAAATTCTCTCACACAAGAAGCTCAATACAAACAACAGGAGTAGGGTATTACCTCTGTCATTGGAGGGTCTGAACCTGGGTAAAATCTTGTGTGCACCACCTAGATCATCCTAACACGCTTCCCTAATCCTATTACAAATGGATATTGCCGCGAATTCCCCGCGACATCTGGAATTGGAATGGACAATACAGGGGTTTTTCAGAATCTTGACCAAGGAGAATTTGGAGAGGGGAGAACGGTGTCTGTTGAAGAGGGGAAAAAGAGAGGATGTCAAAAACGTAGAGAAAGAGTACGCCTTTGACTAGACTAACGGGTCTAGATCAAAGAATAGAAGTGTATACGTTATCTGTGGAGGAATACGTTCTTCGATGAAGAAATACGCTTCTTATAGTGGCAAGCGTAAGGAATACAGGGAGCCGGGCGGAGTACGCTTTTCTGGATTCAAAAGCGTAAGGTGCATTTTATGCTTTCTATACCCATGACCGTGGGGCCTTTGCGTGTTTCCTTACCAGCAGTGTTCGGCGCGGCTTCGGTGGTGGTCCTGGGGTTGGCTGGTAGTGGCGGCTCCGGAGCTATTCCGGTGAGTCTAGCCGCGAGAGGGGGAGCGGCGGTAACAGCATCAGCTGTCAACAGAGTAGGGAGCGGGGAGGTGGCGCAGATCCACCCAGACGTGGAGGTGAGTCTCGGCGGTGGAGTCCTTGGCTACTGTGGTGACTTACCGGTGGTGAGTGGCTACACGGGGAGCGAGGCAGGTCCGTTGGTGGCGGCAACTCACCAGAGAGGGGACTTGAGCGGGAGGGCGGCGCGGCAAGGCAGCTGGCGGCGAGGGAGCCGGCGGAAACCCTACCGGCGGCGGGGTTCAGCAGATCTGAAGGTGGCACGGCGAGGGGTGGAGGGGTAGCGGGTTGGTGAGCTCTCAGAGCGGTGGCTTGCTGGTGGCTGGCTTGGTGCGCGAGAATGGGTGAGCGGCCTCGGTGAGCTTAGTCGGTTGCGGTGGATCTGTGCGCCGGAGCGACGGCTGGTGGCGTCGATTGATGCAGGTGGTGGCCAGAGCGGTAGCTATGGCGGCACCCGCGGTGCTTGGAGAGGAAGGGGCGCGGAGCTATGGCGGTGGCTCCCGGTGGCGACTAGAGTGCAGGGAGCGGCGGCGCCAGGAGGGCCGCTGACGCCCTATAATGGGAGAACGGCGGCCGGTTCACGGTAGTTCGCTTGGGGAGAAGATGGCCACCAGCTCAGGCTCACCTTGGTAGCGCATGCTGGCGGCGTCAGGCCCGGCGATGACGGCATCCATGGAAAGTAGGGGATTAGGGTGTGAATGGAACCAGGGGAGAAGGCAGTGGACTGAGAAGCAAGTAGAGGGTCTAGGTTGCCTGGGAGGATGGCGGCCTCGCCGATGAGTGAGGCGAGCTTCTCTCTGGTCTCAGAGGGAGAAGGCTGATGCCACCAATCCCGTGCTCTAGGGAAGAAGGAAGCTGTGGAGAAGGAGGAGGAGAGATGGGGAGAAGATGAGCTTGGCTGGCTTGCTGTCGGAGAAGAAGTAGGGCAGTTCGGCAGTGGGGAACTTGAGCTGGTCGCTGCTGCTATTAAGGAAGGGAGAGAGCTCGGTTTGTGCTGTGGTAACTAAGAAAGGAGAAGAGGGAGCCAGGGGGAAAATGGTGGCAGGCTGGCAGCTCAGGTGTTAGCTCGATAGTAAAATGGCAAGAGGGGAGAGAGGTATGACGGGTGGGACTAGAGCCCATGTGGTAGGGACCAGGAGGGGTGTCAGTTGGTAACTTTAGGTGTATACTTAGCAAGAGTGAGAAAAGAAAGACAACAGGGTTCAAGCAGAAAGGCAGTGAAGTTAACAGAGATGGTCACGATGCCATTTTGGCTGGTCTTCAGAGGATTTTTCAAGAGAGAAACATATATAGTCGTAGTGGCATATTATTGGAAAAATGGATCAGTATTTTGTTGCAGAGGATCCATAAATATTGGAGAATTTTTAGGAGGATTGGAATTGAAGGAAACTTCCTAATCTCAAAATCAGCTCGAACGGATATTTGAGTTAGTTTGAAATATTCCAACTGGAGGTTCAAATATTATTTGCTAACTTGGTTAAGAATGAGGCCAGGAGTGCTGTAGAATTTTCTAGGATTTTTAGGAACTTTGTTTCTAGGGGTTGTATTGTAACATTCCACTCAGTTTCAAATTTAAATTTGAAATTAATTTAAATAGTTGCATCGCACAACTCTACATTATTTTATATTGGAGTTAACATGGACGTAGGGAAGTTCCCATAGTTTACTTGGAATTGTCGGGGCCAAGAGATCACATGGATTATGGAGTTAGAATTTCAAGCGTATATACCCACATACACCCAAAAATTAAGCGTATATAGGGTGGCGACGGGGTTAGGATAATGACAGGAAGTCATGGGAGTTAGGACTCGGGAAAGTATTGCCGGTATGCTCGTATATATGCATAGGATTATGGCAGAGTCAATCGATGCGCTAGGGTTTTGCTCGTAGCTCGGAAAGGAGGGGTTAGGGTTTGCGTATATGCGTATATACAAAAGCACTATACACGTGCACTCACTCACGATATGTACTGGTGAGGTAGGTGGCAGAAGATCATGGCGTTCGGAAGAGATTTGTGCCAGGTATATGCTTCAATTTCACAGAAGTACCGGGTGGGTACTTAGCTGCAGATGTCGGTCTAGATTACACCGACTAGAAAAAGGAGAAAGGATGTTGAAGATGTATTCAAGGCAGGAATGCAAGGGCGAGTAGACATGTATGGAGACAAGGTGTTGAACAGGGTTGCCCGTGTTGTCGGGCGTAGTTCGGGGAATTTAGGGTTTCGACAAAACGAAGGTCGAGAAAGATAGGTGCAAGGGTTTTTCATGTTTTGGTATTTAGCTTCATCGTGATTTGAATTAAAGTTTTTGGTTAGGTGTATTTTGATTGACATTATTAGCGAAAATATTTTCTTAGCCCTAATTTTTAGGTTTCGGAAAATCAGCCAGGAACCCACTATATAAGGACCCGAAGACCTCTCAAGGAAGGACATGTTTTACAAGCCATATAGATCCTACAGATTCTAGCAGAAACTACAAGCAACTACAGAAGCCTCCAGCCGTTTAGATCTAGTCGTAGAAGACCCCGACTAGGCTTAGGTCCCATCTAGGATAGCCACTAACATCTCCCTTTGTAAAGACACCAACATGACGTAGGTTATTATCTTGAGGGAGGCCCGAACCTGTATAAAAATCCTTATTTGTGCATCCTGGTGCTGCTCGGTGACGGCCCCAAGGGTCCCTACCCTTCACAAATTCTCTGTCTCACGACTACCGTAAAATCGGCGGTTTACCAATCGTCAACATAACTCCTCCAACCAAACAAGTTGTAGCAACATCTTTGGCAACACTAGGGAAGAGAAGTGGGAGTTTAGAGAAGGAAGTTTGTTGTGGGACTAAGCATGTGAAGACGATGTTAGTCCCAATCCCTTATTTGGTATATGATGAGAATTACTATTGAGAATTAAAGAGGCTTCTTTTTCTGTTTGGTTAGTGAGCAGTCATGAGGAATTAGCTTAGAGAGGGTAACATAAGTAATGATGAAGGGTTAATTTGTTCTCTTGAGAGCAATTCTCTCCCAATTTTCATCCCCTCACTGTTATCAAAATAGTAAGAGTTAGATCTTCAATTCTCATGCCTCGTCCCTCCTAAATTTTCGTACCCATCAACCGAACAGTTGATTATAGCCTATGACCTTGGTAGCCACATTTCATCCAACCATACAGATGACCTGATTCACCAATCTGAAGTGGGCACGGGTCAGTCGTCCCATCAGATGGGCTGATCCCACCGGAACTCCGGAAGTGCAATGCCGTCGCTCGTCGGCAAAAGGTGGCGCCGCGTTCAGGGCCAGGTTGCTCCTACCTACTGATCCGCCAGTCCGAAATTTCCACTTGCTACTCCGTGACGCACGCTGTGGTTGATCCCTAGACGGCGCCTGCCTGCACGTTTCACTGGCACGCGCCACAGCCTCTGCTGCTCCGCAGTTTGTGATAGCCTTGCTCTTTTCTCCTCTGCCGTCTTGTGTAGCCACTACAGATTACGACATTGTGTTTCTATGGCTGCTCATGTGTACGGTGTACCCAACCCAGCTATGCATCCACGCATGCCGTGCCTGTTCAGCCTCTGAACTAGGCAAGCAGCGCGTCCGCCATGGCCTGCATGTGCTCCGCAACCTCACGCCTGTGCCCACTGCGTCAAACATCAAGACCATCTCTATCTAATCCAAGTTCTAGCAAAATGGAGGAGAGTGTGACGCCGATCGCTATCTTTGCCTAGCTCCAAAAATAGTTCTCTGTGTTGTTGAACGCCGTGGAGGTGAAAAAGGTCCTATCCTGAAAATCTGGAATAGTTCGGTAGAAAGCGCAGAGCTTCCACAATGTTCGCCGCACAATTCATAGGAAAATTGACATTAGTGATACTTCATCATTAACTGTGTTGGACATGAGGTAAATGATCTTGAATTGGTTTTATCTTCTATTCCAATTCCTATTCCTATTGTGTAACAGTTTTTTTTTCATGAAATGAGGCACAAGCTTTGCCATTCGATATAAGCGGAAAAGGGATTAAGTGCAGGAACGAAAAAAAGAAAAGAAAAGACTACACAGTGACCAAAGAAAAGAGAAAAAGGCTATATCGCGGCGAGCAGGTGAGGGCTGCTTTTGAAAGGTCAATCGCCTCCTGCGCAAAGGAAGCCACATCCTGAGCCGAAGTTGCGACACCTTGGAAGGTCCTACGATTTCTCTCATTCCAGATGTTTCACTGATGTAGATCACCCACGCCGTTGAAGACCTTCCACTGTGTCTTAGGGATAGATTTTGAGGGGCGTCGTCACCAATTTGCTAGGTCGCTAAAGTCTGATGGTCTAACTTGGGTTATGATGTTCATGTTGTAACGGGAAGGACTGTGTTCCAAACCTCCTTGGCAAGTGGCAGTGAAGGCATAAGTTCAGCCCTATTTCTAAATTTTGGTTGCAAGGAAGACAGGATTGGCTATGTGGCCACCACATGATGACCAAGTTATCCACGGTGAGGACCTTTTTTTGCGCGAGCAACCGTGTGAAGAATTTGCATTTTGTTTCAGTTTGTGCCTTCCAGATCATGGACCTATTGTGTGTGTGTGGCTAGAGCTCTAGAACTAAGCGAGCTACACCGAGCTTGTGGTGTCATGACCATGAGCAATCTGGCGCCACATAATGGAGTCCTCGGTGTGAGTGAGAGCAACTTCTTGGAGCCGGATCCAAAGGGAGATAAACTCCTAAAATTGGGTGGAATTTGTGATCTTGTCCCTAAGGGCTCAAACCCAACCACCATTTGAGAGCTCAGTGTTGACAGTTCTATGCTTTCTTCTTGAGAGGGCAAATATGTTGGGTGCAATCATTTTTAGAGCGACCCCGGCAAGCCAAGCATCAGACAGGAATTTTGATTTCATTCCATTTCCCAAGGTGACTACCGTGGAGCCATGGAAGAAGGCGCAGTCGATGCTATTGGATGGTGGAGTTTTGCCAACCCAAGGTTTATATGTGCTAGTCCATTTGTACCAAAACTACCGAAGGTGGGGTGCACGGCTGACAACATTTGCTATGCGATATCATATCATGGAACTAAAAACAAATCTAGACACCAGAATAAAGTATAGAAAAGAAATATAGATCAATTGTAGAACTCATTTTTCACATGTATTCATCGATCTATACATTCTCGATTGATGTAAAATGAGCTAAGAAGAAGGCTTGGCGGCGGAATGTCGTGCTATTAACATGTTCTACAACTCTTGCCTACAAATCCTGTCCAAGTAGTGTAGGGTGAGGCGTAGATGTAGTCCAGGAAGTAGACGAATACGATGAACACACAAATACAATAAAAGTAAATGAAGACAATATGTAAGGGGTCTTTTTTCTCTTCTTTATTGATCGATCTTTATTAATCGATCTCTTTTAAAAGTAACATTACAATGAATGAGCTCCCCTCTATTTATAGTCAAAGGATGACTTGCTTAATCAAGGGATAATGGACCTAATAAATAAAGTTGATTGGGCCTCCTTGGACCCAACCAATAGTTCCTCAACGATTTCCTTCCTCAATCATGGTTTCTTCTTGACTCTTCTCAGTCCTTTTCGCCATCGTCTGCTGCACCAAGGCAAGAAAAGTTTGGTTCATCGCTGTCAGGCATCAACCCATAGTTCTTGCTGGCCACGATGCTTCTGGGACTACTAGCACACCCCGTAACATCTCTCAGCATCAGCAGCTCACCACCATTGCGATGGACATGGGTGCACGATGCCATCTTAGGGTGTGTTTGGTTGGAAACCAAAGTTTGCCACAACTTGCCACCACCTTCGCCATCGCCGTCCTCCTTCTCACGCCGCTCACCGCTGGGTAGCTCTGTAACACCAAGGCTAGCAATTACACGGAGGGCAACGCTTACTAGGCCAACATATGCGTCCTCGCTAGCAACTTCCCCAAGAATGCCTCCTCCTCCCCAGTCCTCTTTCACCAAGGTGCTGCCAGCATGGCGTCAGATGTCGTCTACGTCCTCGTGCTTTGCCACGGTGTCACCAATGCCTCCTGCTGCGCAAGGCGCATCGCCGCTGCCTTCTGAAATGAGCTCTGCGAAGGATGTCGAGGTGGTGGCCCTGAAAGGCGGTGATAGTGGTCTCGGCAAGGCACATCATTTGGGACGGATGCCGGGATGGCAGCCCCAGGAGCAACGGTGTCAGTGGTGGAACGGTTGGCGAGGGGTCTGGTGTTCAGATAAATGTAGGGCTATGTGGTATGCCATTATCTCACCAATGCTGGAGTGGCCTAGATCCGCTCTTCCCTTGATGGATCCAACTTCTCTCTCCTACCAGTGGTGACGATGATCGTTGAGTGGTGGTGCGGCTTTCGATGGGCAAGCGGTTCTTCTTCATGATGCGGTTGACGGGACGTTTTTCGTTCTCCTTTCGAACCTGCCGGGGCTTTTGTGCCTTTGATGGTGGTCACACCAGATTTGGCTACTCGATGGGGTGCAGGACTGCCTCGGTGTAGCGGGGACAATCTTCGGTGAAGCGTGGGGTTGACGGGCTTTAGTGCTTTTTTAGCAGTTCGCTGTTTTACGGGTGCTTTAATGGTGCGTCCATTTACATTGTCGACCTGTGTTATTCGTGCACTATTTTCTTTCTTCTTACTCCAGTTTTATCAATAAAATGGGTAAAACTTTTACTGTGTTTAAAAAGAAAAAGTTATCACGGTACAACTCATACATTGTTTTGCTGTTTCTCCGATGTTTTTCTTTCTTTGTCTTCACTCTTGACTCTCTTATCCCCGTCTGTCCTGTAGGCCGTAGCTATCCATCAGTCACCATGCCAGAACACTGGACGCAGAAAAAAACCAACAAATAAATGCACAAGCCTCCTGACTGCTTCGACCAATTCCATGTGCGACCAAACCTAACGGCATCCACTTACTCCTATTTCCTTCCTCGATCACGACCTTTTCTTGGCTCTGCTCAGTCCTTTCGCCATCATTTGCTGCACCAAGGCAACAACAGTTCGGCTCTGGCTGTTCGTCGCTGTCGGGCGTCAACTCACTCTTCTCGCCGGTCACCGCGCTTCCAAGACTACTAGCACATCCCGTAACATCTCTCCTCGGCATCAGCAGCTCACCACCATGGCGATGGACATGGGTGTGCGACGCCGTCTTACTCTTTCCAACTACCTCGCCGCCGCCGCCGCTGCCATCCTCCTCCTCGCGCCGCTCACCGCCGGGCAGCCGCTGCCATGGGAGCTCTGCAGCACCAACGCCGACAACTACACGGAGGGCAGCGCTTACCAGGCCAACATACGCGTCCTAGCCAGCAGCTTCCCCAAGAACGCCTCCTCCTCCCCGGCCCTCTTCGCCAAGGGCGCCGCTGGCACGGCGCCGGACGTCGTCTACGCCCTCGCGCTCTGCCGCGGGGACACCAACGCCTCCTCCTGCGCGAGCTGCGTCAACGCCGCCTTCCGGAACGCAGAACAGCTCTGCGCGTTCAACAGGCGCGCCACCATGTTCGATGACCCATGCATCCTCCGCTACTCTGACCAGGACTTCCTGGCCAACGTCACCGACAATAGGGGGAAGTTCATCGCAGCGAACGCCAACAACGTCAGCTCGGGCGTGGCGGCGGCCTTTGAAGCCGCCGCCCTCCGACTCGTCATCGCAACCTCCGATTACGCCGCGGCAGACCCACTTAGGCGGTTCGGCACGCAGGAGGAGGCGTTCGACGAAACTTATCCCAAGATTTACTCGCTAGCACAGTGCACACCGGACATGACGGTGACCCAATGCCGGAGCTGCCTCGACAGTTTAATTGTTACGAATTCGCCCGAACATTTCGCCTCGAAGTTGGGAGGGAGAGTCTTCGGCGTGCGGTGCAACTACCGGTATGAGACGTATCCTTTCTTCTCGGGGCCGCTTGGACCATCCCCTGCACCAGCGCCAGTGGGGACCGGAGGTAAGTTGGACAACTAAACTTCATATCGCAGTCCATTTAGTTACGGATTTGCAATTGCTGTAGTCGATTGTTTCCCAATTCGCCACGGTCGAATTTTCATGCTTACCAAATTCTGCTCCTTCTTCCTCCCCTACCCTGCTTCTTCTTTCTCCCCGTGCTGGCAAAGTTATCGTCTTCCTCCTCTAGCGATTCCATTTCCGCCGCTGCCACCACTATCGACGAGGTTATGGTTCAGGGTTAGAGGGAGGGCTGGGTGTGGTGGCTGACCACGGTACTTGTGGCGGACTACGCAGCACGGTTATGTGCCCAAGCCTACGTACCAGTGTCGGATATCATATTCGAAATGGATACGACACGGGTACGGCTTAGATACGTTGTACGGTGATTTGACCTGGTTTTGTTGCATCATTGATCGTTCTAGTCCCGCTAGCTTGCTACAATGCTACTTGCTATCAAGGAGAATAAGTGTTATCTCATTACTAGAAAGTAGAAAGTATTCACGTTGAGATATATACCGAAATGATTATCATCTACTAATCAACGTGAATACTAATCAACGTAGAGATATGTTCTTGCTGCAATGCCCTTATGTATTACTTCTGATAAGTGAATTAGTGATACCTACTAATCAGTTAATCATTAACCTATTTTACATCTTATTCTTTAGATTTTTTGCCTTCTTTATGATAATTGATCATTAACTTATTTTAGATTATATGCATTGTAGATTTTTTGCATTCTTTATGATCAGTGAATCGTTGTAGATCTTTTGCATTCTTTGTGATATTTTCTGCTCAAATTTTGATACATGTAGTATTTGTTTTGTTTTAAAAAAAATATCCAGCCATATCCGCGTATCAGTGTTTTCAAAAATTGACATATCCCCGTATCTGTATCGGCCCGATACGTATCCACGTATCCGTATCCGTGCTGCCCAGCAACATAGGGCGAGTACTGATGTGCCGCCATGGACAAGAGGTGAAAGGAGCCAAGGAGGAGCTCAAATCTGTCGCCTCTTGACCCATCTTCAATAGCTGAGATAGAACATGTTGCCTTCAGATATGAGAGGAGCTTTTGTTCCAGTTCGCCCCAAGACACTCCCAAGCACCAACATCCTCGCTAGAGAACCGAACGAAAGAAGTGACTGGGGGGCAGCTGGAGGACTCTCCGCCTGGAGCTGCTCACTGGCGGTGAACAAGACCACATTAAGCCAATCGCCTCTAAGGTCATGACGCTACAACTACATGGCAAAGGTGAAGCCGGAGCCTTCCCTCCCTCTCCTCCTACCGGCAGAGCTAGCAGAGGTGAGAGGTGTTGGGGAACGTGCTACACAAAACAAAATTTTTACCGCGCACGAACCAAAGCAAGAAACACTATCGAGGTGTAGGTAACGATATCATACCCTCGATGATCACGTCAACGCAGCGGAGAAGTTGATGATGTCGATGAAGTCCTCCGACTCCCGCAGCTAGGTTATACCTCCCAGCCGCGAGAGTGTTCTCCTCGCGAAGATTCGCCCGATCGAACGCCGAAGTGTACGACATCTCCAAGGTATCCACGCGTACCGTATCAGCAATACCGTGGCAACGTGTGGACCAGCACACTAGAAGCAGCGGGAATCCACGAGATGGAATAGCAGCAGCGCGCCGGCAGCTGTACTAGATCCAATCTAGAGGAGAGAGGAAGGGGAGGCCGCAGCCAACTAGAGGGGGGGAGGGCGCCGGCCAGGGAGGTGCGGCTAGGGCTGCTTGGGATACCTCCCTGGTGCGCCCTGCCCCTCTATTTAAAGGGGATGGGGCAGCTAGGCTGGGAAGGAGGAGTTCGACTCCGCTAGGGACTCCCTGATGGAATCCAACTCCACTAGGGACCCCCTGATGGAGTTCAACTCCACCAGCAGGGGTCTTCTGGAATGTTCCGAGAAACTCCGGAACCTTCTGAACTTTCCGGAAGCTTCCAAACCTTCTAGAACCTTCTGAACCTTTCGAACCTTCTAGAACCTTCCAGAACCTTCCGAACCTTCCAAACCACTTCCGGACATCACCGGAACACTCCGGGACCTCCTGGAACACTTTCGAGATCCTCCAAAACACTTTCGGGACCATTCTCTCTCGTTCTCCATGAAATCGTAGCATTCGTAAATGTCATTGAACGTTAAGCGTGTGACTCTATAGGTTCGAGTATATGTGGACATGTCCGGAACACCTTCCGGCCAATAATCGTCAGCAGGATCTGGTCACCCATAAGGACTCCCACATATCATCGAAGATCTTTATCGAGCGAACCTTGTATTGTCGCATACAATTCTTTTTGCCTCACGATACGTTACACAACCCGAGGCGAGACTTTGACGGTATCCCTGTGATCAACTCCTTGATCACCATACCTAGTTATCCTCGTTATCGGTTTGTACTCTTTTCTCGTTTCCGTATTCCGGTATCCCCGTGATTAACCCTTTAGTCACAATACCTGGCCAGGCGATGCTGGACACCGTAATACCGAGTGGGCCCAGAGTGTATCTCTCCATCGCCGGAGGGGCAAATCCTAGTCTTGACATATCTGGAACCATGGCATACTTTCCGGTATACCCGAAAGTCACCTTTATAATTACCCAGTTACGGAGTAACATTTGATGACCCCAATGCAACCATCTGGTATCCGAGTTTACGATATTCTCATGGTCTAAGGACGCAAGTAAACGTTAACACATTATGAGAAGATACCGATAATACATTGACAAAATGATCTCGCAGTATCTCATAAGGGGATCTATCCAACACCATTGTTATCCTAACAATGTGCTCCCATTATTACCGGTATCCTTGTTACATTAATAATGCCCATGATCAGGAAAACAAGACCATCAACAATACATGAGCTAGTCTAGAGGCCTGACTAGGGATCTGTTTGGTGTTTTATTATTCCACACATGCAATTGGGTTTCCCTCCGAATCTCATATTCAGGAACCAACGCAATTTTAGCATAGAACATAAACTTAATCATGATCGTGAAAATAGAATAATAATAATTTTATTATTGCCTCTAGGGCATATTTCCAACAAGAGGGAGCACTGCTGCGGGATTGGAGAAACGAGAGCAAGCGGAAGAGAGGTGAGAGATAATGTGAAGGAGAAAATGAGATGTTGAACTCACTTGTCCTGTCCAAAATAGATGTAGTCATTGCAAAGAAAAATAATCTTTTCTTATTTGATCTTCTCTTGAAAATTATTAGTGATCCTTCGTGACATTTTTTTATAGATCTGATCTCTTTTAGCTTGGCCACTATGTGTGGTGTGTGGCAAATAAATACTGCCACGTTATGGTTCAAGTCGCGTGCCTAGCATTCACATGTACTCTTTTACCACGTCAATGACCGTGGTTATCAATCACCATGCATGATCAATATTGTGGCATGGCAAAGAGGTCAAATATTGGAAATAATTTTTCCATGAGGCTGCTGATGTTTAATATCTATACTACTAATAAAAGTTAAAAATATGAGTTAATGTTTGACGCATACAATCTTAGACATCCAACTTGATATAACGGCTCAAGAATTAAGTTGAATCCATAAAAAGTATGTCTTAATTGCACATTTAGTCTCCTAATAACACCATACTAATTATCACTTACAATCTCTCTTAATAATTATGGGGAAGTACACGACATACATCTCATTCCTGAGAATAGGCCAATCTTAACCGTCCAGAATAATTAGGTCCAAGGGCCGAGAGAAAAAATAATCCTCACCTTCTATCCAATTATGAAAATCTAATAATAAAAGGTCATGTAATCGATATTTCATGAATGTTTATTAGTTCTGAATTTGGTGATGTCATATTACAGTAGGTGTAGTTTATATATTGCCTGTAAGTCCTCCTCAACCCTCTTTCTTTTCCAACTTGTTAGAAAATCTGCAACAACAAACGACAAACTAATTGAGTGCTCTCTTCTGTTTTACCTCTCTAAAAATCTTTCACAAACAAAAAATTGAAGCACAATAAAGCTCCTCCGACTAACTTAATGACCACCTCTCTGAAAAAACCTCTAACAAAAATCTTTACTATATTATAAATGAGAGTTGATGGTCATAATGATAATAGTAAATCCTTCTCACCCCTGTTTCTTTTCCGCCTTCCTAAAACGTCTCTAGCAATAAACAATAAACTAACTAATTGAATGCCCTCTTATTTCTTACCTTCCTAAAAATCTTGAACAAACAAACAACCTGAAACACAATAAAACTCTTACGGCTAACTTAATTAACCATCTCTCTAAAATATCTCTCACGAAAATAGAGCAGACTAGATGTGGCTATGGATTGATTTGAGGCCACGGTGTAAGGCCATGGGCCTAGCATGAACACATAGGCGTGACATTGATCTAGACATAACTCAAATGAGTGTGGTGTCGTAGCCTCTATAGATTGGGTTGAGCCGACGACAAACGTGGCCTATTATTTATTTTTCTTACTTGTAGCAAAGCACCAGTTTTTTGCTAGTAATAAATAAATAAATAAATAAATACTGCATCCGTCCCAGAATATAAGGCGTATATTCTTTGGTTAAGATAATATTTTAACCAATAATTACTTTATTATTATGTGATTTATGTGACATAAAATTAATGTCACTAGATTTGTATTCAAAATTACTTACTTATCATTGTGACTTTGTATCACATAAATCACATAAAGAAACTATTGGTGAAAGTCTTATCTTAACTAAATAAAATATGCTTTACATTCTAAAACGGAGGGAGTAACTCTTAAAAAGCAGGGGCTTTCTCGGTACTCTTGACAAATTACTCGAGACTTGCTCGATGTGAGTAAAAGGAGGGAAGTTACACAAATCTTAAAAGGCACATGTAAATGTTTCTTTTTAAAGGAAGGCACGTGTCAATGATGAAACGGTGCAAATTTGCTAGCCGGTTAACACTTATTGGTTATGGTACTTATAAGGTTGTTATTTATTTGCAGAGAGAAGGAGATATACGATAAGTACAGTTCTAGTAGTGGTCATTGCAATGGTTACGATTTCTGCAGTACTAGGTAGCATTGTAGTATGGTTTTATTCGAGGAGGAGGAGACTAGAAGCAAAAACATTACAACCAAGTAAGGCTGCGTCTGGTAGTACAGTCAATTATAACAGTATCATTTGGTAGAGCCGTTTTTATATATATTGGTATTTATCTATCTGTTTTTTATATAATATGTGAAAAAGGAGTTTAAAACTCCATCTTCGTTAATAAAAAAGAATGAAAGAGATATATGAAAATGTGTGGTAATTGAATGACTTTATTTTAGTAATACATTTTAAATTAGTTAGATTATATTATAATCTAGTTTATCAAATAGGACACTAGCTTTTCCATAATGGCTTGCAAAATAAGTTCACATCATAGTTTAGCAAACACAAGCTGGCCTAAAATACTCTCAACCATTTTGAATTATTGAATTATAGCACGCAACAAATGAATATTAAGGTACTTTAACTTAATGTAAGTAGATCTTTTCATAATGCTGCTCTCATTGTTTTCTTGTCTCTCCCAACAGATTCAACTAGTTCAGATGATATTGGCACTATTGATTCTCTCCTCCTTGATCTATCAACACTGCAAGTTGCTACAGATGACTTCGCTGAACACAAAAGGCTTGGTGAAGGAGGCTTCGGTGTAGTTTACAAGGTATCCATCCCACCATATGTATCTTCGTGGATTTTACATATGTCCATTAGTAATTTTGTTTTCTCTACCTCTGCAGGGAGACCTAGCCGATGGTCAAGAAATAGCGGTGAAGAGGCTCTCACATACTTCCAGACAAGGGATAGAAGAGCTGAAAACTGAGCTAGTTTTAGTTGCTAAGCTGAACCACAAGAATCTTGTCAGGCTAGTTGGTGTCTGCTTGGAGGAACATGAGAAAATACTTGTGTACGAGTACATGCCAAATAGAAGCCTTGATACAATTCTATTTGGTACAATTTTCTCACTGGTTATTTTTCAAATCTCACTAGGATAGTGCCCCAGTGCAGCCAAAGTTCAGCCAAAGCTAAACCGCAATGCTATAATAACTGATGTTTCTTGTTTGAGTGATAGATGCCGAGAAAAGCAAGGAGCTAGACTGGGACAAAAGATTCAAGATCATAAATGGAATTACTGGGGGTTTACAATATCTTCATGAAGATTCTCAACTGAAGATAGTTCATCGGGACCTCAAAGCAAGCAATATCCTTTTAGACTCTGATTACAATCCCAAGATTTCCGATTTCGGCTTAGCAAAGATATTTGGAGGGGATCAATCACACATTGTCACTCATCGTATTGCTGGAACATAGTAAGTATGCTTAGCATTTCCCTAGTAAATTATGGACTATATTTTAGATCCGGTAGTAAAAGAACTGTCACACTAAAACGTTATGCTCTTGTTTCAGTGGGTACATGTCACCCGAATATGCGATGCGTGGTCAATATTCAATCAAGTCAGACGTATTCAGCCTCGGTGTTTTGATTTTAGAGATCGTCACCGGAAGAAGAAACTGTGGATCCTACGACTCAGAGCAAGATGTTGATCTCATAGACGTTGTGAGTACAGACTGTTTCCAAAGTCTGATTGCTAGTTCTCACAAAAATATCTGACCACTTTAGTACCAATTTGGTGTAGACATGGGAGCACTGGACGAATGAGAGAGCCATCGAGTTGATCGATCCATCCTTGAGGAACCTATGCCCCATCGACCAGTTGCTGAAGTGCATTCACATCGGGCTATTGTGTGTTCAGCAAAAACCTGCGGATAGGCCGTTGATGTCAGCGGTAAATATCATGCTTAGCAGTAGCACTGTCCGTTTCCCTTTCCTGTCCAGGCCAGCCTTCTGCACCCGACTGGAGATTGGTGCCAACTCAAATTCAGAAGAAAATCCAGCAGAAGTGTCGTCAAATGAGATGTCCATCACAGAACTTGAGCCCAGATGAGTCTTCTTGTTGCTGTTGCCTGTTTGTGATAGGTATATCAGCCTTTTGCCAAACTACTGCATGCGTAGGGTGTTAGCGATATGAGATGAACTGAAAGAAAATTGTGTCATAAGATGACGGATTTCCTTGATGCTGGATCACTCCTTCCTCTGAAAATTGCAGACATGGATGACTCGAAATAGTCTGCATTTATAAACCATGTGGGCCTAACTTACCAGGCCGGTTCGAAAAAATGTACAGCCCAGAAAGCTCGATGCATGCGTTACCTTAATCCAATAAGCCCGTGGGTTACTCCCAGCTTGAATTTCCAAATCATCAGTGGCCCTCGCCGATGTAACGGAATCTTTATCCTGACAATGCTTAACTGTCTGTCAAAAAAAGAAGCTCTAAACAGAGCCCACCGCGCGAAAACCTCCCCTGCGCCAGACGTGTAGCCCCCTCCCTAGAGCGTCATCGTCCTCCGTTGAAGGGACGGCCGACGTTAGGATTGCGGTTGCGGAATTTAGGGTACAGTGTTCAGAATAACACCTCGCGATCGGAGTTGTGTGCGATTGGCGGCGCAACAGCACCATCGGCCTTGGGAGGCGGCGAAGGATAGTGGGTAGGCCGATGTTATAGACGACTAATTAGGGTCGATCAGCGGAGAAGAGGTTGGATGACGGCATGGAGCATTGCCGGCCAGGGGGCACGAGCGCTGCGAGCAGCAGAGGCGCTAGGAGGGAAGGGCATTGGAGCTACATGGGTGGAGGGACATCGAGGCTGTGGGAGGCCAGAGGTCATGCATGCAGAGCCCGGGAAGATTGTCGTCCGAAGCAGAGGCAGTGACTCGGACGCCACTTGTCGCTACAAGGTGGTGTGTGCAATCTCGCGGTAGTCAACCCTGTTGTAAAACACACAGTTGGGCATTACGTCGCAGAGCACATATCACGATCTGCAGAAGGCATCGGAAATCCGAACTAGGCAAGCAACAGTCCGTCGTGGCCACGGCATGTAGAGATGAAAGTGGATCGGGTCGTATCGACCATTGATCCATCCTAATAGATTGCTCTATAGAAAATCGATGACATATATATAAATGGAACTACCAATTAAGCTCAATCTAGTGAGGTGATCCACCGAACAATTTGTCGACGAAGTCGTCCTCGGACAGTAAACTTAGGCACTCCGGATCAAGAGACCGAGGTGGTAAGGGGACGACCTAGGGGACGACGTCGAGCAACCTACGAGACTACCCCCGAATTACCGCCAAAGATTAATGTGGAAATGGACCGGAAAAAAGCCACGAGAGCTCGCCGGAGTAAACTCTTCTTGGTCTCTTATTTATGAGGGGTCAAGCCGTCCTTATATAGGCGAGGGGCGACCTCCGAGTGAATATACATGTCTGCCCCTAGGCAGTTTACGGTTATTTCCCGTTCTTACATTGCAGTACATGAGGGCCGATTCGTATTATCCTCCTCGCCGGAATATGCCAGATGCGTCTCGCTGGTACGGATCGCCACCTTGTCCAACTCCTTCCCGTCGATCTTCGCTCGGGCTTAGGTTCCACCCGTCTCTCTGAACCTCGGCCTCTCCCCGCGAGATGTACGTCGTCCCCCTAGTATCACGCACCTCGTCCGGACGAAGCGTACGTCTTTACCTCATCCGGATGCTTCCCGCCAAGTCGTCCCACCAAGTCGTCCCAGATCGACTGCACTCCTCGTCCGAAAACGGGAAGCCCCTCGTCCCGGGGAGCACGTCGTCCCTGGGAGTACGTCGTCCCGGGGAGCACGTCATCCCAGAGGGGCACCTCATCCCCGGGAGCACGTCGTCTCAGGGAGGCACGTCGTCCCGGGGAGCACGTCGTCCTCGGGAACACCTCGTCCTGGGGAGCACCTCGTCCCGGAGAGCACGTTGTCCTGGGGAGCATCTCGTCCCGGGTTGGCTGCATTCCTGCATAGTTACAAAAATCTGCTTTTGAGTTAGTACAATTGGACGAGGTATTCGGGGGTACCTCGGCCGGGCTGTTAAGACGGACTCCTCCAACACAATTTGCGTCCCTAGCGGCACGGCCTACGCGCGCTACGCAACCTCGCTCCTGCGCCCCCGCCTCAAACATCAGTAATAGTGCGAACCCTATAAAAAGCACAACACTTTTCAGAGCGTGTTAGCTTTGAAAGGCCGGCCTGCTGTAGTTTTTCTTTTGAGTTTTTCACCTTGCACATAAACCTTGTAGCGTCTTCTTTTTATATCTTGATGAAATTGGCAGGTTCCGTGTAAAACACACTTGCAGCGTAATCAGGATATTGGACACTAGACGCACGCGGGCGAGTCCGAACTCCGAAGTGGTCACGCATCCCATCCCATTGCCTGCCCCCACCGGAAGCGCAATGCCGTCGCTTGTCGGCAGTCCGAAATTACCCACTTGCTACTCCGCGACGCACGCGGTAGTTGATCCCGAACCGGAGCCGGGGCAGGCAGCTGTGCGTCCACGCATGCCGCGCCTGCTGAACCAACTCCTTCAGTTCAGCCTCCGAGCTAGGCAGGCAGCGTCGTGTCCGTCACGGCCGCGGCACGGCCTAATTCACGCGCTGCGCAACCACGCGCCCACTGCGTCAAACGTCAGGACCATCTCCGTCTCCATCTCTTTTAAGTGCAAACTGTCTGAGCTCTTTTTGCACAAAAGTACAGATGCAAAAAGACACTACGTTTTCGCCCGCCTCGGCGCTCCCTGGGGCGTGCTCGCCGCGTTCCTCGTGTCGGGACTCATGCACGAGGTCATGTTCTACTACATCACGCTCGAGGCCGGCACGGGAGAGGTGACCGCATTCTTCGTCCTCCACGGCGTGTGCATCGTGGCAGAGCGATGGTGGGCGACGCAGAGCGGGCTGTGGCGGCCCCCACGCGCGGTGGCGACCGCGCTCACGCTGGCGTTCGTCACGGGAACCGCGTCCTGGCTATTCTTCGCGCCCGTCATACGGGGCGGGCTGGACAAGGCCATCGTCGCCGAGTGCGAGGGAATGATGGCGTTGATTTTCTATCAAAGTTGCTATTCTTTCAGAATTTCTTATGATTATTTGAAGTTAGCGTGAGGTGGTGGGTTAAATTGCAAATTGGTGTGTTTACCTATTCAGTACTTGGGACAGGAAGTGAGTGACCATCGTCTGAAGAAAAGATGATTTCCAATTGATGATCAGTAAGCTCACTAATAGACTTGACACTTTGAAAGGAAAGTTGCTTTCAGCAGGAGGAAGGCTCGTTCTTACTGAAATACTGACGCATGCCCGATAAGTATTCAGTATACAAAATGGGCTTCTTTTTGCTCACAGATGAGCTGCATGAGGCTGTGTACATCGTAATGCCTGATGGAGGTCTATTTAGTTTAAAGAGTAAAGTGCACTTCCGCCGAGTCTCTCCTCTCGGACTTTGATAGTGAATCTGTCGCTATTCCTTTGTTCGGGCCGATAAAGGGACAGTCTCGCGCTGCTACTTAGCCTCGGCAGGAACGGTGACAGCTCGGAATCGAAGTTACGACTAAACACTAGATCGGTTCTGGATGAGATGGCGGGTTCACCCTCAGAAGCGGGGGCGAGCGGCTTTGGGAGCAAACACCGACAGATCTGTTAGAATTCTGGAATTTTAATTGGACTTAAGCATAATGTACCACTTAATATCCAAGCAACTATCTAATAGATCAGACGTATACATATATATCAATCACAGTTGGACAGTTTAACATCGGATAACATACTATACACACACAAAGTCATATACATCTATTCTGTTGGTCAAGCTGGGCAAAAATATATATCAAGCAAAGGCCTGGATAAATTATGAAGAATCTTTGTAAAGACTTAGTATCCGTCTCGTCCTCGCTAAGTACAATTACTTTAGAGGAGCTCGAGACATTTTCTGAATAGTCGGAACGAGTCCCCACACTCTAGCCTAGCAGGCCGAAGCATCGCAACTAGTGGGTCAGTCAACTTTGGCGATCACACTTAACGAACACGAGACCAACACTAGTCCTTTACGGCTGTCCATACCATTCAAAATTATACACACATAGTGTATATGGTGCCATATACATAACTTGATCATCACAATACAAACTCTAGAAAAACAGTTACATGATGCATAATTCACATCCCATACATGGGGCATTACTTATTCTACAATCAATTCGACTCGAAGGTTGATTAAAGTACAACAATGAAAACATATTAAAAGTACCCGAGATAGTAACCATAATTTCACAAGAGTCACATAACCCACAAGATACCAACCAACGCAAACCAAGCAAATTAGACATCACCCTCAATATGATTGGTATCGTAAAACCCTCTAATGAGTACTTTCGCACTCGCAAGATGCCTTTTGCGTCCATTCCAATTAATATAATCATATCGCAAGACAAAAGTAAATTACTACACAATTAATTTATTTCCAAAGTAGCATGACATAACATAATCATATAGGAAATATATGCATCGACATATATTCAACATGTTCATCAATTCTCATATTTAAAACTTATATTTCATATCAGGAACAACATGTAAAATCACACATTATTTTAACCATGTCATTATACCAAGTTCACCAAAACTTGGTTCAGAATTTCCTTAAATCCATCAAGGTTTAACCATTTCTTTCTCAAATTTGGAAGTGTTTTGAAGTGTTGTTACTCTATAGCTGGACAGTTATGACTACCCAACACTCACACATAACACTTCCACCATACGTGAAGGGTAGTATCTAATGACACCAGCATCGACTGGACGACTGGAGTGCATACGCTCACCTCGTCCATCGATCCATCCGTTGGTATAAAACTCCTGGCTCTCACATCTCACTTATTAGGTTTCATACTTTATTAGTAAAAATTAATTTCATAACCCTCTAGTCATGATCCATAATCAAGACCTAGCATGCTAGCGACTCCATCCATCACAATAAGCAACATACGGAAGCATGCAACCAAACATAGGCCAATCTTCCTCCTATGCTACTTTGCGACTCCTGTGTCCTCTACACTACACTACTAGCTAGAGCTATAGGTGAGGTGGCACCTTGAAGAGGAGAGGATGTTGTGACTGGTGATGGTTGACCCCCCCTTTCCACGTGACAATTCCCATGGCAGGGCTGGCTGACCTAGTCTAGGTTGGTCGACCTAGCCAGGACCGGCCGACCTTGGGTCGTGGCCTGACTTTGCTTCGATCCCTGATAAACGGCTTGGCTTGGTCTGCGGATGGTGCGAAGGGTGGAGGCACGATCGGCTCTCTTGCGGGACATCTTGGCACACACAAAGCTCCCCCCTGTGACCAGATAAGTGGGCCAGCTGACCCTCTGGTCTGGCCTGGCCGGAGGGGTTAGGTCGGTTAGTCTACCTAGAAGGGTGATCAGCACATCCCTTTTGGTCGGTGGTAGATGTCTAGAGGTGATCGGTGGACCCGAGCAAGGTCCTCCGGATGACGATTATCTTCTTTACTATATTTTTGGTGTTTTCTCGGGAGAATTATTTATTTCATGCAAGAACAAATTGATGCACTGAAACTTGTGGAAATATGTTAGTATAGACGCTAATTTTCTATATAAGGGGCACATTACATTACCTTCTGTGGAGATTTGGAAGGGTCAAATATCAGAAATATCATGTGTAAATAGTCTTTGTATTATTTATGACCTAAGTGAGTTTTCCCATATTAAACTAAGTCATATTGGAACTTTTTATATACAAGTCCAATTATGTCCTAATTTAGGATTGGACTGCAAGTAGGTGAAATAATTCCCTAATTCTTTTGCAAAATTTATATTTCGGTTCATGAGGGGAAATGAGCCAAAAATATAAAATTTCATGACTTTTTACTAAAGGAAACTTGTTTAAATAACACTTTATTCAAATATGCAAATTAACTATAAATCTCTTGACAATTTTGAGAGACCTTCTTTGAGGTGTGTGAGACATATGAAAATTAACCGAGAGCCATTTGTAGTATTTTTATTTCACAATTTTTTATAGATTTGTTTCTCTGTCAATTTTACATATGTTTAGTTAGGGTTGTTTTAATTTCTCTAATGCAGAAAATCTATGATGATGAAATGCAAGTGATTCACAGCAAAACCATAAAGGTACTCATTTACAAAACCTACCTCCCTTAAAATAATCTCGACACGAGATTCCTAACAGTTAGAAAAGAGAAAGGGTATTCGGCTCGGAGCCGATGGTCGTGCTCCCAAGTGGCTTCATTGTAACCTTCCCATTTTGCTAATTTATGTACTTCATGTTAATGTGTATCATTAAAATTTCATGTCATCATTTTATTTATGAAATTGAGGAGAATTTGAAGCCTAAAAATGACAAAAGTGCAACATGAAAAATCAAGAAAAACCCTAAATACAAATAATGGCCAGATCAAAGATCTATTAAGCAGAGAAATTTTTCCAGTGTAGGAATCTCTTCAAAATTTATAAATAAGCTCAACATGATATTTATGAGCCTCTGAAATTTTCTCATATTTTTGGAATAATTTTGTTACATATTTGCTGTTCAAATTCAAATTTCGGTCATATTTGAATTCCATTATTTACACCAGAAAATTTGACAGAAAATTTGAAGCTCTTTGGTTTCAATTTAAAAATAGAACCTAAATTCAAGAAAACCAAAATAAAAAGAAAAATAGAAAAGAGAAACAAACCTTGGACTGGGTAGAATCCAGCCCAGAAATCTGGCCCAGCTTTGCAGAGATGCGCCAGTGCGTCTGCCCGCACTGTCTAGCGACGAAACGCTGGCAGGCGGGACCCACTTGTCAAGTCTATCGTTTACCACAGGCGCGTTATCAGCTGCATGCCACCCACATGCGCGCCCACGGGCAGCTCATGCTTCCCGCACGACAACGCCACCTCAGCCTCCACCGCTTCACCAAGAGACATGCCAGGACATGCTGCTTCCGTTCCTGTCCTCAGCATCATGATTCATGTGCTAGAGACACGACCCCCATCCTCAGACAGAAATCCAGCCATCCACCACCTTCTTGATCGCCACCATCATGGTTTTTCTTATCTCCAGTTGACCGCGTAGTTGAAAGCACATCATTGTACCCTCACCTATCTAGGATGCCACTGGCACCATCTTCTCCGATGATCGTTGCTGCTCACGTTCCGGCCACCTCCATGCTCCCTTCGGCCCGTTGCTTGGCTGATAAGCTTCGTCAATGACACCTCGATTGTTTCCACCGATCAGATAATCCCAAGCAGCACTAGATCCCTCGATCCACCATCGTCTTCTTCCCCTCGATTCCCTCCCTCTCTAACTTCTCCCTGAAGCTTTTTCCCACCTTGGCAAAAGCTTGAATTGGAATCAAATTTTATCAAATAATACAATAAAAACCCACAATGTCAACATAGAATGCATGCAATCTGTATGAACCTACGTACGGGTTACAACTACAATGCCAATTTTTACCCCTAATCAAACAATTTTATTGAAAAGAAATAAAATGATATATTTGTTCTTATACAAGCAAAGATAAATAACTTAATGAAGATGTATATTATTTGAATAATCAA
This sequence comes from Stipa capillata, assembly GCA_019208055.1. Classification (NCBI taxonomy): domain Eukaryota; kingdom Viridiplantae; phylum Streptophyta; class Magnoliopsida; order Poales; family Poaceae; genus Stipa; species Stipa capillata. The sequence continues at coordinate 145,969 of JAGXJF010002236.1, forward strand.
TCTCCTCATAAAGCAGTATGTTATAACCCAAGAGATATAACCGAGGCACTCACGAAGGAAAAAATGTGAGAGTTATCTTTCACATAATATATAGGCTTCTTTTGTCTTGAAGAAACGATAAGGACTGAGCTCTTCATAAAGAAGAGGGCGGGATACATCAAAGATTAGGAAGTTGAGTAGCTAGGTAAATTCAACCTACAACTCGAACATAAGAATAAGTGAGAAATGAACACAACTATCCCCATGAAGCCCTCAAGACACCCTTGATCTGAGTACTCCAAATGCCCATAGGAAATCATAGAATGTTATGGTATTAGAGGAAAGATTCTTATTCACGCAAATAATCTCAGCTCAACATCATTGAATTTATTCTATATATACTCCTCTACACCCATCATTCTATTAAATAACTCTTAGAGAGAACCATACAAAGTTTATAAAGCTATAAACTAATCCACCAAAACAGGTTCGAATTACTAAAGGGTAAAGAAAGGAATAAATTTTTGCACTACTACCTTGTATTTCAAGAGAGAACTACTTATGTCTAACACGAGAGGCATGGAGCAACCATTGAAAAGCATCAACACAGCTCAATGGTCAAGCAAAACAACCAAGCAACACAGAGACATTTCATCAAACACATGAAGAGCAATCAACATCACCTCGCCAGAAGAGGGTGAAGGTAATCTAGCATGATAGGTCAGGGAGGTAGGGCGTGCATAATGAGTCCCGTCATCCAGGAAAGCATCCCCCAGCCAGCTCTCGTTGGTAATGATGGCCTCCTGCACCTATTAGATTGCTCAAATAAAAGAAAATACAAGGCTAGAAAATTCAATACAATGCAGAAGGAGGAGGACGACTCAAGACAACGCGTACCTCGAACCTTCATAGAGCTTCCCTAGACTCCGGCGCCAACGGTGACGCCATTGGCGAATGAACCACCATAGCGCCACAGAGATCTTCCTCACGACTGTGGGTGCACTAGAACTGCAGGGCTCAACGGTGTCTTCGTAGGTCGCTGCAACCGGAACGGTGGGTGGCTAGCGGTGCGAGTGTGCGACGAGAGGAGGCGATGAAGGTGCTGGTTGTCCTAGCAGAGATGGCGTCTGTCAGAGATGGCTCTAGGCCGAGGGCGGCATGGTCTGGATGAGACGGGGAGGCCGAGGAGGAGGGGGAGGAGACGGTGTGGTGCATGCGGATGGTGTGGCGGAGGAAAGCACAGACCATGGGCTAAGGACCCTGTGAGGAGGAGGGGAGGGGCGCGAATCGGACAATCCTCAAGTGACCAAGCAAGGGAGGAGGGGTCAAGATCCCCTCGAATTGGGATTAACTTCACCAAGTGAAGTTGTAAAAATCACAGGAGGTGTTTGTTTTGTGGTTTTCAGCCCGTTATCCAATTACGGAGGCATTTTAAAACGTTACTCGCGTTTGGCAATCATGGGCCGTAATGAGATACCGTGTAAACGAATTCCGTCTTTGCTCACGGCCCATTACGACCCATTATGGCCGCAATCTGTTACCGCAGATCCGATCTCACCCTCCGCCCCCAATCTCTCCCCCCACCTCGTCTCCGCCCCCCGCCGACGGCTTCGACGACATCTCCCTCGCGCTCACGGCGCGCGCGTCTCGGTCCTCACCGTCTCCCCACGCGTCTTCCCGGAGCCCGCCACGCCGCTGACCCCTCCGGCCTCCTCCTCCTCCAGGCCAACCTGGGCCGCCCCTGGAGCCGCGAGGTCATCGACTGCCCCGGCGGCCAGTCCGTCCAGTGGCACGACTCCGTCCCGCGCTACTTCGTCCTCGATGCTAACACCGCCTCCGCGTTCCGCCTCCTCGGCCCCGAGCCCACCATCCTGCACCAGGCCCTCCTCGGGCTCATCGCCTCCCCTGGTGGCGGTCTACGCCGGCGACCACTCCCCTCGGCCCGCCCCCTCTTCCGGCGAAGCAGCAGAGCAACCACCACCAGGGAAGCTGCGCCGGCGCCCGCCGCCTCTTCCGACGAAGCAGCAGATCCACCACCCTTATTCCCACCGTAAAGTAATCTGATTTCGTTACCGAGTTGAACCAAACAAACTAGCAAATGGTCCCATTACACCCTTATTCCCACCGTAATCTGATTTCAATACCATTTACGTTACCAGAGCGTGAAACAAACACCTCCACAGTCTTCTATTTCCTCCTAAGGCCTGGATCAATCCACGTAGAGCAATACCTGTCTGAGCCCACGTCCACCCATCTGTAATCTGTTGCCTGTTTGGATAAGGTTGCCATCCTCTCTACTGTTCTTGAACTTGAGGCTGAGAAATCAAGTGATAATCCCCACTTCTTCAGCGACCGTGCTTCTCCGGCAATGGCGGCCGCTCTCAGACGTCTCGCCACCACCTCGTTCAGGTTTAGGGACCCGTGCTTCACCGGCGACCACAGCAGGAACAGCCGCTTGAACCTGCTCAGCACCAGCGTCGACGCCATGCTTGAGTCTCTGGCGAGGCCTTGTAGCTCAACGGCAGGAGCGTGCTTGACATGTAGAACCGGGACTTAGGCTGCTTCGGCGTGCAGGGATTCATGGGCTGCGCCGGTGATGCAGCCTCATCGTGCGCTGTGGAAGTAGTTGCCGATTCCACCTTTGCCGTCGGCTCCATGGTAGGGGTCGCCACAACCCAGTTTAAGCTGGTGAGTATTCTCCCCTGTGACTCTTCTTCTACATGTGGTTCCTCATCTTAGAGTCATACATCTATGATTAAATAGAAACAAGAAAATATATGCCAATCACTTCATATTTATTGTCTGCTACAAAGTTTTGTATTGCTAATAGAGCATGCATATAAATTCCTAAAGGGAAAAGTGTCAAATGTATCACAAAGGCAAACTAATTATTTTTTCAAAAAGGAGCAAACTAATTGGTGCATTCCAACATATCATATAGTTGATGTTTGATGGCATGTTCACAAGTTCGGATTGTCCAATCAGCTAGCCTTTACCCCTGATCTAGAACCTTCAAAATATAGCTCATGCAAACAGCCTTGATACTCCTTAGATGGTTACATCCGTTCAAAGTTGTTAGCACAAGGAAAATACAATTGTTGATCTTGAGTATATCTAATGCTTTTCTCCTGCCAGATAGTAGTTGAGAAACAAATAAGGATGAAACATCATATACTGCAATGTGTTTATGTTTTTAAGAACAGAGTATAAATTACATACTTGAGTGTAGGCTGTGTTCTCTGAAAGAATATCATATGACATGGGTAAATTATTATCCCAAGATCCCTAAATTATAACATGAACATGTCAGAAACCAAAGATTCAATATTTTCAAGTTGCAGTGCATATATAGTCAGTAAGTAGCTTACCAGCAATAATTGCGTGAAACTGGTAGAATTTCCATATGATGAGCTAAGTTCTATTGGTCTATCATGATTCATCCACATGACATCGATTGGTACCTCAACTCCCTATAGATAAAAATAGTAGCATGACTAAAATTGCTCAGGTGGCTATTAAAATATGTAAAACTATGAGATGAGCAATAGTTATTTCATTATTATTGTAGTACTATACTTTATCAGCTGGACCTCTTGTCGTCTCAGTTTGACTTGTGGCTTCTCGTGTTGGCTTTCTTTTGCATTGAGTTGTGCTTCTCTTTTTAGTTTTGTCTTGCATTTGCTGAACCCAGTCCCTTGGTCTTTTACTACTCTTTCGACCTTGTCTCTTTTTCAAACCAGCCACTCTACTCTCCAAGTTTCCAACGGAGGTTTCCTGTGGCAATGGTAGACTTCCTTCATGAGACTCTTCTGTTGCTGAAACTTCTTTCAGCTTCTTTTCTACTATTTTGTTCAGTGAATCAAGTGAACTATCTAGTAGAAAATATGGTTCATCAAAGTCTACTACCTTAGAAGCCAAGCAAGCAAATTTTCGGCAAAATGATTTGTATCTCCTGATTTTTTCTAACTTAGGATCTTCTAGAATATTGTTGCTTTTGCTGTCTTGCACGATGTCATTTCTTGCTTCCTTTGTCCATTGTTTCAGAATGTATGCTTCTGGAATCAACTTGATATTCATCATCTCTACTGAAGATATTTTTCGCTGTGAAGAGATCAAGTGCATCATATCTGGCCGATAAAGGGCATGATTATGCTCTGCAACGAAGTCATGGATTTTATATTTGTTAGTTTTTCTGTCCAAAATGATTCCCATGCGTGCTTGACACCTGGTTCTTGTTTGAGCTCGTGAAGACTTGTATTGATCTTCACGCCTATCTTGTGTTCGTTGACCTTCTTTTCCACATGAGAATCTTTTTGATGACACGACTCCATCCCTATTCTTATTGGTATAGTGCTTCCTAACATCAAATCCTACTCTTCCTGCATAATTAACCCAGAAATTCCATGCTTCATCTGGTGTGTTGAATTCCATACCTAGCTGGGAGTCCAATTTGCAGCATGCTCCATGTAGGTGTTCGATTCCAGGTTAAGATCGACATTGATCACCCCTGCTTGCATTTTGGAGTTGATGTACTAGTAGCATGTAAAAGAATGAGGTTTGGGGAAGAACGAGATCTGGTTTGCCATTTTTTATTATGGAGGGAAAGGGAGCATAACCAGCAATTAGGAGGGAGCGTAATCAGGATCTTGGAGGGAAAATCTATTTCTCCAAATACTCAGAGTAAGGCAATTAAGTGGGATGGTAGTTACGCGGATTGATCCAGGCCTTAAGAGGAAATAGAAGGCCGTGATTTTTACAACTTCACTGGGTGGAGTTAACCCCAACTCCAGGGGATCCGGACCCGGGAGGAGGGAGAGTGCCCAGAGAAAGAGCGAAATCAGATTGAGGATGTAACATAATCATTAAGAAGGAATTATTGATTTTGATTAAAAGAGTAAATATATAGTTAAATAATTAGCAGGAATTTAACTTATTTTGTGAGCCGTCGGTTCAGATTGTCTAAATTTTGCTTTATATTGGTATAGATGACCTCGAAGTCTGTCCTAACAATTTCCAATTTTTAGAGACGTGGTCACGTGGAGGTAATCCGAACAAAGAAGCTTCCATCATTCCATTCTCTCGAAGGGGCAAAAAGCAGAGAAGCTTACATGGTGGAGTGATACCTAATAACGCCATTATTCATTGAGGCAGCGAGAGGAAACGATGTGATATTTTTGCGTGGAACAAATGACCTCAGTGATTCACTGGGAACTGCTGGGCTATGGCGGCAGGCTCTCGTCAAGTACTCTTTTCCTAGTAAAACAGAGGAGGGTGCGACGCGGATCGCTATCTTTGCCCAGCTCCAAAAAGTATCATTGTCACAGCTTTCTGTGTTGTTGAACTCTGCGGAGGTGACAAAGGTCCTATACTCGAAATCTGGAATAGTTTGGTAGAAAGCGCAGAGCTTCCACAATGTTCGCCACACAATTCACATCAAAATTGACATTGGTGATACTTCATCATTACTTATGCACTAAACTGTGTTGTAGACATGAGGTAAATTGTCTTGAGTTGTTTTTTTCTTCTGCTGCAATTCCTATTCCTACTGTGTTACATACGGGCGCAGCCAGAGATAGCTGAAACGTGGGACGGACAAGCTATTACATGACTGAGCCATATATCATTATGATCTTTCAGTAACTCTTCAAGGGGGCTTCAATGGTGCTTTGGTCAATAGGCCTAGAGCGCCTATATCGGCCTCTGTGTTATGGAACTCAGTTTCCCGTTATATGTCAGAATGTGTTGTATAATTAGACTTCGCTTCTTGCTAAGCTTTATTCTTTTTATTGACTCAGGTGGTTGCAATTCAAGGGGTAACTGGGCTCATTATTTCATTCATTATCTACTAATTTTCTTACGAGGGAAAATTTTAACTGTTTGAATTGATTATGACGGCTTGGTGTTTCACCTTAATCCAAAGAATAATCTCGTTTCAGTGCCAATATGTCAGTACAAAAGGCAAAGCTTTCGAACAACTCGTCATATATTTAACAGCAAAATTGACATTTTTTGTGACAATCTATCATCGCCACACATCTGCATCACCATGATTTTCATTGTCCACTCCTGCTAGCTGCAATCCCTAAGCATAGCAGGTTAACAGTTATACTCACAGCCACAATGCAAGATGCAATAATACCTACATCAACCTTATTTCCAGAAATACTGTACACAACTGGTTCAGCAAACTGCTTCCAAAGATTCGAGACTTATCTTGGCGAAAGTTCTGTGATCGATACTTGGTTCAGAGACGTCACTGTTGGATTTTCTGTGTATGGATATGGTTCGGAATACGCATTCAGGCTTTCATTGACACTAACTTCCTGGATGCAGAATGCTGGCCTGGACAGGGAAGGGAGACGGACTGTGTGGCTGTTAAACATTATATTCACCGACAACATCGTCGGCCTGCTCGCAGGTTTTCTCTGCACGCACAGGAGCCCAACATGAATGCACTTCAGTATCTGGTCGATGGGAGGATGGTTTCCCATGGTTGAATCAATCAACTCGATAACATTTCCCCGCGTCCAGTGCTCCCATACCTGTAGAAAATTTGTAAGGTTATTCAGGCATTGTTGCGAGAAGCTGGCTGTGTGCAAGATTTTATGAACAGTTTTCAGGTACTCACAAGATTCAAGAGATCGACATCTTGCTTGGTGTTATATGAGCCGATATTTCTTCTCCCTGTGACAATCTCTAATACCAAAACACCGAAGCTGAACACATCCGATTTGATTGAATACTGACCACGCATGGCGTACTCCGGTGCCATATACCCACTGTGAGAAAAATGACATTAGAACTTGATCAACTTTTATGTCTTATCAGGGAAGTAATGGACATACTTACTATGTTCCAGCAATACGATGAGTGACATCTTCTGATTCATCCCCTCCAAATATCTTAGCTAAGCCGAAGTCGGAAATTTTAGGATTGTAATCAAAATCTAGTAGTATATTGTTTGCTTTGAGGTCGCGGTGAACTATCTTCAGTTGTGAATCTTGGTGAAGATATTGTAAGCCTCGAGCAATTCCATTTATAATCTTGAACCTTTTTCCCCAGTCTAGCTCTTTGTTTCTCTCTGGATCTGCCATCCAAACAACAAATACATTGTAGTGGGACTTTGGTGTCACATGCATTACTCCTATGAATAAATTTTTATTTTTAGAAAATATTATTGAGAAACGTGTACCAAAAAGAATGGTATCAAGGCTTCTATTGGGCATATATTCATACACAAGTATTTTCTCATGTTCTTCCAAGCAAACACCAATAAGTCTCACAAGATTCTTGTGGTGAAGCTTGGCAACCAGAACCAGCTCACTTTTCAGCTCTCCTATTCCTTGTCTGGAACCCTGGGAAAGCCTTTTTACAGCTATTTCTTGACCTTCAGATAGGACCCCCTATCCAAATAAAAATACTTACTCACCGGCAAAAACATAACTGACAAAGCTACATATGGTATGATTCTGTACCTTATAAACTATACCAAATCCTCCTTCACCAAGCATTTTGTTTTCATCAAAGTCATCTGTAGCAACTCTTAGTGTTGATAGATCGAGAATAAGTGAATCGAATGTTTGAATATCATCTGAACTAGCTGAATCTGTTGGAAGATAAGTACACAATGATGAAAAGCAAGACTGTGATTTTCAGGAAATATGATTTCAATTCAAGATTGGGACACTCTTTGGTATTAAGATTTAAGAGAACGAATATGAACTGAATCACCATTCCCTGCTGGTTAATCAACTGATTCATTAGTTGACTTGCTATCATTTCATAATTCTAAATGGTTAAGAGGACTTACAAGGTAGAAACGCCTGTGCTTCTGGTCTTCTCTTTCTCCAACAAAAAAAGCATACTATGGCGATGACCAGAATTGCAGCAACTGTAGGCATCGCAATAGCTAAAACAATACCTGTACTATTTCTTGTTTTCTCTGCGAGTATAAATACCATCAAATCCAGATGGTATACTTCTTAATTATAACTTAAATCAAAATCTGGAGAAGAAAATTCATTTGCGTAGAAGTAACACATATATTTTGCAGGAAATTTTCCCACACATTTTGAATAGAAAACCTTTAGTTTAAAAGCACACAAAACCATTTGCAAGATTGTCTGCTCCTATTCATGGCTCATGTTCAATGGAGTACGAACTTTCTATCTGAGCATTACAATGGAAATTTTCGTTCTTCTGGTCAAGCAACTCCTCAACTGACAGCTAAACTGCTACCGAGAATTCATGAGCAATTGAGCAGCAAAGAAAACTAGCTTCGTAATCTGTACCAGGATCATTTCTTGGCTGGTTTATTTCCGTTCTATAAAAAATTAAAATGGGATTCCCCACTTGTTAGTAAAAACAAGGATGATTTGTTTAAGACAGTGCTATGGCCTTTAGTTGGTACTACTGGCATTCAAGAAATTAGTTGCATGTACTTGTACATATTACACATCAAAATATCAAACAAAATTGATTGTCATATTGCATAATTGCACACCAACCTAAATGATTTCGCTTTGGACGGTCAACTCACCTCCTCGTCTGATCGCTGGTGGAGCAGGAGCAGGCGGCGTCTCAACGAACTGCGGAAGCTGCAGCAGCGGGCGGCTGGAGAAGAAAGGATACACCTCGTACCGGAAGTTACACCACATCCCGAAAAATCCCCCGCCGGTCCTCCCGCTCAACAAGTTTGGCAGCTGCTCAATTATAGTGCGAAGGCAGGTCCGGCAGATGTCCACCGTGCTGTCCGGCGTGCACTGCGACAGCGCGTAAATCTTGGTGTTGCTCCTATCGAATCCCTGTTCCCCCGTGCCGAACCGTCTGGACGAGTTCTCCGCCGCGTAGTCGGCGGTGGCGTTGACGAGCAGGCCGACGGCGGCATCGAACGCGGCCGCCGCCGGCGTGCTCACGAGCTGCGAGCGCTGGAGGGTGTGCGAGAGAACGATATAGTCGTCGTCGAGGAGGAAATCCCGGTTGGAGAATCGGAGCTGGCAGAGGTCGTAGAAGATCATCACGTCCTTGTACAGCGGGCACGCCTGCAGCGCACCGCGGAAGGCCGTCACGACGCAGTCCTCGCAGGCGGAGGCGTTGGCGTCCCCGCGGCAGAGCGCTTGACCGTGGACGATGTCCGGGATATCGCCGACGCTGCCCTTGGCGTAGAGCAGCGGGGACGAGGAGGCGTTCTTGGGGAGGGTGGAGGAGAGGCGATTGATGTTGGCCTGGTAGATGCTGTTCTCCGTGTAGTTACTGGGGGTGTAGGCCCCACAGATTGGCCACGGAGGCGGTTCATCTTGGGCGTCGGTGAGCGGCGCATGAAGGACGGCAAGGAGGAACGTGGCGGCGACGCCGGCGAGGTAGGGGGAGAAGCAGGGGGGCTTGGCCATTGTTACTTGGTGAGCGTCTGAGCGGCGGTTTGCGAGGAAGAAAATTCTCCGGGAAGGAGGGGCCTCATCCACCTCCACATAAGGCCCTTCTCAGATTTCTCCGCCTTTACCCTGTACACCAATCTCAGAGCATCAACAACCCCCCCTTCCACCTCACCATCTCCATGCCACACGGACGCCTCTCCTCACGACTCCACCCCTTCGCTCGGTCATTCCACCACCCAAACCGGTACACAGAAGGCTAAGTGGTCCGTACCATTCAAAATTCCGGTCATTCCAGCCAATTCCATCCATTCCGGGCGGATTTAGCCTTTAGGGGCAATTCCCGTTCCGGCCAGCTCAAAGCCAAGAAATCAAGCAAAAAAAAACTTACATCCGAGTAGAGAGAAAGAAATCAAGAAACAAGCCCAAAAAAAGCGAGATAAGCAAGAAGTTAAAAAAGAAAGGCGTCGTAGAAGGAGAACAAGCCGTCCAGGTCAGGACGTCGGAGGCTGGGTCCTAGACGGAGAAGGAGGCGCCTCTGGAAAGACAAGCAAGGGAGTTTGGCCACATCGGTTGGCAATGGTAATGCATTGTGGAGTGACGATTTTGAGGAAGTAGACTAGATTTCGAGAAGTTATTAAGTTGGTAGTGATCTAAGAATAGTCAATTGCTTCTCTAATTGGTTTATATATACTTTAATCCTAGCCAAAAGAGTGGAAAGAATTAAAGGTGGTTTATGTTTCGGAGATGTAACCCTCTTTGCATAGTAGACTTTGCAACTATAGAAGGTTTATGGTTTAGATCTAGCTAAAACTTTATAGGAGAGAAGAGTAAGATCTGTAGTATGAAAAAATGGTGCATAAAACTCTTAATTAGTACATTTATGGATAATTAATGCATGTTTAATACTAAATTAGTGATTATATATGTTGTAACATTGATGGATGGAAGATAGATGTACAATGTGAGCCGTGTGACCCTAGAGTGCACTAGTGGTGTGAACGAATTTGTAAGAGCAACGAAGGAGGATATGTTGAGAAAGGAGTTGAATGTATTTATCGTCTATTCTTTGACTGTAAGAATGAGAAGATATTGAAGAACATAGCTTAGTTACAAGGTCATTTGTTTCTGAAGGGTTTCGTAACTAGTTATACACGCTGGACCAATCACAACGAAGAGTAGATAACTATAGAGGGTTGTGATGAAGAAATGAGTGGCATGGAGAAGAATATGACGGGTGATGTCGATTCTGAATCCGATCGTGAGGATGACGATATGCTTCCCAATGAAAATGATCTCAATCAGATGTTGCGCGATGTTGAAGGTAATGACCTTGGCAGCAGATAGTATGACAAAGTCCTAGGCTTGATGGAAGACTCGGAGAAACCCTTGTTCCCTGGTCACAAGGCAAATTACACAAGATTGTCATCATTCTTGAACTGCTCAAATTGAAGCCAAACAATGGTTAGTCCGATAAAAGCTTCACATCGTTGTTATGACTGTTGGCACACATGCTTCCAGAGGGAAACGAGTTGCCCACAAGCACTTCAAAGCTAAGAAAGTTCTTTGTCCTGTAGGACTGGAAGTAGAAAGAATACATGCTTGTTAAAACGACTTTATCATCTTCCGCAAAGAGTATGAGAATTCGCATGTATGTCCAGTGAGCAAGACATCCTGATACAAGCAGCGTAAGAATGCTCAGTATGATGACCTAGAGGGCAATGAGGAGACGAAAGGAACTCTGGCTAAGATCATATGGCATATTCCTATAATTTCCCATCTAAAGCGCTTGTATGCAAATCCAAAACATGTAAAACTTATGTGATGGCACATGAAGGATCATAAGGACGATGAAAAGATCAAACACCTGGCTAACTTTCAGTGGAGAAACGTCGATAGGAAATTCCCAACTTATGGTGCGAAATTGATGAATGTACACTTTGGATTGAGTACAGACAGAATGAATCCCTTCGGTAGTATGAGAAGCTGATGTAGCACTTGGCCAGTGGCTCTTTGTATGTATAACATTCATCCTTAATTGTGTATAAAGAGAAAGTACATCTTGTTGGTCATGCTCATCGAATGGCCAACAAAACCTGGGAATGACATGGATGTGTACTTATATCTATTGATGGAAGATCTGAAAACACTGAGATCAAAGGCGTAGAGGTATGGAACGCAGATAAAAGAGAAAACTTCACATTACGTCGATTGTTGTTTTGCACCGTCAATTATTATCTTGTCTATAGTAACCTGTCGAGTCAAACTACTATAGTACCCAAGGGTTGTGCTCAATACTTGGACGATACCATGAGTGTGTATCTCAAAAACTCGTGCCACACCGTATACATGTGGCGTTGTTGGTTCTTGCAAAGAAATCATAATGAGTTCGATAGAACGACTGAGGAAGGTTCAGCTAAAAAGCCTTTAACTGAAAAATAGGTCTATGCTATGGTTAAGGATGTCAATGTTGTGCTTGAAAAGGGACATGACTTGAGAAAGGACATCTCAAGAAAGAGATCAATATTTTGGGACTTACTTTAGTGGGAGTACCTTGAAGTTCGCCATTGTATTGACGTCATGCATATAGAGAAGAATGCATGTGATAGCTTGATTGGTCTCTTACTAAACATCTTTGATACAACAAAGGACGGTGTGAAGAAATGGCTTGAGTTGGTCGGTATGGACATAAAACTTGAGTTAGCATCAATAGAAAACCGCTAAAGGCCCAACGTTCATTCCACCTACATGTTACACTCTGTCCAAGGCCGAGAAAACCAAACTTTGTCAGTGCTTGCACAATGTGAAAGTTCCATCCGGATACTCTGTCAATATCAAGAAGCTTGTTTTAATGCAAGATTTGAAATTAAATTGGCATGAAGTTTCATGATTGTCACATGCTGATGACACAGATACCCCATATTCCTATTACAAGGATTTTGCCCGTCAAGGTCTGAGAGACAATCATAAATTGTGTCAGTTCTTTCACACAATTTTGCAGAGGGCCATCGACCCCCTCGACCTGGATGCTCTGCAGACACGATTGGAGGTAACACTATGTCATCTTGAGATGTATTTCTCTCCATCTTTTTTGTTCATGGTACATCTCATTGTTCACTTTATGAGAGAGATAAATATGTGTAGGCATGTCTTCCTATGGAGCATGTACCCGTTTGAGAGGTACATGGAATTCTAAAGTCATACATACATAATCGGTCCTAACTGGAGGGCAGCATTATAGAATATTATGCAAGCAAAGATATCATTGAGTTCTGTTTGGACTACATTCCTCATGTCAAACCAATAGGTTTACCTGAATCTCGCAATGCGGGTAGGCTCCATGGTACCGGAACCCTCGGAGCCAAAACAATCAATCCTAATCGGGATGCATACGCTCGAGCCCGTTTCATGGTATTACAAGACATGGTAGTGGTATCATTGTACATCAACAAATACATTGACATGTTACGACAACAGAATCCGACAAAAACCACAGTTTGGGTCATGAAACAACATATCTAGCTATTCAACCAATGGTTGAGGGACTAGATCACTGACAACTCGTCAAATGATAAAATGCTTATATGGTTGGCAAGAAAACCATATTGTTCAGTCTAGCCATACCAAGGATATGACATAAATGGGTACATATTTTATACAAAGGCTCAAGATGCAAAGCGCACATATCAGAATAATGGTGTCCGCATAGATGTTTTTGATCCAGCAGGAAGGAAACACCCTTACGATGGGTTTATAGAGGAAATTTACGAGCTCGACTACGTGAAGTTCAAAATCCCCATAGTTCGGTGTCGTTGGGTCCAGCTTCAACATGTGAGGGTCGACAGATGCAACGTGACTACCGTGGACCTCGAATATGTTGGCTCTAAAAATGAACCATTCATACTCACAAAGCATATTCACCAAGTCTTCTATATAGTCAATCCAGCAAATAAGAAGCACTATGTCGTAAGGAATGAAAAAAAGAAGTGTTATAGGAGTCGACGTTGTCAGTGATGAGGATGACTATAGCCGATTTGAGGATTTGCCTTCTTCCAGAGGCTTGATGTGCAAGGAAGAAAATCATACTAAGAAAGCTTGGTACACCTGCAATGATCATCATGAAGGGCTCATTTTCACAGGAAATAAGCAAGTCTTGTAATTAATAGAATGACCACATTTACTTTTATGTGTAATTATATTGTTATTTTTATGTGTAACTATAATTAATGTGTGAATATTATTGATGTGGATTTCATATGTTGAATGAAGTGTGAAATATATGCCGAGAAAACATGTGGATAAAGCTGTAATTTTTCAGAGGGTATGGCTAGCATTTCCAAAGGCTAGCCTCAAAATAACAAAATTCATGCCTCTAGAACTCGTCACCGCAGATGGTTCATTTCGTATGCAATGTGTGTCAGCACAAACAGGTGACCAACTTCACCCGTTTCACATCATAGGTGGGTGAAAGTCTGAACCGTCTGCGATACGTGTCATCATAGATAGGTGACCTGTCTGTGAACGGGTGACTAACTCCACTGTCTGTGATGACACACATCACAGGCGGTTGGACGTGTGACCTGTCTATATATATTCGTACTTAGGGGTTTTTTCACATCCCATCCTCACTGTTAAACCCAAATCATTCTCGCGCCCTAACCGCCCCGATGTTGCCTCGTCCGCCCGGTGCATGTTATCACCACCACCTTCTCCTCACCGTTGGACATCTGATGATGCCATTCTCCTCCTCACGGCTAGACTCGTGTCACCACCGCCTCCTCCTCACTGCTGGATCCGTCGTTGATACCTTATCTGACGAGCTGCCACGTGCTTCTTCCTCTGTACCGGCCATCGTTTCTTCCTCTGTACGCCTCTACCTCCTCTCCGGACACGTCGCCTCTATAATCATCCTCGTTAGCCACCGCCTCTTCCTCCATGCCGGCGGCTGCTTCTTCCTCCGAGTCGGCTGCCCCGTCGCATCTCGCTAGTACCCACCTTCTCGTCACCGAGACAACAAAGGAGAGGTCTTCCACCTTGCATGGATGTAAGATGACGGCATGTATGTGATTAGGGTTAGGGTTAGGGTTTTGGTTCATTATTGTGGATGTGAGATGAAATGCGTGTATGGATAACAGTTGGATATGTTTGTGTTGCAGGTTATAATTATAAAATGTTGGAATTTGTGAATATGCTCCAAATAAAAGTCATGCTATATTGCCTCTAGCTTTCAATTGGGGTCATTTGCTCAAATTGCAAATTGTAGTTACGGTTTAGGCGGGACATTAGTTTTAGTGATGTGTTGTCAAATCGTTAAAACTATTTCATATATGCTAAATGTAAGTATATTGTTTTGGCCTGGATCTTGCTTAAGTTGATTAATATTATTGTCTCTAGTTTTCTGTGATGTATGCTAGGTTTTATATATACAACTTGTCATCATTAGGCCCATGAATTAATTACTATGAAATTGACAAAGTGTTATGCTGAAACTATTAAGTAGAAAATTGATTCACTTAGGGTTAGTTTTTATGATGGTAGATACCCTAAATCTTGTGTTTTTAGAATCTTAGCATTTTCTCTGTATACTCCATATGTTAATACATTTCTTAAGTGATATATTTCGTATGTTAATACATTCCTTAAGTTCGGATTTGTAAATCTTATTCTTTGCACCTTTTGTTTAGAGGATGTCGGACACAAATTCATCTTTCTCTTCCTCTTCTTTGGCTCACCCTTCTTCGATGAACCCTACTTTGGTTAACGACGAAGCTACATATAGACCAACATGGAAGCGGAAGCCTAGAACGATGTCTAAAAGGCCTATTAGACGCATCTAGGAAGTCTGGGGCCCTGAGGCAACCAGATAAAGTAGCTTCTAGGTTCTGAACATTCTGCAAGATACTCGTAGGGGAGAAGGTCGACATCACATTAGACAACTGGAAGGAAGTGACCCCTACGCAAAAAGATGCACTAATGGCACAAATACTCAAGTGGTTCAAGATATCCACCGCGCATGTTGAGCGTGTGTAGGGTCATCGAGCCGGTTGGTTAGGCGTCCGTCGTGTGGGAGTCTCAAGCCTAGTTGTAGGTTGGGGCTCCGGCTGTCCTAATGATGTGGCGAGGCCCCATGTGATGGCGGCCCCGAGCTTCTAGTATGGTGTTTGTGGTCTACAGGCTGGGTTATGGGATAGTCCTGTGCAGCACCGTAGCCGGCGTGTGGATAGAGGATGTCGGGATGGCATCCTTGAAAGGCGATGATGGTGGTTTGCATAGGTTTGGGACGAATGCTAGGACAGCGGCCTCAGGAGTAGTGGTGTCAGTGGTGGGACGGTTGGCGTGGGCCTGATGTTTAGATGGATGTAGAGGTCTGTGATATATGGTTACCTCACCAATGCTGGAGTGGCTCAGGCTTGCTCTTTCTTTTGTGGATTCAGTTTCTCTCTCCTAGTGACGGTGGCGGTGATTGGTGGTACGGCTTCCAACAGCAAGTGGTGGTTCTTTACGACGCGATCGGCGAGGCTTCTTTTGTTCTCCTTTTAAGTATGTTAGAGTTTTTCTGCCTTTGCTGTGGATCACGTTAGCTCCGGCCTACTTGGCAGGGTGTAAGGGGGTGTTTGGTTGGGCTTTTCAGCAGCTTTTCACTGGAAAAAGCTGCAGCCCAACCAAACGGATAGCTTTTCAGCAGTTTTTGCCAACGGTAGCTGTGGGTTTTTGCAGTGCAAATTTAGCTATTTGAAAAAGCTGCCTTCTGTTAGCTTTTTGCAATGTATTAAAGCTTCTGTGCACATTTTCTAAAATGCTATAGATGATTTGGATAAACTAAAAGTCATATGTTCACTTTCCCACAGCTACAGCAGCTTTTGCAGACAGCCAGCCAACAGCACCTTTGTCAACAGCCACAACCCAACTAAACAGGCCCTAAGACCGTCTCAGTAGGGCGGGGATAGTCTTTGGCGGAGCGTGGATCTGCCGGGCTTTAGTGCCTTTTTTTTGCATTTCGCTGGTGCTTTGGTGATACATCGGTCTGTTTTATCCGTCTGTGTTGCCGGTTTGTGTTATCGGTGTGTACGATGACGTATTTCCTTTTTTGTTACCTAGTTTACCATAAAATATGTAAAGCTTTTGACCGTGTTTCAAAGAGAAAAAGTTATCACCGTACAACTCAGTTTGCTGTTTCTCCGATTTTTTTTCTTTGTTTGTCTTGACTGGACTCTCCTATCACCGTCGGTCCTGTAGGCCGTAGCTATCCATCAGTCATCATACCAGAACACTAGACGCAGAAAAACGCAGAAATGACCAACAAATAAATGCACAATCCTCCTGGCTGCTTTGACCAATTCCATGTGCGACCCAACCTAACAGCATCCACTTATTTCCTTCCTCGATCACGACCTCTTCTCTACTCTGCTCAGTGCTTTCGCCATCATTTACTGCACCAAGGCAACAACAGCTCTGCTCTGTCTGTACGTCGCTGTCTGGCGTCAACCCACTGTTCTCGCCGGTCACCGCGCTTCCAAAGTCTAACAGCACACCCCGTAACATCTCTCCTCGGCATCAGCAGCTCACCACCATGACGATGGACATGGGTGTGCGACGCCGTCTTACTCTTTCCAACTACCTCGCCGCCACCGCTGCCATCCTCCTCCTCGCGCCGCTCACCGCCGGGCAGCCGCTGCCATGGGAGCTCTGCAACACCAACGCCGGCAACTACACGGAGGGCAGCGCTTACCAGGCCAACATACGCGTCCTAGCCAGCAGCTTCCCCAAGAACGCCTCCTCCTCCCCGGCCCTCTTCGCCAAGGGCGCCGCTGGCACGGCGCCGGACGTCGTCTACGCCCTCGCGCTCTGCCGCGGGGACACCAACGCCTCCTCCTGCGCGAGCTGCGTCAACGCCGCCTTCCGGAACGCACAGCAGCTCTGCGCGTTCAACAGGCGCGCCAGCATTTTCGATGACCCATGCATCCTCCGCTACTCTGACCAGGACTTCCTGGCCAACGTCACCGACAATAGGGGGATGTTCATCGCAGCAAACAGCAAGAACGTCAGCACGGGGGCGGCGGCAGCGTTCGACGCTGCCTCCAGCCGGCTCGTCAACGCCACCGCCGACTACGCGGCGGCGGACCCGAGCCGGCGGTTCGGCACGGGGGAGGAGGGGTTCGACGAAACTTATCCCAAAATTTACTCGCTGGCGCAATGCACGCCGGACATGACGGCGACCGACTGCCGGATCTGCCTCAGCGACATAATTGGGAAATTTACCCCCGAGTATTTCGTCGGGAAGCCGGGCGGGAGAGTCTTCGGCGTGCGGTGCAACTTCCGGTTTGAGACGTACCCTTTCTTCTCCGGGCGCCCGCTGCTGCAACTCCCCGGCGAGCTGCCGCCTGCACCGGCACCAGCGCCATCGGCGGCCAGAGAAGGTGAGTTTCTGAAACAGTAATCACTGCTGTGGCTGTTATGATTGTCCCTTCCTGCTTGATTGCTTTCAAACTTGTAAGCTTTGTTGTCAAAAAGATAACTTGAATTAATGATTTCCTTTTAGGAAGAGACAGGAAAAAAAACTCTTGCTTGCAGTACCCTACACGTGCCGTCTTAAAATTTGTTGAAGTTGTGACATTTTATTAAAAGATTTAAGATTTGCCCCAGCCCATCTGAAATCCACATTGTTGGCAGGAAAAACAGGACATAGGGCAGGACGGGTCTTGGCCATTACACTACCTATAGTTGCTGCAATACTACTCATTGTAGCATGCGTTTGATTTAAGATTTGCCCCAGCCCATCTGAAATCCACATTGTTGGCAGGAAAAACAGGACATAGGGCAGGACGGGTCTTGGCCATTACACTACCTATAGTTGCTGCAATACTACTCATTGTAGCATGCGTTTGTTTTTGGAGGAGAAGACCTGGACAAAGAAAGCCCTCAGTACCATGTAAGTTCTCTCAAGGATATTAATCAATTAGACTACCTAGCAGGGGAATCTATTATATTATTAAAACAATGAAAAAAAACTATCATGTTTTGTTTATATAAACTAAATTATCTGCTTTGTTTGATCGTGATGGGTTCTAATTAATTAAATGGTAGTGATTTAAAAATCAGAATGGACGTTTCGTGATTGTATCAGAAACAGAAAATCAATCCGAAAGCCAGTCCAAGAGCCACCCGTTTCGCGGAGGCTGTTTACATGCGATGACATCATCATTCATATATCCGTTTTGATCGACTCGGTGAAGCAGACGTGTTAGTAATCTCCAAATTGGCATTTCACGAATTTTACTCTTGCAAAATTTCTAATTAATCACTTTGAGCGCTCTTTTCTAACACTATTGAGGGAGGGGAAGCGGCGATAAATGAAGAACTGAGAGTCAGAAATATGTGAACATTAAGTGTCAATATCTACTTGATTATAGGGGGGTCTTAACTGTAACACTTGAAACTTAAAAGTTGATCTAAAGATTTTATCCGCTTCTTTCCAACTAAACAATTAGGACAATAACAAACATATTGAGTAGTCAAAGCATATTCATGTGTACATGTATAAGGGCATAGTCTATCAAGGAGAACAGGTGCAACCATCATCATTCCAAGCCACACAATTCCATGTAAATTCAGATACTGATATCATGACAGGTATGATGAGTTTGATTCATATTGCATCAACAAAATTATATTAGCTTTATGTAAACATGTTAGATGTCATTTTCTCTTTTCATGTGTCTTCTACTACATTCCATCCATTGGCTGTTGACGCATCTTGCTGGTTTGACATACGATACGTTTAGAGTCCTAGGCAACAACGTGCAGGCGAATACTTACGCAAAAACCTGAGCAAAAAGCTTGAGGTTTGAGGAGCCGAGGAAGTCGTGCAGAAGGATGGTGCGCAACGACATACAAGCATAGCCTTACATGCATGGACGCGCTCGAGTCATAGGCACCCAGGTTCAGTGTAGACCACCAAACGATCGTAGGCTCTGAGCGGCCATGAGAAGCTCGCAGGAGAAGCTAGCATGGTGGAAACTTGTAGGCCTGCGAGTCATCAATACTTAGACCTTAGGACGGTTAACAAGAGGTTTCAAAATAAATAAACATATACATGTATTAAAATATATATTTATGAAACACTAATGATGTATTAGGTGATTTTTGTTTCTATCATAACTAAGGCCTCATAATTTACAATATTCACTTTAAAACATAAAAGTATATTTTCTAAAAATAAAAGTTCATAATGAAATCTACCTGTGCGAATGTTCGAGCCACCCCATACAAAATAATGCAAAACTATACAACACTTAAGGTGCTAAGAAACAACACAAAATGCAAATCCAACAAAGCAGAAAAATCTTGCAAAATCTTATGTGCTCATCTTACTAGGCCATACACAATGAGACGTTGCCAAGCGTAGCCAACTCCACCTCACCATCGACATGTGCAACCCACTCAACCTCACACATCACTACACACCTACATCCATGCCATAGGAGTTGGGGTTTGGAGAACTCACCGCCACGTTTAGGGTTTGGCGCAATGATTAAAGGAGGCAAAATTGGACGAACAAACGAAAAGCAGGTCAGCCGGGGTTGCAACTAGAGCCATTTCGTAGTGATGGCCATTGACGAGGTATGCCATTCAAGGAGACTAATTTGAGGCAGGCGGCTTGGGAGACTAATTCAAGGAGAGAGGAGCGAAGACGAGATAGGATCGAGTGAGATGAAAGAGTACGGTAAAAACTGCGTCTATGCATGGTGGAGTGTGCACAACTTGGCCATTAGAGGAATAAAATACATATATGCTTACTTCTTGACCCGAAAGACGGGCATGCCACACAAATGATGAATGTGCCGAAAATAAAAAGAATTCCATAGGGACTATATAATCATCCTTTTTTCCAAAATAATAATAATAGATAAATTACTATCAAAGTGAAATTAGATTTACTAATACAGATCTAAACGACTACCTCATCTCAAGATAGATTTAATAAAAAATTTCAAATTAAATGGTATAGGCTTTATTACAAACTTTATAATGAGCACCGGATATATGTTGAACTAATCTAATTAGAGGGGGCAACCCTCATGGCTTACAACGCAAAAGTATTGAAATCCTTAAGACCTCAGGCTAGAATTAGGGGAGATTTTGATAAGTTATTTGAACTTCATGATTCTATTATCTAATAATATTTTACGCAAAAAATGATTTTAATACATTTTGTTTATCTCAGAACAAAAAAACATATGCCAGAAATATACTGTTAAAAAATGTACAAAATAAAGAATCTAGCTGCGCAAATGCTGGACCACCCGCTAGTTTTTCTTAGAAAATGACCTAGCAGCGAATGGTGATTCACTTCGTTATATTGATTATTTTAATTTATTCAAATTAAGGTCACGATCTCCTAGTATAAACATGCACCAGTCAATAGTGAAATCAGGCTTCCTGAAAAGCAAACTTTGCTGTTAAATACTGACCATTGTCCTCCTCTTGTCCTCCAGTAGATTCAACTAATCCAGATGGCATTCAAACCATCGATTCGCTCCTTCTTGACCTATCAACACTGCGGGCTGCAACAGATAACTTCGCTGAAAGGAACAAGCTTGGCGAAGGAGGGTTCGGTGCAGTTTACAAGGTACCAATCATATCATATTATGTATATCTGTTGGTTGTACACATCTTTGTTGGTGAGTATCTTCACCTGAACAGGGAGTCCTTTCTGAAGGTCAAGAAATAGCAGTGAAGAGGCTCTCACAGAGCTCCAGACAAGGAATTGAAGAGCTGAAAACAGAGCTAGTTTTAGTCGCTAAGCTTCAACACAAGAATCTTGTGAGGCTCGTTGGTGTTTGCTTGGAAGAACATGAGAAGCTACTTGTGTATGAATACATGCCAAATAGGAGCCTCGACACCGTTCTTTTCGGTACTGTTATGTTCACACCGTTCTTTTCGGTACTGTTATGTTCTTTCATTAGCCGTTTCCACTTTTGTAAATCCGGGTTTTGGCGGCTTCCTTTTCTTTGTTTTTGCACTTTTGGCTATGTGCACGTCGGTACATGGGTTGGGAGAAACTTTGTTTGTGTATCATCTTGATGCAAACTCAAAATAATAAAGCTCTTTCGTTGTTTAAAAAAAATTAAGCCGTTTTTCAGAAGGGAACATTCTCACTGGCTCTGATGTTTCTTTGTTTGAATGACAGATTCTGAGAAACGCCAAGACCTTGATTGGGGGAAGAGACTGAAGATTGTGAATGGAGTTGCTCGAGGCTTACAGTACCTCCACGAAGACTCTCAACTGAGGATAATTCATCGGGACCTGAAAGCGAGCAATGTGCTACTAGACTTAGATTGCAATCCTAAGATTTCAGACTTCGGCTTAGCGAAACTGTTTGGATGGGATCAGTCACAGGCCGTCACTAGCCACATTGCCGGAACATAGTAAGTATGTCGTTCATTTCCTTGGCATGATGATATACATCACAGTAGTAGGACATGTATATGACAAGATTTCTCTCGTGCTGCAGCGGATACATGGCGCCAGAGTACGCGATGCGCGGGCAGTATTCAGTCAAGTCAGACGCTTTCAGTTTTGGCGTTCTGATTTTGGAGATTATCACTGGAAGGAAGAACAGCGGCTTCGCTAACTCGGAGCAATCCATTGACCTGTTAAGCCTCGTGAGTACTGCACTACTACTTCCCTTCTCCTCCTCATAAAGCCAACACAAAAAATGTGCTCTCAAAACAAAATTCTAATACTTACACCAATGTGTGTGCTCATGCAGGTATGGGAGCACTGGACCACGGGAACAATTGAGGAGCTAGTGGATCCGTCCCTGGGCGGCCATTCCCCGAGAGGCGAGATGCTGAAACTGGTCAACATCGGGCTGTTGTGCGTCCAGGATAACCCCGCGGATCGGCCGACGATGTCAGCGGTGAACGTCATGCTCAGCAGCAACACGGTGTCTCTGCAGGCGCCGTCAAGGCCAACTTTCTGCATCGAGGAGATGGAGGGTTTCTCGGACATGTACTCGGAAGCGTATCCAATGGGATCCCAGTCCACCGGCGACAGCAGGCAGAAGTTCATGTCGCCGAACGAGGTGTCCCTCACGGAGCTCGAACCAAGATGAGGGGGCCAGTCTACGGATCTGTAGTCTACCGTCGGATGGAAGTACCGTATCAAAATAAAGATTGTATTATAATAGTTCCGTTTTCTACGTATAAAACATAAAATTTGAAGCAATATTATTTTCTTTATGTGGGGATAATCATAATCATTATATGAGCCGGTCCATCAAATTCTATGTGGTATTTATGTGCTACAAAGATGATTAAGAGATCAAGTCAAATTAGGTCAAAGCTGGTCTAAGTGAGTTGAAGGGTTCAGGAGGTATACCGAGGGCCTAACTCACCATGGACCATGCCCCCTTCCCCCTCTTCTAGTTCGTTATGAACTCACGGACCAACTTTTACCTATTTACTCATTTTCACCTCGTCCCTCAAAGGTAACCATAACCATTTGTTATAGACCTCTTACCTATATAACCCGTCACCATCCATGAGGATGTAAAATCCATTCCATCAATGAGAAACTTGAAGGAAGAGGCCTAGAGCTCTGGTCCCAAACGGGAAGCTCTAGCTGTGACCTTTAGAAATCCACGACAACCCCACAATCTCAAATGTCTCCATCTAACTTCATCAGAACAGATTATGCGGCGTCGCGAGAACCTAAGTTCACACATGGCAGAGTGTTGGTTCTCAAATACAACTTACTTCTTGTACTTACTACCCATGGCACATGCAGCCTCATGAGCAAAGCTTCGGGCTTCAACCCTTTTTGGGGGCTAACCTACACCGGAGTACCCAAGGCATGGCACCACCAACAATGAGGGCGTCACTCCCTGAAGTGCTGAGACGAGAAGAAGTCCACCGTAGAGATTGCGTTGCGAGACATCCAAGACCATCCGAGTCAGAGCGCCTCGAAGGAAGTCACGCTCAGAACGCACACAACGAAGGCCATGGGCAGAGTGTCGCAACCTCTGCCAAGTCAAGAGTGACCCCTGAGGAAGCCAAGCGCCAAGTCATCACGAACCAACATGCACCCACCAAGAAGATTAGGTGGCAAAATGTGGAATAGCCACGGCTTCTAGGAAGCACCAATGCGACCGCTCCAGCTCATAAGAGATCCCGAGACTATTCATCGAGCTCATCCTCTGGGGAGGGAAGCAATACCCGAGGTGAACGACATCAGCACCGGGGGGACAGAGGCCACATGAAACCTTGCAACCCTCTGTCGAGGGAGATCCAAGAAGCCGTCTTCCCCTAGAAATTCAAGCCATCACACTGAAGTAATATAGCGGGGATTCCAACCCCCTATAATTCTTGAAGGTATATTCCACGACCATTTATGCCGCCGGACTAGAACCTATGGAGATGTGCAACCTCTTCCCCCTCGTGCTAACAGGGATGGCCCAAACTATTGTAACCCGGACGACGACGACTTGTATCAACAGCGTCGGTGCATAGGCGGTCTGACCAACCACGCAAGAGGTCAGACCGGCCATGCAGGCGCCGAGGCTGCGGTGATATGTTTTGGGGAGGAGCGTCCGTAGTCATGCTTTGGGATGTAGGCTTCAATTGAACATCATAAACAAATATCGTGTCCTCAGTGTCGTTCTTGATACTGCATGATTTTCTCGGTAGTTCTTTAGTTGCGCACTTCGTGAGATTGGCTATGGCATCAAGTCATGAGCACCTCATGAGTGAAAGGTGAGGTGACCGTGATGATGGAGAGAGGACGGGTTGCATCTTTACAAGTTACAAGGAAGCACTGTTGTAGGTGGAGCTACGGAACCTGGAGTTGTAGGAATAGCGGTGTTGTCACAAGGAAACAACAAGCCTGACTCTCAGGCAGCTCACCTCAAGCTACAACGGAAACAACCAAAGTCCAGTGTACATTGAGGTTCGACGCATGGATGACTTCAAGGTAGTGGAAAGTATTTGCGAAGGTGGAGTTTGTTGAGTTTATATCAAATATTATATACGAACATGGTTACATTTGGAGTTAGAATTGGAGTTAGTGGTATATGGTAGCTAAAGTCGAACTCTTGTAACCCGGACCTTATACACGGAGACACCATTGTACTAACCTATATATGGAGGTTCGACACGTAGGGACGGTCTGCTAGCCGTGCAAGGGGTCAGACCGGCCATGCAAACTCCGAGGCTACAGCGATATGTTTTGAAGAAGAGTATCCATAGTCATTTTTTAAAGACGTAGACTTCAATTGAACTTCCTTAATAAATATCGTGTCTTTGACGCTGTTCTTAACCATACATGATTTTCAAGGTAACTCCATAATTACTCATTTCGTGAGATTGGCTATGGCATGTGGGGCGGATTCCGTAATAATAGCTCGTATTTGTTTAGTAACTTTGATTCCTCAAAATGAAAAATGCTACTTGTATGAGTACGAGTACACAACGGTCTTAGCTCTATTTAATCCACGTAGCGCATGACAGGATAGGTTCATAATATAATACCAATACAATACAGAATCATCGCAGTCCAAAGCATTCCCGTTTCTTTTGATCATCATCTCTACGATACTCCATCACCATTTTGACATTGGACTCCATCCAGATCTCAGCCGCGGCCGTGCTCAACGAACGCGGCATGGCGCTCGAGCTAGCTAGCCTTGGCGTGGTCTCGGCCGCCGTGGCCGCGGCCATGACATACGCGCGCCTCGCCGCCTCGCGCCTGTCCCCCGGCCTCCCCCGCCTCGGCGCGTTCCTCCCGGTGCTCCTCCTCCTCCCGGTTTCTCCCCTTCACCTTCTCCTCCATCCACCTTCGCACCATCTCCGCCTTCTTCCTCGTCTGGCTCTGCGGCTTCAAGCTCCTCCTCCTCGCCGCCGGCCACGGCCCCCTCCACCCCGCGCTCCCAGTCATCCGCTTCGTCGCCTGTGCCGCGCTTCCCGTCAAGGTCCGGGACAGAGCGCAGACCTCGCGATCTCTCCCTCCCGAGTTCTTGCTGTCCTACGCGGCCAAGGCGGCTCTTTTCGCCGCGCTCGTCTCGCTCCGGTGTTTCCGGGCGCGGATGCCCGCGTACGGCGTGGTCGCTTTCGACGGCGCGCACGTCTACCTCATGCTCGAGCTCTTCCTGGCGTCCGCCGCGGCGTTCGCCCGCGCGCTGCTCGGCGCGGAGCTGGAGCCGCAGTTCGACCGGCCGTACCTCGCCTCTTCCCTCCGTGACTTCTGGGGCTGCCGGTGGAACCTCATGGTCCCCGCGGTGCTCCGCCCGAGCGTGTACCGCCCCGTGCGCGCCCGCCTCGGGGCCCCCGGGGGCGTGCTTGCCACGTTCCTCGTGTCGGGCCTCATGCACGAGGTCATGTTCTACTACATCACGCTCGAGGCCGGCACGGGAGAAGTGACCGCATTCTTCGTCGTCCACGGCGCGTGCATGGTGGCAGAGCGATGGTGGTCGAGGCAGAGCGGCCTGTGGCGGCCGCCGCGCGCGGTGGCGACGGCGCTCACTCTGGCGTTCGTCACGGGGACCGCGTCCTGGCTATTCTTCGCGCCCGTCATACGGAGCGGGCTGGACAAGGCCATCGTCGCCGAGTGCGAGGGAATGATGGCGTTCTTGGAGGCTGCTGCGCGCAACCTGGCTGCGGCGGCGGCACGTTTGGTTTGGTCCTGATGGTCTGGGCCGTACGTGTACTTGCAGTTTCGCTCTTTTGCCATGGTGATTCCGGTCGAAATTGGTTTCAGGGGAACCACAATCAGCTCCAGCGTATTTCCCTCGATTAGAATCTCATCTCACGACATTTAAGTGTGGGCACTTGATCATGGGATTGTCATGTAGCTTTAGTGGAGTAAAACTGAAGACGGCATTTTTCGTGATATCATCGTTTAGATGCTACCGTGTTTCCATTCTCGAACAAGGTGGTGCGAATCATCATGAAAGATTCCGAAAGGTCAAATAGGTATGATATAAATATAATCCAACATCCCAAAAAATTCAACTAATCGAGATAAAATCGAACAAAAATAGACAAATTTCATTTAATTATACATTTATCTTTATCTTTTTATTTCATGTTTCCTTCCAAATTTGTCACCAGAGTTTAGATTCGAAATTTTATAACAATATAGATTAATTTTGTATCAAAGCTGCTCACTTTTTTTTTCGGAATTTCTTATGATCATTTGTAATCTTTTTGAGGTTAGCCTCAGGTGGTGGGTTATGGTTGTGAACTGCAAGAACAAGACTGGAAGTATGTTAATTGCAAATGTTAAACCCCAAATTGGGGTGTTTGTCTGTTCAGTACTTGAGACTCGAAGTGAGTGACCAAATTGGGGTGTTTGCCTATTCACGCTAGCTCACCAATAGACTTCGACACTTGGAAAGGAAGGTTGCTTTCAGCAGGAGGAAGGCTGAGGGAGCAGGAGGAAGGCTTGTTCTTACTGAAATCTCTGCAAACTCTGTCCGGGTGGTTCTCCCGTCCACCCTCGTGCTCCCACGTGTGAGTGTCTCTTTTTTCTTGTCTCTTCCCGCGTGCGCTGCGCGTTTTTGCCAGGTGCCATCGGGGGCTGGGGCACGTGGACGAGCTCCCTTTCTGCGTAGTGTTACACGGTAGCCCACTGGGCGGTCTCCGGGTTATGTGCAGAGTTTGCAGCTTATGGTGGGTTTGTCCCTTTCTGGTGTTTGCTGCTGTGGCTGGCTGGATGTGGGCCATGCCTGGGTGGGACCTTGGTTTTCTAGCGTGCTTGTGTTTGGGTGTGGTTAAATCGGGGTGTCAGGACCATACCGAGCCTCGTTAGTTGTGATATTATCCACTCATCTATGTAATTATCAGAGCCGCATGCATTCACGGGTAGATAATCCTATACCTCTCAGCACACCATAATCATTAGACCCTTATGTACCCATTGCCAATTCGCTAATTACAATACAATAAATAAGGACTAAAAAATATTCCAAACTCTATAGAAAAGTAGTAACATTTTCGTACATCGCCAGGAGTCTTGAACCAAATCCCCACATCCTAACCTAGCTGGCATATGCATATCAAATTGGTGGGTCACTCAACCTCAAAAAAGGAGGAGTCCAAGACGATATCCCCACACTCTGACCCAGTCGATTAATGCATCGCTACGAGTGACAACCGTAATGATTGACAAACACAAAAGCGACACTAGTGCTCTACGACTGTCTCATACACTTTAAAATCATATATACATGCTGTATCAAGAGATAATAAATAACTTCAAATACCACAACATAAATCTTAAAGAAAAGTTTACAAGATACATGGTTAATATTCCATACAACGGGCAGTAAATAACTTTACAATTAACTCGACTCGAAGGTCGATCACGATACAACATGGATAAAAATTTTATAGTGGAAAACAACATAAAATACCCTAGGCGGCAGCCACCACCACATCACAAAAGGTACATATCACCCACATTCTACCGATAAAGCAAAATATGCAACTAGGCATCACTTTCAATATTTTCTAGGTCATAATATTCGCCTACACTAGCATTAGATACAACATTTTATGAGTGCAATTCCCATGAGTACTTTCGTACTCGTAAGATGTTTTTAAACTCATCCCAATTAACTTAAGTATGACATGAAACAAGAAATGAATCACTACACAAATAATTCATTCACAAAATAACTTGGCATAACATGAACATCAGGGAAATACATGCACCAGCATGTGTACGTCATATCCATCAATTTTTATATTTAAGACATATATTTCAGATCAGGAAACAACATGTGAAATTACACAAGATTTTAATCATTTCATCATTTCAAGTCAACCAAGACTCAATTCAACATTTTATTAAGTCAAGTAAAATTTAATCCATTTCTTCCTCAAGCTGGAAAGTGTTCCAAAGTGTTAGTTCATATCTAGCTAGCTATGACTACCCAATGTTCACGCATAACACTTTCACTGTGAGTGAAGGGTAAAACTCAACGACCCCGACATCGACTGGACGACTGGGGTGTCTATGCTCACCTTGGCCATCGATCCATCTATTGAAGCAAAACCTGACTCTCGCATCTTACTTGTTAGGTTCCATATTTATTAATAAAAATTAATAGCATAACACATTATTCATGATCCACAATCAAGCCCTATCATGCTAGCGATTTCACGCATCGCAATAAACAATATATCAAAGCCATGCAACAATACACAATTATCTCATCACAACCCATAACATGAATTAATATATTTAGCAAGTTGCATGCTTGCCTTGCTGATATGGTTCCTGAACCTGATGGGGATCAAATTTGTAAAAGGCATCACTGCCGGGCTCTACTGAAAGAAACACCAAAACATCCAAATATGACAAAAAAAGAAATAAATTAACTCCAGTGATTCAAATTGCAATTTGATGAATGAAATGTATTCTAGGACATAGAGAATGAAATTATAAAACTAGTTCAATTGAAATCACTCCATTTGGAGTTCTAGATCAAAAGTTATGAATATTTAGACTCCTGTATTTTAATTTTAGGATTTTACTAACTTAGTAGTAATTTTAGTTTTTTTTAGAACAATAACATGCATGAAAATGATACCATTCAATATTATATATTAAATCATGAATTTGCATAAATTTTTTAATTCATTTGGAGTTCATATGAATTTTGTATGATCTTTACAAGTCTTAAGCACTCTTAACATTTTCTGTCTTTTTCTCATTTAAATAAGTAGAGAAACATTTTCCTGACTCAGCCACACCTAGCTACAAAGGTTGACATGTGGGGCCAGGGGTTAGCTTGGATCGGTCAAGGGTTGACTCCTCCAAGTAGACCTTGGGCCCACCTGTCATTCTTTGTTTCTTTTTCATTTTTATCTTTTCTTAATTATTTCAGTCACTAACACATGAGTCCTATCTGTTAGATTTTTATTTTATTTTATTAATTTAAATTGGCCGACCATAGGTAGTGGGGCCCATATGTCATACACATAAAAATCTAAACCGTTATAACTAACACACCAGGCCCACTATCGAGTTGGTCAGCGGCTCAGTGCCAGAGAGGCCGAGCCATGCCCACGGTGGAGCAGAAGCTAACTCGAGAGCCTGAGCACCAAATCATGTGCCAGTTGGACCGACCAGTTCCTACGCATGTTGCAATTCCATTCCAACGGTCATAAGGAACGGCGGTTGGCCAGAGCAGCGTTACGGTGCTTGCCGGTGACGGTAGTGAGCAAAGCACCACGCACGTGTACGTTATAGAGGGAGGCAGGGGGAAAGAAGAGGCGCGCTAGCTCGGGAAGCTCACAATGAAGAGGATGGGAAGCTTGGCAAGAGTCTGGGATCAAGATGGCAACGGGCACGATACCCGGCGGGCCGAACTACCCGTGCCTGATACTCGAGCGTCGGGATTTCCCCGCTACCCGTCCCCGTCCCCGTGTCCGGGCAGCGATTTTGCCCGTCCCCGCTACCTGCCGGGCACCGGGTACCCAGCGCGTACCCGCCACCCGCCGCCAAGGCCCGTCGCCGCGGAGGGAGGAGGGCCTCGTGGTGGCCGGATCCGGCGGCCTCCACGCGCGCCGCCTCGTGGGGGCTGGATCCGGTCGCCT
The DNA here is from genome assembly GCA_019208055.1 of Stipa capillata. Classification (NCBI taxonomy): domain Eukaryota; kingdom Viridiplantae; phylum Streptophyta; class Magnoliopsida; order Poales; family Poaceae; genus Stipa; species Stipa capillata. The sequence goes on from JAGXJF010002236.1 coordinate 175,922, forward strand.
CCCGCACCGTACACGGCGGCAAATGAGGGAGAGGAAGACGGCGGAGCGAGGTGGCCGGCGCCGGACGTGGTGGCGAAGAGATGGCGACGGCGGGAAGCGGCGGGAAGCCGGGAACTCGGGGGAGAGCAGGAGCCGACGGCGGCGGGAGGCCGGAGGCGAGGTCGGGCGACGGCGGGAGGCCACGGCGGCTGCATGGCGGGAGGCCGGAGGCGAGGTCGGGCGACGGCGGGAGGCAGCGGCGGCTGTGTGGCGGTAGGCCGGAGGCGTCGTCAGGTGGGAGGCTTCGGTGGCGGAAGCCAGACGCGATCGGGATTTTGGACTGTGACTGCTGCGGATGGGAGGAGGGATTTAGGGTTTCTCTATCTTGATGTTTATTCATTGAGAAGTGTTTCTATACTCTTTTAAATTATTTTTTGCACGAACTTTAAAACACTGCACGAATCTCAAAGAAGTTGTCCTGGTAATTTTCGTTAGGGACTTATCAGGTCCGAGGCCTAGATCCAAACCCATCCGACCTGCCCGATCCACTCCTCTTCATCTTCTTCCTTTTATCTCATCATCCCTGACCATCTCCCCCATGCTGCCCTCCTCTGCCTCGCTGCAACGCGCCGCTGCCGCGAGCTCCGCCTCCAACGGTGCCGCCGCTACCGCTGTCACGACATCCGCCCATGATTCCCTTGATTGGAAGTTCTCAGTCCTTGAAGAGCTAGTACCAGCTATCTTATGGGATGTGTGAGTATATCTTGGTGTCCTACCAACCAAAGTTTTCTGATTGCTTCAAGGCTGTTATCGAAGGCAGGCAGATACTCGTATATTTCTCAGGCTGTTATCGAAGGCAGCCAGACACTCCTGTATTTCTCACTGACAGCCATAGCAAACCAAGCATTGTAGAGCTGTGCCTGTGCTTCTCGCTGTTCCCATTATTTTGCAAGAAACAATCTGCTCGAGCTATGGCCTCCGATGCTTCTCTTGCGGGGGGTGAGACGAGGCGGCGTCTGTCTCCCTCTCCATGAGTGACCCACCGAGGTCGGAGCACTGGAGGCAGAGGAGGCGCTTGATGAGACCCTCCGCGAGCAGCGCGTCCAGGACCTCCTTGCGGCCGTAGTACCCGACGCGGAGGGCGAGCTCCAGCGTGAGCGCGCTGACGCGGGTGTCAGCGGCGCAGAGCAGGGCCACGAGCCGGGGGAGCTCGCCGCGCGCGCGGAGCTCATCCACGAGCGGGCTGCGGATGGCGGCCACGAGGCCGTTCAGCGCCCGCAGCGGCGCCGGCGAGGCGCACGCGGAGTCGACCAGCGCGTCAACAGCAGGGCCCATTAGGACCGGCCCCACGAACACGCGAGGTAGATCCCCCTCGTCGGCAAGCCAGCTTTCCGCCTCCGGGTTGCGCACGCCCTCCACCTGCTCGACCGAGATCACCCGCGCGCTGCAGGCCTTGGCGGAGGAGTGGATCCGCTTGCAGCACCGGCTGGCGACAACCGAGTAGCAGCAGCGGTAGGAGGCGACCGACTTCGCGGCAGCGACGGCGTTGGATGCGAAGCGCGCGACGCCGATGATGATTTGGTTTGGCTCACGCACGCGAGACAGGGAAGAGGCGGCAGGGGACGAAGAGAAGAGATTTGATGGGGTGGGTTTGGATGTAGACATTAGGTGGGTTTGGATATGGGCCAAGTCCATGAGCAAAAGCACTAGGGTGTCTTTAAGATTTGTGTAACGCTTTAAAAATCGTGCAAAAAATAGGTTAGAAAAGTATAGAACCACTTCTCTTATTCATTTCCTCTGAGGGCCCACCTGTCATACGTGAAAATGGATACCCGACTGGTAACGGGTACGGGTAAAGGGGTCCAGTACCCGTACCCATCTTACCCGGTGGGTAATGCTTTTAGCCCAATTAGATACCCACGGGTAAATATTTTGCCCATACCCGCTTCCTAAACGGGTAAATACCCGTCGCGTATTAGGTATCGGGTACCAGTTGCCATTTAGAGTCTAGGAGGGACAGAGTTGAGGTTGACGGTGATGTCCAGTGGCCGCGATGCGGTGAGCTCGGCGCCGGTGGGAAGGAGTGCTCTTGCGATCTGGTTCTTCAGCGGAGAAGCTTCGTGGCGAACCACTGAGCATGTATCGATCCTCGAGCGGCACGAAGGTGCACATCGACAACGAGTTCGTCGAGGACAATAGACGGCGTGCATGGTTAAAGATGGTGGCAGCCTCGGGTGCTTGTGTAAGGGAAAGGGAGGGTCAGAGAGGGACAGTGGAGGCTCTAGAGCACAGAAATGATGCCATTGGATCTAGTGCTCATCGTGGGTGTGGAACGACTCGTGGCGGATCTTTGCCGGAAATGAAAACGACGCTGGTGCTCTCCTCGGTTCTTGCTTCAATTAGGAAGGTGGGAAGAGGAATGAGATCCGGGAGGGTGGCGGAGCATTTTGGCATGATCCTAAGGCCGACACCCACCTGAGAGGGTTTAGAGGCAAGGGGATGGCGCAGCGGTGCGCTTGCCGGAGCGCCTCTGCCATTGGCGTTCCCGGCGGAGGGCTCGATAGCAACCTCCGCGACTTGCTCAGGAAGGGGCAGCGGAGGAAGGAGAGCACAACAGCGAGATCTACGACGTGAAACGGGGAAGTTTGCGACAGAAACAATAAGGCCCCGTTTGGGAAACTTGTAAAATTTTACACCTGTAAACATGTTACACTTGTAATTAACTTGTCACCCCCCAAAACCCTTGAATACAGATGAAATTATATTCCCTTGTAAAACTGTGTTTGGATAGAAACCAGCCTAGAAGAAAATACAAATCTACAGCCAGGCTTGCTGCTCGAGCTGCTTCCACTGCCCACGCTGCGTTGTCGTCGTGATTCATCACCAGAGAAGAAGAGAAGAGGAATTGGGGCTGGGGTTGTAGCACCTGGAGTCGAGCTCGAGCTCGCCGTTGAAGAGCTTGCTGAGCTGCAGGTCCCGCCGTGGCAAGTCGTCGCCTCCTTGTGCTGGACGAACCGCCGCTTGCCCGGTGGCCTCCGAAGCTCGGTTCCTCACCGGAGCCCCCTCACCGCTCCTTGGCCGCGCCTCCTCCCCTTGCTCCGCCCTCCCTCCCGCCGGTCGCCGAGCCACCCGAAGCACCCCGCCTCGCCAGATCCCGAGCCTCCTCCGCTCCGTCGCCGAGCAAGCTCACGCCCCCATCCTCCGGTGCCTCCTCGGAGCTCCGCCCTTCTCCACCGAGCCGGGTCGCTGCCTCGCCCATCTAAGCGCTGCCGGCCCCGCCATCCGCCCTAGATCCCGAGCCCCCCTTGCCGCCCGAGCTCGCCACCGCGGCGGAGCGAGGAGATGTAGAACTCACCGCCGGTGGAACGAGCCTCGGGCGTCGGGGATAGAGCAGGGTGTGGACGAGCCCGGGATGGGCAGGGAAGAGCTTGGGCAGTGCGGGGAAGAGCTCGGGGAGAAGGAGAGGTGGGGGGCGGCGGAGGAGTGCGCGGACGGGAGAAATCCGATACTCGTCGGATTGGAAAACAGAGCACCTGAGGAGATTATTTTTTTACCCGTGTAACTGATAAAACGACGCATACGGGCCGGCCCAAAACCGGCAATCCAAACAGTGTTTTGCGGCCCGATCGTTTTTTCTTCGTGGGCTGTAAATTACAGAGGTATTTGGGCCAATACCGGGCTTCCAAACGGGGCCTAAGGGGGTGAAGAAAGGGCGACAACCGGAGCTGACGGACAGAACATCGAGGTTGCGCGGGTTGCCTCCAATAGCTCTCCATTGCCGCAAACGGACGTGTGGCGTTGCGGAGGGAGATGTAGGTGCACTTGCGCAATGGCCGGTAGCAACAGCGGCCAGACAAGGCAGTTGGCCATCAGCTCGCCGCCTCTGCGCACGCACAGGTCGCGCAGCGCCTGGCTGGCCGTGTGGAGACAACAACCTGATGGCCGGCCCTATTGACCAATGACCGCAGGAGACAACAGTGTGGGCACGGGACTGATGTTGGGCCTAGCCCAGTGCGCGAAAGCTGGCCAAGACTCCGGCCAGTCAGAAAAAATCGTTTCCATATTACACATAATATTAGCTGCAGTAAATTTGCACAATTCACGGGGAGATAGTGTCAACTGTTTTAATATGAGGAAAATTACTACATCATCTTTAGTCTTATAAAAATCTGAGTTGGTGATGGTCCATTTACCACACAAATACTACCCCTTAAGTGTTCAAAAAATTACCACAATAGCCATCAATTCTATGTGGTAGTTATATGTATCATGATCTTTTGATTAGTTGATTCAACTAATGTGTATTCTGAGAAGACTATTATTTAGCACAAAGTTAGGAATTATGATGGTATAAATATCTATACAGCTCATGTAATATGGTTTTTTATTTTTTTCTTTTGTAGCAACGCACGGACATTTAGTTAGTTCAGTAAAAGTAATCAGTTTTTGCTACTATCGATGTGCAATGTGTCTTTGAAGCCGATACCAAGGATGAGGTCCGCCTGGTGATACCAGCAACAGCACACTAGAGGGTTGGCGAACCGAGCCAAGAAAAGCAAGCACTGCTACGAAGCCAAGAAAATATTATGAACCCACTTGTAAACGAAATGGGGAAGGAAATTGATGAGAGTGAAAGAGGTGATATTTTATTTAGTTGTGAGTCCCATCTTCGAGAGAGGATGGAATAATAAACACTAGAGAAGAAACGAAAATTAGCGTGTGCCTGATGTGGCATTTCATAGCGCTTGTACAGATTCTCTACATTTTAGATGTCCTCAGAAGGTACTTTTAGGACTTCTCAAAATATATTAACTAGTCTGATGTATTACCACATTTCTTATATATCGTGTTACTTAGGCTATGCTTGACATTATGATGGATTATGATAATTCTATTTATCTAATCAACTTTTGTCTATTTTATTATTGGCTAAATAGCCTTTTTTTATTTTGACGACTACTTTTTCACATCAAATTATAAAATAAGTTTAGCACAATATATTTCAGTAACCACAAAACTGAGCCTTAGTGTCCTTAAGTTCAATCAGAAGAGTGCAAAATACATACTCTTTTGTTTCAAATATAAGCTCTTTGAAAACAGCATATCCAGCCAACGCTGCAATTCCAAGCCCTGCGAGTATTACAAGACTGTAAGAAGCCTCCTCAGCAAATGTCACTGGCTTGTCAGGTATATTAAAGGTAGGGGCATCAAAGGGATCTTCAATAGTTGACAAGTCTTTTCTCTGCCGAGGATAAAGAGGGCTGTCTTCTATAACCAATAAACATACAACATTATCCAGCATTGACTTGCACCATAAGAAAAAATATTCAGAAATAGGAAACCAAAGAACAACTAATAAAACCATAAAAAGTAATTGATGATAAACAGTTTGGATTCCAGTTTGGATCAAGATATGCATGAAAAAGGGACCTCAAAAACAGAAAAAACAAGGCGTTAGGTGATTAATATTGTTGAGGGGGGAATAAATATACAAGACTCAATTCTCTACAGAAAAATGTTGTCAATGAATAACAAGAAGAGGACAGACAAGACTCAAGACTTTCAATGAACTGTAAGTAACAGAATTGGTTTGCCCTATTAGATCAAAATTCATGCCTTCTCAAGGAATCTGGTTTAGGTAAATGAAGAGCATCATTGGATTATCTGGGTTATCTCCTATGAGAACATCGAGATTATGAACCCGAAAGACGACTAGAGCACCTAGCAATTACCTAGCTAATGATCCTAGGCCTTTACAAGAAGGTCCAGAAGCAGGTGGATAAATCCTCCTAGGGTTCCTTTGGACAGACAGAGCGGCCGCCAAGGGTGGCCACTATCATATTAATTGGAACAAAGTTCGCCGCCCGTTGAAGTACGGCGGTCTGGGCATCTACAGCCTCACAAGGACGGCGATCAGCCTCCGGGTCCGTTGGATCTGGAGGATGCGCACAAATCCTCTTCGGACATGACGTGGTCTCAACATGCAATTCTCCAGAGATAAGCGGAGTGTGTTCGCTGCTTTCACCAAGATGGTGGTAGGAGACGGAACATCCGCGCTATTCTGGGAGGATCGGTGGCTCGATAGAAAGGCCATCGTCGAGTTAGCCCCTGATCTCCACAAGCTCATCTCGAGACGCACGAGACGTCGACGCACAGTGCGCGAGGCATTGGAGGGCAGGAGGTGGATCACGGACATCGCGCCCGGGCGGCGTTCAGCACACTTGGATTATGGCAATATATCCAAGTGTGGCTCCTGGGTCCTGGGTCGGGAGGTGCAACTCACGGCACAGCTTGATGTCCTAACATGTCGGTGGACAGCGGATGGCCAGTAGCCCAGTACACTGCCAAATCCTGCTACAATGCCCTCTTCCACGGGGCAATCGAGTCGAGGTCCTGGAAGATGAACTGGAAGACATGGGCTCCACCGAGGGTGAAATTTTTGTTTGGTTGGCATGCCAGGACCATTGCTGGACAGTCAAGAGACTAACATGACATGGGCTGCAACACGCACCGCCCTGCTTACTGTGCGACCAATCAGAGGAGATGACGAACCACCTCCTCGTGGACTGCCCGCACGTTCTCGCGAACCCTGTGGCATGAGGTCCTCTCGTGGATCCGATCATCGACCCAACCTCCAAGAGTCAGGGATGATTTCGTTGACTAGTGGCAGCTTGCTGTCCAATCCACACCCTCTGCCTTCTGGAAGGGCACCTCCTCCTTGATCATGCTCTCGGCATGGTGGTTATGGAAGCAGCGCAATGCCGACAGCAACAGACCCGACGTCGCCAAGCTGTTTGACATCATCCGCGCCAAGGCACGGCAATGGGCGCATGCAGGGGCAGTCGGCCTTGAGACACTGCTCCCAGTGGCGATAGGTTCTTAGGGGCATGAGTTGTAATGGGTGTTTGTCCATCCTTGGACTTGTAAATAACTTTTCCTATCTATCAATGCATGGAGACGAAAAGATTTTGCGTTTTCTCGGGAAAAATATTACCTATACTGATATGACCAATGAAGCAGAACCTTTTCAACATCGTCCCGTTCTGATAGCATTTGAATAATTCCTAACAATCTAATCTAAAGAAAAAATATTGTTCAAAACCACATTATAGGGGCTAATGCATCTCATGGATTAATCAATAGCGATTCAACAGCTTCCTGATGCACTGATCCCAAAAGAATTTAATCTTATGAAAATGAAAACAAACCTAGTGAAGCTCATGAATGTATGCATAATGCACGAGTGCTCACTAGTCACTACTGCAGATGGTCACAAGGTGACATGGTTAATGATTTCCTTGTCAACTTGCACAGCACTGCTCAAGACTATACCAAGAAAGAATCAAAACAAGCAGGATATACAAGAAACCGATATTGAATAATTTAAATCAGCAAACACTAGCTAGCATACCTCTTTTGGGTTTTGGTCTGAAGCTTGTGTGCAGTAGGATGCAGATGGTGTTATTAAAGAAGGAAATACTTTGCGGCACTCATTACGCATTGTCAGAGGACTTCAAAGGTTTGAATTGATCATACGCCACCTTGAATTTTTAAGATGATGCTGGAAGATTTACCAAAAGAAAACGCCATCAGCATTAAATAAGGTCCATAGCAATGCACAATACTGCAAAGCGCTGTTGGTCCAGATTCAACAACAAAGCACACATAAGTCAAATAGTTATTTAACACCTTTGAGTATTGAATATAGTATAACTTTGCTCAATCAAAAACAGAGAGCAATTCACAAGGACTGACCCAACTTAACTGATGGACAGTACAGGCAGAACAATCATATGCTGTGTCCAGCATATCATTAGTTCATTGGAGAAAGCCAACAGCACAAGTTTTATATTTGCCTTCAGAACTTTTGAGAAATAATGCATTGTGCCTTTTCAATTTTAGCCATTTCGTTCTAGCACGTTTGATGTATGGCAGAGTATCTCATACTTGTAGTACTGCAACCGTCAACCATAGCAGATTCTCATGGAAGGTTCAGTAAAGAAGTATATGAATCTATTTTTAATAATTCTTCTGATGAAATTGAAAATATTCCATGAATTCAAGGCATAAACTATAGCATAGACATATGGTAATAGCAGAATATGCAATTCTATCCTGGATTACTAAAAGGTGTTAACAGAAAACAACAAAAACCCTGACTAGAAGATTATATTCTGCAATAGTTCCTCTGGTAGAATTGAAAAGTATTGCATGAACTCAAGACATAAATTGTGGCAAGAAGCAGATAAAATAGCAAAACACACACTTCTATGCGGATTATCCCTTAAAGATAAAAAGATGTTAACTGTGTTTTGTTATTGTATCGGCTTCTTGCCATAATTTATTTCTTGAGATACAGTACTTTTTATTTCTAACAGAAGAACTATTGCACGAATACAAGCATGTGAAGAATGCTAATGTTTAAATGTATAAGAAAAACATACCATGCACAACTTCACCAAAGGTTGCAAAAGCCTCTCTAGGTCCATCAGTTGTTGTCCGCTTGCTTAACCCCATAAATCATTATTATTAATATGAGAATCCAGAGGTTGTGTACACCAAAAGGTTCAACATGAAAAGAAACAACCCAAAAAGGGGCAAAAGAAAACTTCTAACTGTAATAGAAGACAGTAAATACAGAAAGCAGAACTATAATCTTTCTTTTGGTTGATGAATAAGAATGCGCATAACAAGTTCAATACGAATTTCAACATGTTTTGTCATGACTTATGGTAAATTTAAAATCACAGAACTATAACTGCACTAGCTTTACATGGTGCTCAGTAGAATGTTTAAATGGTGCTTAGCAAGATGTTTTTCTGCTTCATCAGTTTCATGTTACAAAGTTTCTCGTGTATACATGTAGGATCAAGCAAGAACCAAGATGGCAAAAGGTTCAGCCTCAAGTCAAGATAATTGAAGATTTGGGCTTACCTTACAATCTCCTCGTGAAATGCTTATCTATTTGCTAGTGAGCAAAGTCACTGATCTAGTTTCTGGAGCTTAGTTAATCATCACCTTCACCGCTGGTGATAGTATGTTGGATGAAAATAAAATGACCTTCAGAAGCAGAAGAAACAAAAGATGGAATAAAGCTGCCTACAGAGAAAGTGGAGAGGTATGAGGATGGTATTGCAATTGAATCAGGATTATGCAGCCTGCAAACTGGGCTGCTGTTCTGCTAGCCATCATTCATTCAATTGGTCTTTCAGTTTCGCCCTGTAGCCTCAGCTCAAACAGTTGCATGAGGGGATCTCGGAACAGCAGTCACAGCTTCTATTTCCATGAGAGGACAGGTGATGTATCGTAAAGAATTGTTATGATTCCAAGATATGGATGATCACTTCTATCGGCCTACTTCTTTTCGGCTTGTGGAGAGTCTCTCTTACTAGTTTAGAAGCTCCAACGAATCGGATGGAGCAGCTTCTGGGAGAAGCTGGGAGGGGGCAGCTTCTGGGAGAAGCCGCTCCACAAGCCGAAAAGAACGCAGCCATCATAGTGCTGTGGTGTTGGCTCGGTCACAGATAAAACAGAAGACCAGTAGAGTGTGTCAGGGTGCGTTCTGCTATGAGATTGAATTGACCAAAATTGTGGTTGGCTTCAAGTATAGGTCCAGCTTTATGTTCTATGTTAGCAAGGTATGAATTATTTTTCACCAGTTTTAGCTCTCTCAAAAAATACAGATAAACTTCCCACTAATTATTTTAAGGACCAGTCGTGCGATTAGTTCACATCAAATGAACAATGTCATAAACATGTATATGCTCGGGTTACTACTCATAATTCATGTCAAGGCAGTACCCTCTATATGGTTTTAAACAATCACATCTTTTCAAACTGCGCAAAAAAAGGGAATCAGTACCATATTCCCAATTCATTCCTGCGCATCAAGCATCCCGAATCTATCATCCAGAGTCCTGAATAAGCAACAGCACATGGCGTGATCTGATGATTGCTTACGCACATGCCACCATAAAGTTATCTAATTTCCGATAAGCCAGCTTATAATTAGGCCCTCACTAAAGAACTCCCCAGACAAATCGAGAGCTACCTGACCTTAACCGATTGGGGCAAAATTTAATACCGCAAGACGACTTCCATGTTACTAGGACCTAAACTCTAGAAGAGAGCAACGCCTGAGAGTGGTGATAGTAAAGGAAGGGAAGAAGGAGAAGGGGGAGGGGGGCCCGTTGGGATCGCACGGAGACGAAGAGGTTCGGGAAGGGGTCGGCCTTCCGGGGAGGGGTCGGCGGCTTTCTGTGTCACGAAGGCCGAGATGGAGAATATGCCCCGGAATCGGAACCTTGCCGCAGCCGCCGCCATCGCCGCCGGGATCTCTTCGCTGGGGAAAGGTGGCCGGCGGATTTAAGAGCTTCTTCTATTTCTTCCTGGGGTTTAAGAGCTTCTTTTTTTTGAACTTTTTTTGAACTTGGTTTTAAGAGATTCTTTTTGAAAAAGGTTTTAAGAGATTCTTAGTGCATGGGATGAATAGACATACAAAGCCGTGATTGGGTCTATACCCCGTTTGGCTCACTTGTGGCTAGAGCGCAATCTTCTTCTGACGGGCAGCTCTGAAAATTCGTTGTTGAAAGAAGCATGCCACTTTTTGGCACAGCTGTGGCTTGTGCATACGCTTCTGGCTGGCTGCTCCGAAGAGTCGTTGTTGAAAGAATCGTGCGATGTGGTTTCTCCATATGCTTCCGAAACACGGAAAATCCTAGGATGAGCATAGTGCTATTTGTACCCATAACTTCCACGATTTTTAAAATCACATATAAGTTTCGAAAATATTTTTAAAAATTAATACATGTATATGATGGCATGAAGTATGTACATGTAATTTTTCGTAAAATAATATGCCAATTTGTAACCTGTGCAAAAAAAAATCTGTGCATATGCCCCTCGTGTACTGTTCATGGCTATCCATTGTTTTTTTTTACACAGGTCACAAATAGGCATACAAAAATTTATTTTTTTATACTTCATTGCATCACATATTGGTATGAGTTTTTTCAGATTTTTTGAAACTTGTACATAATTTTGAAAATTGCCAAAATTAATAGGTGCAAATAGCACCTGTGTGCACAAAATCCTCTCTCTTTGAAACATTGTTGTCTAGAGAAGCCAGGTATTAAAATGAATGACCGATCTCAGTTTAATTTATACGCAATCTCATTCTCATTTTAATTTTCTTTTGATCTACGTATAGCCAAGGGCACATAGTGACAATCGGATCAACCAAAAACTTAAAGAACTTGAAGAAATCGAATTATAAAATATACGAACTAACTCATAAATCTACCAAATTTGGCACATTCCATTCCAGATTCAATTCCTTAGAAATCTAGACATACCCAAATTGACAGAACACCGATCGGATAGGGAAAAAAACAATCGAATTTGTGGAAAACAATCTGCTACGTTCTGAAGTTCTCTACCAAGGCTTGGATCAGACTCAGTTTCATCGACGGGACATGTCACGGCCGAGCAAACCAGCGCTAATCGGGCGCTTTGACCATTCGATCCGAACACTCTAGTACACTAAAGATGAACTGAGATTTTCTGAGGTTTAACCAGACACTCTGGCCATTCGATCCGGACACTCGGAAAGTACTGCAGAGATGAACGGAGAATTCTGAGGTTCAACAAGACACTCTGATCTAGTGAGATGGATACTCCGATAGTTACACAAAGAGTGTGTCAAAGAATGCTGGGTTTGCCAAACACAATGGTTCATCAACATGGGAACACGCGAGGGCTATTGAGCTAGGACTCATATTTGACTTAGGAATTTTCTCGAGGAATCACTCTTTCCTAATTGAATATTTGGCAATAAGTATTCCTTGCTATTAGGCACAAATGTCTCATGTAAAAGACTAGGCCACAGTATCCTTAATTTTCATTTTAACTTTGCCTACCATTTGTAGCTTTTCAGAAAACAGGCTCAGCGTCCAGCTTTATAGATAAAGCAACCATACACGACAGTGTTTTGGTACTGCTGAGGTTGCCAGCTTACATTGCAGCTCGGATACAAAAGTATGGAATCACAATGCCAACATGTCTAAACCAACTGCCCGACCTCCTCGAGGTCCCCGACGACCGAAGTCTGATGGCATGCGCGCGGATCTTGTTAACCAATGTGGAGATCGCCTCCTTGTCCTTTTCCTTGCTCAAGGGACGCCACAGCTGCAAGAAATATAGCATTTTGTATAACAGGTCGGTGGCCTGTTTGAGGATTCTACGACAGACTTATTGGAAACCATTCCATAAAGCTCACGAGTCAACACCATCGCCGCCGCAGCGCTGGCAGGAGAGAGAAGAGGCGGTTGCTGCGGAGGTTGAGGCGGTGGAGACGACGAGTCCTTTCCTGGGAAGGGAGAGCGTGCTGACACGGCGGGTGCCGTTGCCTGCGCCGGCGCCGTCGCAGGCGACGCCGTTCCAGGCGCAGGGGTCGGCGGACGGCGGCCTTGAAGGCCAGAGGCCGTGAAAGATGAAGGTGCTCGACGCCATCAGCAGCATGCTCGGCACCAACATGACGGCGAACACGTGCGTCACCACCGGCGCCGACGTGCTCGCGCAGTAGGCCGTTACGGACATCGGCGAGTGGAAGTGCCTGCTGGTGACAATGGCGTTCGGGTTCTTCTTCCGTGCTCTCTTCTACATCGTCTTGCGCTGCTCGTCGGGAGCAAGAACAAGACGAAGTAGAGCAGAGCCCGATCAATCGATACGCATGGGGTTCTTGTTTTGATTTTTTTTTAAGAGACCGATCAATTAATGTATGTGAAATGTTCGGTTTTATTGGTTTGTTATACGCTTATACACATCCATTCATGTGCTATACCGTTGTTCAATCTTTGATGTTTCATTACAATGATCCTTGTGTTTATCTCCTCAAAATAATTCTTTTGTTTAATTGGTGCAGCTAAAAAGTATGATTTCTGTGACGCATTGAGATGGGGAAATCTTCTAACATGGTTATTTGTGCTTGGTTCTGCTTCCTGTAATACTAAATTTGTTTAGTACAGAAAAATGTTGCTTTTCTCAAGATCAGCAGCACTCATTAGAACTGGCAATTTTCTGTTGCTTCATTTTTAGTTAGTTTCTTGCCAAAAAATTTTTAATTATGTTTTTTATTCTATTTTATTTCTTTATGTAACGAGCCTACAAGCGGTTTGGGGAGCTTTACGAGCCGAGGGACCCAGACTCGGCTCGTTGCGTCTACGAGACGAGCCGAGTTTGTCCTAACCCACGATTGGGCTGAGAAAGCAAGCCATACACCGGTAGCCTTTTAGAGATTGCTCATTCGCTAGCTCCAATCGAGCTTCTTTGGGACCTCTGGTTTTCACACTTAGACAAATAATATTAGTATCAATTATTGATTATTATTAACCATTAATCCTAGATACGACAGCAGCCATCGAAGGCTTGCCAGAAATCTCCTAGCATTCTAGCATGCTCCTGCATATGGTCCTGGATCAAACCCCTCCTGGGTCACAGTGTCGTGGGCAGAGTCCTATACACGGGCCTTGGGAAGCAGGCCATGGGTGTAAAATCCCCCAGAAGCCTATAGCTTCAATGGACCTGCAGCAACATTAATTTAGAATTTTTTTCTTTTAAACCTAGAGCCACTAGTTCAGCAGCTACTTGACCCATTTGGCATAATCCGGCTGGCTACCACACTTTTCTCTTTGTCTTTCACTCCCTCAACACTTGACCCATTTGGCCCAATCCGGTAAGGGTTAACCTAATCCTAGGCGGCTCTCACCTCACATCTCTCTCTCACTCCCTTACATGCCGACGCCACACCTCGTCTACCTCTCTCGCATCGCCAGTACCACACCCCTTCTGCCTGTCTCATGTTGTTGCGCCACTCGGCTCCCCACCTCACATCACCGCAACCTCCACCGCTCGGCTCTGCCTGAATCAACCGCTGTCATCTACACGTCACTCCTCTCTTGCCTCGCTTTGCTGACGCTGTGGTGCCGTGAATCCTTCCTAAATACATTACGGTTGAGTATAGTGCACCCCCTGCCCTTTTGCCTCACTTCACTTCACCAGTCAATGAGTTTGAAATGTGTATGCCTAGTTTGCAATTAGCACGGTGTAAACAATAGTGCATCGACCCTTTTGCATGGACCTCCCGGCTTCACACCAATGAAAAGAAAGAGTAGGTTAGATGCGTTAATAACTTCAGTGGAAACATGCATAGCGCTATTTAGTATGGCACATAGGTTAACTCGTCTATCTATTATACATGAAAAGTATACAGTCGGTTTAATCAGAAAAAAGAGATATGCTAGAAGATCTTACAATAGAATTCTGGCCATTAATCTGATAAACCCTCTTTTTATTTAAGAAATTTAATCTGGGCACGTGCCCAGATTAATCTTATTTTATAGCATGCTCTCGCGTGTTCAATTGTTTATCTATGGTCAAGTTCAATGAGTTAATTATTGCATGGATAGTGACATCCTAAGCATCCTCGCAAGTGCATGCAGACTAGTCCTAACGAATGATGTAAGTAAATATTCTCTCAACTTCAAAAATAAAAATGTTTTATCTCTCAAACGGTGTATCCAATTGACGACCTGTTTTCACCAATGGTTTCATTGCGATGAGAGCTTCAAAACTAGATCCCATGTCAAGATGTCTAGATGATTTTTTATGTCAGTAGTTACTAGGTAATAATGAATGAGTTATCACGTCGCTACTGATGAGTTATCATGTTACGAGCGATGAGTTATCATATTATAATTAGCGTGTTGCCAAGTTATTGAACATCGCTCATATACCCTTAGGACTTACATAACAATATTTCAATGGTCTGATAACATCAATTACTACTTGATAACACTCCACTCATTTGTCTCCAGACGTACACAATGGTGCGACAATGCCTAATAACATATCAATTACTATCCAATAACTGTTCACTACTGCCTTGATAATTGTTCACTACTAACCTAATAATTGGTATATTATAATCCGGTGACTGTTGATGCTGGAAAAAAGTTGTCAAAATTGTACCCAAATGGAATCTAGGTTTGAAGCTCTTGCGATGACAAACTCAACGGTGAAAGTGAAATATCGATGGTTTAAGCGCTAAAACATTTAAAAGTTTTGATTTATTTTGCTAATGTCAGCTATTTTGTCATGTCATGAATACAATACACACCATGCTGCAATATTGCAGACAATAAATGGCATGCATGAGATAAAATGTGTGGCTTATGACAAAGCTTGGATGTACTCAGGTGAAGTTGTCTGAATGCCACATAACAACACTACGGAGCGCACGTCGCTGTGTAGTCTTGCCTCATTTTATTAGTAGACCACAACTGATAGATCTTTGTAACTATACGTAAACATATCACAGTCAATATGTTGTCATAATTAATAGATCACAACTGATAGATCTTCATAGCGGTATCTAGACAAATCATAACCAATAGATCATCATAATTGTACCTAAACATATCACAATCTATAGATCATCATAACTATAATTAAATATATTACAACCAATAGATTTTCATAATTGTGCCTAAAATCGCAGTTGATAGATCTTCATAATTGCACCTAAACATATCATAGACAATAGATCTTCATATTGCACCTAAACATATCACAACCAATAAAATTTCATAACTGCACCCGAACTTCATCCCACTAGTACAAAATATGCTATCCGTGACGGTTCAAAATCGTCAGCCGAGAGGGGTTTTCGAACCATCACGGATAGAGAGTCACGGATGAGGGAGTGCCCTAGCCGGTTTTTGAGCCGTCTAATATGTACGATAGTCCTAAATGGTTCTATACACAGAACTATCGCAGATCTATTTTTAGATTTAACCAAAAAAAAGCCGGGGAGCTACCTGGCCGCGTCAGCATGGCGCTGCTCTCGGCCACCGCAACCCAACCGCCTCAAATCTAGACGTGTGCAAAACCATTATTCCAGATCCATTTGACATCACAACAAATTTATGAACAGAACAAGACTAGAAGCCTACACATGAATCGAAGAGAAGAACAAGATAGGAAGCTACACATGAATCATAGAGAAAAAACAAGATGAGAACCGCAGAGAAAAACAAGATCAGAAGCTACACATGAACCACAGAGAAAAACAAGATCAGAAGCTACACATGACCAAGCTGCACATGAACATTGCCACCTCACAGTGTATGTTGCCACTACCTCATGGTCGTGCGTGGAGGCTGATGATGCCGCTGCCTACTAACGCCACCTTGCGACGCGCGCGGAGGCTAGTGTCAACACTGTTTGCTGCTGTCACCTCACGACACGCGTGCAGGTTGATGCCGATGCTGCTTGCTGTCGCAAACTCATGGCGCGCGTGGAGGCAGAAGCTGACATCGCCTACTGCTATCACCTCGTGACACACCTGGAGGTAGACGTCATCGTCGTGCTGTCTCGCCGCTAGATCTGTGGATCAAATGGGAGGAGGCACGGGATCTGGCGCTCCGCAATGTCCTGCGATCGCTGACGAGGAAGAAATGGAGAAGCGGAGACAACACACAGATCATTGGATCAGAGGGTAGGAGGTGCGGTAGGTGGTGGAGACGGTGTTGGAGGGGAGGCGGTTGTTGGAGGGCGAGAAGCCAGGGGAGGAGCGCTGGTGGTGGAGGGAAGGAAGAGGAGGCCTGTGGTGGTGGTGGGAAAATGGGGGGCTAGTGCTAGTGGAGGGATCGAAGAGGTGGAGGGGAGCATTGTCGATGGGATTGAAGAAAGACCTCGGATGTCCCTAGAGGGGGGTGAATAGGCATTTGAAAATGATTACAATCTAGGTCAATTATTAATGCAAAATTTTAATAAGCAGATTTTCACAAGATCAAATCCTAAAAATCTAAGCTCAACTAAGTGCACCAACAAGTCTAAAACAAGATATGCAATTTTAGGATAACAAGCAATTTCTATATAAGATAATTGTATAAGTATGAATAGCAAGATACAGATTACAGAAAGTAAGGAGATGAGAACGCAAATGATGTTTGTTCTTGAAGTTCAGATACCCACCGATATCTTACGTCTCCGTTGAGGAAGCTTGTCTCGAAAAATAAGCCAGCTCCGAATTGAGCTCTTCCCTCAACATCCTTGTCTTTAGCAAAAACCGCTCGCTATGGATAATTCATTCTCCACCTCGGAGATGGTGAACTCCACAACCCCTCACAAGTTCATGGGCCTCATCACAACCTTCTTGAAGGGATAACCAAGCTTACCTGTACCAAACCGTTTAGGAGGTGGTGACCTTTAGAGTAACAATCTCTTGGACTTCCAATCGAACACAATAGACGTGGAAAGCTCAAACTAATGGAACCAATGCAATCGACAAGTGCAATACAATGCACAACTCCCTCTCACACCTCACCAAGAAAAACTCATGCCCTAGAGGCTATTGAGTGGAAGAGAACACTAGGAAGGACTCAACAAATGATCCCAAGGGCATCAACTTATTCATCGAGCCAGCCTAGGTGGCTACTTATTGCCCACCCTAAAAAACTAGCAGTTATAGACTATCTATGCAAAAGACGAAGGTTTGAAACCAAATTCGGTGGCTTTAGGATTCAACCCAATGGCTATATTAGTGAGGGAAAAAAGGAAACTCGGAGATTCTGACTTCAAACTTGGAGGTTCCAGAATTCAAAAGTCGTAGGGTCTAGAACCAAACTCAGAAATTGTGGGATTCAAAAGTCAGAGAGTCCAGAACCAAACTCGGAGGGTCCAACCTCAAACTCGGAGGTTTTGAGATTTAAACATAGAGAGATCAGCACCTAAACTCAGAGGTTCTGAGTTTAATCATCGAGGTTCTAAGTTTGCAAATTTTAACACAGTGAAAAACAGCCTAAAAGGCAAACGGATGCAACGATGCAATGACGTTATCATAGACCAACAAAGGAATTGTTGAATCACACAAGATCCAAATCAAGATCAATAAAGAGGAGGATGCAACTTACGCAAAGGGTTGAACACTCAGCACACGACTCGTTCAAGCTACTTATCCGACAACTCCTCTTGATAGAACGTTATCTATCCTATAACCAAGCCTCCCTCCAACACCTTGAGACTAGTAAAACTAGGAACACATAGCTAAGCATACATTTACCTTGAGCACTCCACTTGAGCTTCATGAAGACGATCATCCTTGTTCTAAGTCAAAATCTTTGTTCAGTCTCTTTTGCTTGATGAAGTCTTACAATTTTCTTCCCGTAAACCAATATGGGAAAGTCTTCTCTTAAAGACCATCTCCACATGTCCATCAACACTTGAGGAACCATAAGATTCAAGTACATCTCCCACATATGGCACTTGACTTGAATTTGCCTAGCTCATCTTGTTGTCAACACCTCTTAATGCTTCTATTTAAGCTTGTGGTGATAACCCTTGCATCTTGATGAACATCATCACTTGATGTCAATCTTCACTTGAGCTTTTTAAGATCATCCTCTTGATGTGATCTTACCAAGTGCTACCTAACCCGCACACTTAATTTTCTCACAGATAGAAAATTGGTTAATCACAAAATATAATTCACAATTGCTTACCAAATCTTAATCATATGATCACAGGTGGCATACCTTTTAAGCTCGATGTTGACCAACTTGAATTCATCCATGAATCTCATCTAAGTCAAACTCCATCTTCTCTTGATCCTCACACTGGTACATGCCTTGACACAATCTTGATCTCTTGAAGTTTCCTTTCGAAGTTTTTTCTTGATCACATATGATTCACCTCTTCAACTCCTTGATCATTGATGCATCACTTGATTTGATGGTCTTTATCATACGATCCATCCAAAATCCATCACACATCACCAATCATGGGTTTCACGAGTTTATAGGTTCATCTTCTTGATGCAACCCAATGGAATGAAATCTAACTCATATACACTTTTCAAACTCAAAGAAATAGTTAGTACACAAACCTGGTTGTCATTAATCACCAAAATCACTGACGTAAATCTAGGGGTATAGATGTTCTTTCAATAGAAGAGGCACGGGGTGCGGGTGGCGCGTGTTGGGGGTCAGGAGGGTACGGAGAGTGAGAGGTAGGCTAGGGTTTGTGTTACTTTTATACTGGAAAGCTGTTGGGCCTAATATGCCAGCCCAATTCCTAGACGATTTTGCAAATAAAATAGTTTGGGATATGTCCAGACTATATCCATGGAAAAACCGTCTCGGATGTAAATTTTGTTCAAAAACCGTCTCGGATAAGGCTCATCCGTGTCAGTTTTTGTAGAATCATCACTGATAAGGGCTCTTGTATGTGGTTTTTGTACTAGTGTCCGACTATTTATTTGGTGGACCCTTATTATTAATAGACCATAATTGATAGATAGTCATAACTGTACTTAAACATTATCTGACATTGATCTGGTGTACTTTAATTATTAATAGCTCACGATCGATAGATATTAATAAATTTACACCTTATAAAAAGTTACATAAGTTTTAAGTCTACGTACAATCAGTAACCGGTGCTATAAATCTTAACTTCACGTACTGGTCAAATATTACATATAAATGATCAACTAACTATGACCTAAACTTTAATTCTGCATGATCTAATATCAGGAACAGTACTAGTCGACGGCTTGTGATCTAAACTTTTATTTTTCATACAAATCTAGTATCACATAAAAGATCAAAAAATTAAATATGATTTAAGACGTTTCGTACGTAGTTATACAGGACACCATATTAGTTCATGAAAAGATAAGGTCATAGCTGGAAATGTCATGATGCATTCTCCTCGAATACTTATAACATCATGTTTCCCGGAATAAGAAAAGAAGTCTAAAACGTGTATACTGCCAACTGACGGACTACTAATTTTTTGAGGAGCATGCAACAGCCTCTGCCCAAAACCACAAATTCCTGTCTTTCTAGTTTTTAGTGCTTTCACCGTGTGCACTTTTCTTTACGAAATGATTTTTCTTTCTTAGTACCATTTCAGCACTGATCATTTCCACTTATAGGCCGCCTCCATATATCATCTTTTTCCACTGATCATTTCTACTTGCATGACGTTTTAATTTATTGTACCCTTTCATCATTCACAACAAGCGACATTAGCTAATGCTTCGGCACTTCGGCAGCAGTCATAAATTTCACACGTCTTGAAGCTTTGGGTTAATTCCGTGAGAGAAATTTGGATATATTTACGCTGACGGGCCAGGCACAAGTGTTAGATTTAATTAGGCCTAGCCCTTTAATTAATAATTAAATCAGAAAAATCCCAAGGCCCATTCATGTGCAAAAGAAGTGTATTTCCTTTAGTCCCGTATAGAGAGTTTAACTTGAGGTTCACCAACTTATAAGGTGAAATGTGACTCTCTCTTTGTGGCATTAGAAGGGAATAACACAATGCGGGCATGGTGTGAGTGCGAGGCGTGGCAGGACGGATGGTGTGGTGTTTTGGACTTCGGTGAGAATTATTTTTGTAACAGACGCGTTACTAAATTAATTACGAAGTATCTGTTCGTTTCATCTCCTGACGAGGAACTGAAACGAGTGCACGTTCGCTTCCTCTCCCGACGGGGGAGTTGAAGCACTTGGGCTTCCCTGACCATGCCTATATAAAGCCTCCCACACAGATGAGTTCTAGCACCTCAGAGCTCTGCTCGTCTCTCTCTCTCTCTCTCTCTCTCTCTCAAGCCCTCTGCTCCACTGTTTTGCTGCTGCCTCCAAACTTGCCCCATCCCGACGCTCGCATGCACAGGCGTTCGGGAGGACAGGCCTCTGGAACCCTCGCCTTTGAGATCCTGCACCGGGAGAAGGCGAATAAGGTTTTTGGGGAGCGCTCTGCACGACTGTTCGCTGCTGTTCGGCTTGCTTTCTTCGACTACTTCACGCTGCTGGATCGGAGTGAGGTGGTGCTATGGTACGACTACTTCCTCTACATCAAGCGAACGACTACATGGCGGATGACAATTGCAACAATAGCAGTGCTGCTGTCTTCCTAACGAACGCCACGTACGTTCTGTGCTTCTCTCTATTCGTAATAGCTTACACTGGCATGTGTAGCTTGATTGGAAATGCTTCTGCAAATATATTCGCTAGAATATATGTTATGTTGTATTTCGTGATTTCATGGATTAGTATAATTCGAAAATTGCTTAATATTTCAGCAATCCAAAAACCTTATCTTGTCAAACCGTATGTTAGACAATTTTTGATAACTGGCTTTGCCGCTGCGCTGAAACCACGTCCTTTTAATGGATCACATTTTAAGAGATGGCAAACTAAAGTAACCTTGTAGCTCACCGCTATGAACGTGTACTGGGTGGCGGCTAGCAAGCCTGAACGAACGGCTACTCCTGAACAGGAAAAAGCGTTCCAGGATGCCACCGTCATCTTTGTGGGTGCCGTCATTAGCGTGCTTGGTGAGAAATTGGTTGATGCATATCTACATATACATGATGTCAAGGAATTATGGGATGCGCTCAAGGCCAAGTTTGGCGCAAGCGATGCTGGCAGTGAACTGTATATCATGGAGCAATATCATGACTATAAAATGGTCGATGACCGTTCTGTAGTTGAGCAGGCTCATGAGATACAGTGCATTGTAAAAGAATTCGAGCTCCTAAAGTGTGTTGCCCAACAAGTTTGTCGCTGGAGGCATTATTGCCAAGTTGCCTCCCTTATGGAGGAACTTTGCTACTTCTCTAAAACATAAGAGACAAGAGATCTCTGTCGAGAATCTCATTGGGTCTCTTGATGTTGAAGAGAAGACGAGAGCAAAAGACACACACTCTAAGAGAATCAAAGGAACTTCTAGTGCTAACTTAGTGCAGAAGAAAAACACCCACAAGTTCAAAGAGAAAAATAAGGTTGCACCGACTATCAACTTCAAGAAGAAGAACAACATAAAAGAGCATCCTTGCTTTGTGTGCGGTGAGCTTGGACATTGGGCCAAGAACTGCAAGAGTCGCAAAGGCAGGAAGAGTCAGCAAGGACAGAACTCTAAGTCTGTCAATGTGACTATTGACAACACTGAGATGGGAGCAGGGTATGGTATTTCACCTACTGTTCTATCTGTTTGTTAGTCTACCAACTGGTGGATTGATACTTGTGCCAATATTCATGTGTGTGCTGATATCTCTTTGTTTTCTTCTTACAAGGTCGCTCGGGATTCCTCCATCCTGATGGGGAATGGGTCACATGCTTCTGTTCATGGTGTTGGCACGGTCTATCTGAAGCTTACTTCGAGAAAGATCTTGCAGCTACAGAACGTGCATCATGTCTCTTCAATAAACAAGAACATTGTTAGTGGCTCCCTTCTCTATCGAGATGGGTTTAAGTTGGTATTTGAGTCAAATAAAGTAGTCATATCCAAGTATGGATCTTTCATTAGAAAATGCTATGAGTGCGGAGGCTTGTTTCGCCTATCTCTTTCAGACTTTTGTAATAAAGTTATAAACCATTTTTGTGATGAAGTTAGTGGAGGTGAAGCTAATATATGGCATTCACGACTTTGTCATATTAACTATGGTATCATGAGCAGCTTGCCAGCTTGAGTTTAATCTCGAAAATCACCTTAGTCAAAGGTTCTAAGTGTCAAGCTTGTGTGCAAGCAAAGCAACCTCGTAAGCCCCATAAGGCTGCAGAGGAAAGGAACTTGGCACCATTAGAGCTCATTCATTCTGATCTTTGTGAGCTGAATGGTGTGTTGACACAAGGTGGAAAGAAATACTTCATGACCTTGATTGATGATTCCACTAGGTATTGCCATGTGTATCTGTTAAAATCTAAAGATGAGGCTTTACACTACTTTAAAATCTATAAGGCAGAAGTTGAGAACCAACTTGAAATAAAAATCAAAAGGGTTAGGTCCGACCGTGGTGGAGAGTACTTTTCTAATGAGTTCATTTTATTCTGTGAGGAACATGGTATAATCCATGAGAGGACGCCTCCCTATTCACCCCAGTTAAATGGGGTTGCCGAGAGGAAGAACCGCACTCTAACAGATTTGGTTAACGCCATGTTAGATACTGCGGGGCTATCAAAGGCATGGTGGGGGGAGGCTATATTGACTTCTTGTCATGTCCTAAACAGAGTTCCTACAAAGAATAAAGAGATAACCATATTTGAACAATGGGAAAAGAAAGTACATCACTCTCACATTTGCGTACTTGGGGTTGCTTGGCGAAAGTCAATGTGCCAATCCCAAAGAAACACAAGCTTGGACCAAAAACCGTGGATTGTATCTTTCTGGGCTATGCTCATCATAGTATTGGTTATAGATTTTTAGTAGTGAAATCTGAAGTGCCTGATATGCATGTCGGTATCATCATGGAGTCTAGAGATGCCACATTCTTTGAAGATATCTTTCCTATGAAAAACATACCTAGCAATTCTAGTTGGGAATCTAAAAAAACTCCTGAGCCTGCCATATCCTTGAAACATTTTGAACAAATACTTGAGGAAAATCTTGAGGAGATAAACAATGAAGCTCTTAGGAGGAGCAAGCGACAAATGATTGCAAAATCCTTTGGTGATGATTTCATTGTAAATCTTGTGGATGATACTCCCAGGACTATTTCAGAAGCTTATGCATCCCCGGATGCTGACTACTGGAAAGAAGCAGTTCGTAGCGAAATGAATTCTATTCTCGCTAACGGAACCTGGGAAATCACTGACTGTCCTTACGGTTGCAAACCCGTTGGATGCAAGTGGGTGTTTAGAAAGAAACTTAGGCCTAATGGTACTATTGAAAAGTACAAGACGCAGCTTGTGGCCATGGGTTATACCCAGAAAGAAGGCGAAGACTTCTTTGATACTTACTCACCTGTTGCCCGAATGACCATCATTCGTGTACTACTATCATTGGATGCCTCACATGGTCTTTCCATTCATCAAATGGACGTTAAAACAACTTTCTTGAATGGAGAATTAGATGAGAAAATTTATATGGAACAACCAGATGGATTTGTAGTGGATGGTCAAAAAGGAAAAGTGTGTAAGTTACTAAAGTTTTTGTATGGCCTTAAACAAGCACCTAAGCAATGGCATGAGAAGTTCGACATAACTCTTACATCTGCAGTCTTTGTTGTTATTCTATGCTTGTATGTCGATGACATACTAATATTTGGAACCAACCTTCATGTTATTGAGGAGGTCAAGAAATTCTTATCTTACAATTTTGAAATGAAGGATTTGGGAGTAGCTGATGTTATCTTGAACATCAAGCTGTTGAGAGGTGAAGATGGTGGGATCACGCTTTTGCAATCTCACTATGTGGAAAAGGTCTTGAGTCGCTTTGGTTATATCGACTGCAAGTCCTCTCCAATACCTTATGATCCTAGTGTGTTGCTTTAGAAGAATCGAAGAATAGCTAGGGATCAACTGAGACTTTCAAATCATTGGTTCGCTCATGTATTCAGCTAGCGCCACGAGGCCTGACATCGCGTTTGCTGTGAGTAAGCTAAGCCGGTTTGTCTCCAATCCGGGCGATGATAATTGGCATGCTCTTGAAAGAGTGATGCGCTATCTAAAAGGCACAAAGATCTTTGGCATTCACTACATTGGGTACCCAAGGGTACTGAAGGGTTATAGTGATTCAAACTGGATTTTTGATGCTGATAAAATCAAGACCACAAGTGGATATGTATTCACTCTTGGAGGTGACGCTGTTTTCTGGAAGTCTTGCAAGCAGACCATCTTAACAAGGTCAACAATGGAAACAGAACTCACAGCATTAGATACAACCACAGTTGAAGCCGAATGGCTCCAAAAGCTCTTAATGGACTTGCCGTCAGTTGAAAAACCAATACCTGCTATCCTCATGAACTGTGACAATCAGACTGTGATTGCCAAGGTTAATAGCTCTAAGGATAATATGAAGTCTTCTAGACATGTGAAGAGAAGTGTGAAATCTGTCAGAAAATTGAGAAACTCCGGAGTGGTAGCTTTGGATTATATCTAAACAGCTAAGAATCTGGCAGATCCCTTCACAAAAGGTTTGTCACGGAATGTGATAGACAATGCATCAAGGGAGATGGGTATGAGACCCACTTGAGTTAACCAGGGGGTAACCCAACCTATGTGATCGGAGATCCCGTGAAGTAGGACCTGGGAAAATAAGCTGGTGGTTAACTGGAGAGTATACCTTTATTTGCCCACCCCGTCAGAGATGCAATACTCTCATTTTGTATAAGGCAGGTTGACTTTTGTCTTAATGTGTTCTGTGGCTTGTTTAAGCAAAGATGCTGTCCTACAGAGCAGTCTTGAACGAACACACCTACGTAAGCTAGACTGCTAATCACAGTCTATGAGATAGGGTGATCTCTAAGAAGCTCATGAAAGGTCAGGAGTACGACTCATATGCTCCAAACCGCGGGGTAGCATAGGCAGCCCGGTACTAGCAATGACTTTGAGTGAAACTGTGTACACACAAGACTTACAATTTAAGGCGTAGTCCATTGTTCAAGTTGTGGATAAGTGTAGCTCACTGTCTAGGTGGATATTCAACTTAACAGTCTCTACTGAAACGCTGGTATATCAAACATTACAGTGGATCAGCAAGCAAATTCATGTGCCGTTGGGATCTGGTGGGAGATTGTTAGATTTAATTGGGCCTAACCCTTTAATTAACAATTAAATCAGGAAAATCTCAAGGCTCATTCATGTGCAAAAGAAGTGTATTTTCTTTAGTCCCACATGAGGAGTTTAACTTGAGGTTCACCAACTTGTAAGGTGAAATGTGACTCTCCCCTTGTGGCATTAGAAGTGAATAATACAACGCGCGCGCTCACTCACTCACTCGCTCGTCGAGCCGGGCCGGGCTCGGGCTCGGGCTCGGGCACGTGGCGCAAGCGCGAGCCGTGGCGTGGCAGGACGGATGGTGTGGCCTTTTGGACTTCGGTGAGAATTATTTTTGTAACGGACACGTTACTAAATTAATTATGAAGTGTCTGTTCGTTTCATCTCCTGACGAGGAACTAAAATGAGTGCCCGTTCGCTTCCTCTCCCGACGGGGGGGTTGAAGCACTTGGGCTTCCCTGACCATGCCTATATAAAGCCTCCCACACAGATGAGTTCTAGCACCTCTCTCTCTCTCTCTCTCAAGCCCTCTGCTCCACTGTTTTGCTACTGCCTCCAGACTTACCCCATCCCGACGCTCGCGTGCACGGGCGTTCGGGAGGACAGGCCTCTGGAACCCTCGCCTTTGAGATCCTGCACCGGGAGAAGGTGAATAAGATTTTTTGGGAGTGCTCTGCGCGACTGTCCGCTGCTGTTCGGCTTGCTTTCTTCGACTACTTCACGCTGCTGGATCGGAGCGAGGTGATGCTGCGGTACGACTACTTCCTCTACATCAAGCGAACGACTACATGACTGGTGACAACGGTAACAATAGCAGTGTTGCTGTCTTCCCAACGAACGCCGCGTACGTTCTGTGCTTCTCTCTATTCGTAATAGCCTACACTAGCATATGTAGCTTGATTAGAAATACTTTTGTAAATATATTCGCTAGAATATCTGTCATGTTGTATTTCGTGATTTTATGGATTAATATAATTCAAAAATTGCTTAATATTCCAGCAACAAGGTCATCGAAATCATATTGATCCGAAAGTGTTAAAGAGTCTAACTCTTTCCCTGTGACTCGATCGATCGATTGATGCGTGAACAAGATCTTTCTCTGGATAAGACTATCGATCACACAGAAATGACCATGCACCTTATTACATTCACATGCATGGACACGCACCAATTAATAAGAAAATGAAATGGTACAGTAGCATCCAAGTATTGTTAGTTGTTACTTGACCATATCTACGCTTTTTCCACACGAGTTGACAAAATTCGGAAACTAGTAGCACATGCAAACAAGTGGTGGAATGGAATTATCCGTGTTCCATCCACACGAGCGGAGATAGCAAACCTTGTAGCGTTGTAGTCGTTGGCTTTTGCTTTGACCCGATGAGGAAAGCGTGCAGCAGGAAGGTGACGATACACATACAAGTGGGCAATTGGGCATATAGGGGACACAGTCACAAGCGACGTTTTCTGTAGAAGACAAGGAAAATGGTGGTGTTCTATCTCCTTATTAGTTTATTATGAATGCTGGTGCATTGCATGCTTGGTTTCTCCACTTCTTACAAATCCCTATATCACGTTCTATCTCCTTATTAGTTTATTATGAATGCTGGTGCATTGCATGCTTGGTTTCTCCACTTCTTACAAATCCCTATATCACGTTCTATAACTGAGGGTTGAAGTAACATCAGAATTCCAAGCTCGAATAGAACCGTGCGAACAACGCCCGCATCGCTCTCCTGGGCGGCTCGGGCGGAAAACCCTAGCCGCCGCAGAGTCTCCTCCCCCCTCCCCCCCTCCCCCCCTCCCCCTCGCCGCCGTCGGAGGAAGTTGCCGGGCAAAGCCCGCGTAGCGGACGGTGGCGGCGAGGCCTCTTTACCCAAGATCGGCAGTCGGCGGGCGGGTTCCGAGCTGGTGAGCTCGCCCCGGCTTGGAGGCGTCATGGTGGCGGCGACTTCGTCGGGATCTGCGGCAGCGGCGGAGAGCCAGGCGGAGGTTCAGACGGCGGGCTCGGTAGCTCGTGGCGAAGTGGCGGTGCCGTCCAGCGGCAGGTCGAGCGCGGCTTGAGGAGGAGCGTCGCAGCGGCGGTGGATGCGGTGGGGAACGGGAAGGGGACGCAGTGGGGGCAGTGATGTCCCGGAAGGAGGCCGGGAGGCCGGCGCGGAGGTGGGAGATGAGAGGCGGGAAGGGGAGCGCGGCGTGGAGCGCCGCGGCGTCGATGCAGACATGCTCTGCTGCGCGCGCGGCGGCGCTGCTCTGGCCCCGGCTCTGGTTCCTGCTCTGCTGCGCTGCTCGCGGCATTTGGGCTGGGTAGTCGTCGGCCGGCCGGATGAGGGCCAGATCCAGATCTGAAGCCCAGCCCTGCCCAGATTTGAGCCCTCCGGCCGGGGGGCCGCTGCTGCCGGCTGGCTGGCGCCCACACGCGCTCGGGCCGGCGGTGTTTGGGCAGTCGGCAGCCGGCGAAAGCTTTTGGGGCGCAGGGTACAGGTATAGAATACAGGTGTAGGCTAAATACAGGTTTAAGCTGCCGATACTGGTCTCGTGTTGATCTGCCGATGTGTGTTAAGGACAGGCTCGGTGGTGCTAAGGATCTTCGGGCGAAAGCCCTCCTTGGTCTTTGACTGATGCCGGCAATGGCGGCGCTCTGTTGCGTCGTTCCCCTTCTTGAAGGCGTTGTCGTTTGGATCCCACCATTCGATGTATCTCCAGGAGAAATCCGAAGAACTGGCTCGCTGGTTCGGGCGACGGTAGCGTCTCAACGTCTCTCCCCCCCAGGGGGCGTCGCCTTGGAGTCCTGAATTTGGCAGTTTCGAGATCGGCATGAGGACCGGACTGTGGCAGGTGTTGGGTCGTCGGGTTGCGTCTGCAAGGCTGATGTGCAGATGACACTGGGCGGTGCGTTTTCGTCTGTCCTATTGGTGCTGGAGAGGCGTCTCTGGACCTGGCCTCTCTCTTTCTGGCGCAGGACCTCCCTTTCGGGTGTCGATGGTTTCGGCAATCGTGGCCGTGGCGGGCTTGTCCCAACGCGACAGATGGGCGTGCTCTTTGGTTGCTAAGATGAAGTCGAAGTCGCTTGATCGTGAGTTTACAGGCAGGCAGGGAGTGTGATGAGCGATGGACGATGACATTACAGGCAGGCTTTGAGTCCGTTTCGCCTGTGTTTGTTTGGGTTAGCCGGCTTTGTCAGTGTTGCTGTCTCGTCGGTTTTGGCTGTTGGCCTAGTTTAGCTAGGTAGCTTCCCGGCGCCATGTTGCAGGGTCTTGGTGCAAGGGTTTGTTCCCTTGGTGTTTTCGGCCGGTGTTCCTCGGTTCTAGCTCTAGACCTAGTTTAGCTAGGGAGCTTTCCGATGGCTTTCGCTGGTGTTCCTCTTTGTAAATTGCACCTTATTTTGTATTTCGTTCTTTTCTATCTATGAGAGAGGCAGAGCTCCTGCCATAATTGTTCAAAAAAAAATAACTGAGGGTTGAAGACGCCCGTCATTGGCCAACTAGCTCCATGATGTATACAGAATTGTTCGGGACCTAACAAACTGGCTAGGGCTGAATTGCCGAACAATTGTGTCGCTCCATTTTCAAATACAGTCGTAAGACGGTAGTTTTATCCGTGACACAAAGTCGACAGAATGATGGTCGTTGCGTTGTACAGCCAGTAGCGTCAACTCTAGTAAGCACATTGTAGCATGCGTCCACATCTCTAGGTGTTAATTAATCAGACGCTAAAAGGAGAAAAATTGTATAATACGCTAAGGTGGACACACTAGTGCTAAGGAATGCATACATGCACCCCTAAAATAAAGAAATGTTAGAATAGTATGGCCGGTCCCATATAGAAGTATTTTTCTTTTCAAAATGGAGACAAATTTTTTATCTCGTTTCATTAATTAAAGAGTTTACATAGAAATAACAGGACACCATCAAGTGGCTTAAAAAGAAAAGGTTCTACTCTCTTGATAAGATCGATAGACCTCAAATATTTAGCCCCTGCGTAGGCTCAATTTACCGCGTCGTTTTTGTTCGAAGCAATAACGATGGACGGCATAATTGAGACGTTAGGAAAGACGCGAGCGTTGTGCCCGTTCCGAGTCACCTGGGGAACAAGCAATCTGGAAGTCTTGTTAGTTGTTACCCGACCCGTCTAGGTATTTTCCACACGAGTTGACAAAACTTCTCAAGAAGTAGCAGTAAGCAAGCTTGGCGTTATATATCTTTTATATCCACACGGATCATGCCTTGCATGCAGTCGTTGTTTTGTGCTGACCGAGCACTGGATGCAAGTGGGAATATGGGCATACCGCATGCACGCAGAGGGCGACGCTAGACACACTTGTAAGCGACGTCTTGTGCTGAAGACGAGGAACGATGTTTACCGCTCTTGTCCGGACTCAAGAGCCAAGTGGGGTTGGGCGGGGTTCCGGTATACTGGCCACTAGTGAGCCATCATGCGTGGTGGAGCGCATCGTGCACTCGGCTCATCGGTATTTGACCTGTGCAAGTCTGATTCGGCCGGCCGGGCATGTCGCAATTGGCAATCGTCTTTTTGCATGAAGGGGCAGTGTCATAGTGGCGGA
The DNA here is from genome assembly GCA_019208055.1 of Stipa capillata. Lineage (NCBI taxonomy): Eukaryota > Viridiplantae > Streptophyta > Magnoliopsida > Poales > Poaceae > Stipa > Stipa capillata. The sequence goes on from JAGXJF010002236.1 coordinate 206,027, forward strand.
AACTCTTTTCCGCATCCGGGTTTATTTGGACCCCGCTCTCTCTCTCCCGAAAACATCCTCTAAAAAGTTGTAAAAAGAATTCAAAAAACATTATAATTGTTCATTGTGATATAAAGTTTGGTGCAAAAATACGGCCATCTGAGTCCTGTATAAAAAAGTACAAATTTGAATGGATGGTATGCTAATTAGAGGTGCAAATTTTATCTTTTTTCACAGGACGCATATAATCATATTTTGGCATAAAATTTTATAAATATGCATATTATATCAAGAGAAACATCCATGATGTTTTTCAAAAAGATTTAAATTTTTTTGAAGGTGTTTTTGAGGAGAGAAAACATCCGGTCCATCTGAAACCAGGTCTTTAAAATCTGCTTTGTAGCGGAGGAACACTGTAAACTTTGTCATCAAAACTGAAACCTCCCGAACCGGTTAACTCGGTTTGATCTAGCGCCCTTCCTCAATTCCCGATCCCCATTCAACCAGCTTGCGGGGTAACCACTCTTACTAATTCTTGACATCCTAATTCCTGAGCTTTCCAAAAGCTTCTATTTTTGGTAATTAATTAAGATTTTTCAAGATTTTCAGCATTTAACCAAAGCATAAATGAATTATCAAGAATTAAAATGGATTTAGTTTGATTAATTAAATAACAATATTGAACTGGAAATATTTTATTAAACTTTGACATAATCAAACTGGGCATGTCCCAATTGGTACCGCAATTTGTGCTATGCAGGGTATCAATATTGTAGAGGGAAACTCTTTTCTACCGTGCACGCTACATATAGTAGTGGAATCCACCGTCGAACTGCTTTAAGATCCGTGACGTATATCTCTGATCCTCATGTATTCTATTGTATTTCATCATATTCTTGCCTTTTCTGTGCACTTCACCTTTATGTCCCATCCCTCTTTTCTGTGCACTTCACTTCTCTGCCATCTCTCCCGTGAATCTCCTTCTCTCATCTCTCTCTTCCTGCGCCCGTGCTCCGCCACGAGCTCCTCGAGGCTCCGCCGCCCATCCCCCGAGCCCCGCCGCCCGGGGTGTGCTCCGCCGGCCGCGTCCGCCTGCTCTCCATCGACGGGGCCTCCGACGGCGGTGCGTCTCGGCCGCGCTGGTCCAGCTCGAGCGCCGGCTGCAGGAGCTCTCTGGCAACCCCGCCACCCGCGTCGCTGACTTCTTTGACGTGGCGACTGGGTCTCCTCAAGCTCTCCCCCCGAGCTCCGCCGCGAGCTCCTCGAGGCTCCGCCGCCCCCGTCCGCGAGTCCCGCCGCCCGTCCCCGAGCTCCTCCGTGTCCGCGCCTCCCCGGCCCTCCGCGTCCGCGCCGTCCCCCGCAACACCGCCCCCGACGCCACATGCGCACTGCCCGGCGCCCCTGCCCCGATCCACTCCGCGGTCTCCTCCGGGCAGCCCGACGGTGGGGAAAAACGCGCACGGGAGCCAGGGGCTGAGGAGCACGGCGTGGAGGTGGCCCGCCGGGCGGAGAAGACCGACCGAGGAGAGGAGGGGCCACCTCGCCGGCGGCGGTGCTTGCGACACAGATTGATTTTTCTAGATGTTAAACAATCAGTTTTACTTTCTACCAAAACACATTGGCTGTACCAATTGTTGCTATTTTTTTGGGTGTAAACGATTTAGTTTTACTTTGCTTGTTGTACTCTTGTCAGTTCCATGTAAAGAACTATTTTATTTTCCTTATTTATATCTGAAAAAATATGTTAGATGCTAGCATATTTGGTTTTACATTTCAGGGCGAAAGAATGGGAAAACGTAGCAGAGGTAGGGATACTGCTCCCGATGAGTATGAGAAACAGAGGGACATAACCATCAGGTTGAGACACAGGTTAAGAATAACCTGAAGAAGAGAATGAATGTACTTTTCTATGCATGTTCCAGATTTCGAAGTTTTGTGTGCATATTTCATATTCTGAAGTTCTGTGTGTATATTTCAGAGCTAAATGGGACTATGGCACAACTACTAGATGAGGTCACGTTGCTAAAGGGGACAATGGCACAACAACTCGAAGAGGTGCGAGATCTGAAGAGAATGGTGCCAAACTCCTTTTTATGTTTGTGAACACTTTGGTCTATAGCACCGGCTTCCATGCTGGGCACTAACTGAAGTATAGAAAAACTGCTATCCATTTCAGGCTTCCTTGCTTTAACTCGGATAAAACTGATGTGAAACATGTCTGAATCACGTATAGAAATTATAGGAATGATAAGAAACATATTGAAACATGACGAAACTAGAGTGAACCAAAATGAAACTCATATGAAATACGATGAAACCAAAGTGAACCAGAGTGAAACTCATATGAAACACGATGAAACCAAAGTGAACCAGAGTGAAACTCATATGAAACACGATGAAACTCATATGAAACATGAATGAAACTCTATGAAACATGATAAATCGGAACCATACTGAAATCCATATAAAACATGATGAAACTCTATGAAACAGTAGAAAGTACAGTGAAAAATCACCAAAAATTCCATAAAAATTCACGAAGTATTTGTGAAACATAACAAAGTAAAATACAGTGAAAATCACCAAGTTTCGTGTCGGTTTCATGTCGGTTTCATCAAGTTTCAAATTAAAAAATTATTTTTTAGATAATATATTCAATATTGATCTCATCTTGAAGATCTTCTCATAAGAAACACAACTGTTCAAACGGATCGTTAATCCGACGTTTTGCTCAATATATATGAGCGTTTTAAATTTTAGAATCAAAATAAAATCCATAAGTTGTGATGGGGTGAGAGAATAGGTGGTGGACATAAGAACATGCGGTTATTGGGAATAAATGTACTGACATGCATGGGGACCACATGAGAAAATAGGCGTGTATACTATATAGCTGAGGAATACAGAAATTCTCCTCATTAAACATGCACAGATCCCTAAATCAGAATTAACGGTAGATTCCACTACTACATGTAGCGTGTACAGTAGAAAATCCGCGTCCATATTGTAGACTATATAGCCTGTCACTTTTCCACCGAACGGAAAATAGTTCCGGCAAGTAGGGTAATAGTTCCTGCAATTGCAATATAAAAAAATATCTTATTTTTAAATAAAAATGAGACTAAATCATAAACTAATCTCCGATACTTATTGCTCTTATCGTAGGCACGATCAATCTGAACAAAAGTTTGAGTTTCTAAAAGCAATCGAAGAACCAGCAAGAACTGTGATAATTTATAATATGAAATTACGAGTATTAAATTAGCACAAGAGCTAGAAAAATGAAATGAGATTCCACTAGCGATCTGAATAAGGCAGTAGTCCTATACGACTTATAGATGCGAAATTACAGTAGTAGCTAAACAATGCAATGAAATTCAAGCCCCAGGGAGGTGTACAGGAGTATTTAAGGAGGGGTTAAGAGGATTTTCATACCCCCTAAGGCAAGGATCCGAAACGACCTCTAAAACCTAATTCTCCTTGAATACAGACTCTTAAACTTGTCTATCTTGCCTAAATCCGAAATTACACGGACCTACCCCAAATTTGAGGTGGCGCAGCACCATGTGCTAATTATGGGTGAAAATACAAAGTAGAAGCTTGTATATTTCGTCCAAGTCTTTATATTTCATCATGGTAACTTCAAAGTCTTGAAATAGCTTGAAACAACTCAACATCTCTCTTCTTGTACCTTGTAGCGCTATCATCCTTCTCCTCACTTGAGCCTCATGTTCCTGAGTAATATAACATCATCTCCTTTAGACAGCATCATGAAGTTCATAGAAAATGATGGAGCTTGGAGAAACAAATTTACTTGATAATTAAGTTGACGTGCTCGAGCTTGTGTAACTGGACCTTGTAGATCAACTTGACAAGCTTGGGCAGCAGGTGATGGTAGAGATATGATTATATCAGTGTTAGGGATGTCCTCATCAAATAGGCTCACTACCTAGCTAAACTAGGCCTAGAGCACTGCCAAATGACCCCAACCGCAGCAACAAGCTAGCCAAGTACAATACAACAAATGGAGCACCACACCCACTAACAAAGATCCCAACGTCATCATCATCACTATCATACTTGTGATCAGACGATTCTGACTTCGCACAAAAGAAAGTAGCAAAGAGCAAGGGCAATGACCCTCATGCCACAACCGCTGGAAACAACATAAAAACTTCACTCCCCAACTCTACCGGATGTGTGGCATCATCATTGTGCATTGTGCAGCAAACATCGCAGCTTCGACTTTACGATCACTCCAGCATCGTCGAAGGACAAGTGGGATGTGACAGCCAAGTCCTACAGACACAGAATCGTCGGTCCTACACCACCGCCAAACGACAGCTCTGACTTCACCAAGGTGTCATTGTTGCCCCCACTCCAACCACTGCCGACCACAAGCCGGTGTCAGTGTGCACAACATTGGCTGCTAGGTGCGAGAAATGAGTTCCAAACTAATGGCCCCAATGAGAACACAATGTTGAAGACACCGTCATCACCTGTCCCAAAAACCCTAATCTTGGTTTTCACCCGGAAAACATTCCTTGGATTGAGGAAGGGGCAGAGCTCCATGGCAATGCCTCTAAGGAGGGAAACAGCGTCAGCAGGCAGACCCACTGACCTGCGCTGGCCAAACCCACTGACCCGCTGAACCACACTGGCCAAACCCGACCAACTCCCACCGCTGGCCACAAGCCACGAGGGGGCCCCACAACCACGGCACGCAAGGATAACACCCTATCGAACTGCCAAAGCATGCCACGAAGGGCCAAAGCAGGGGCCGAACGAGGGATCCCCCATGGCCACCGCCCAGGCCAGCACCCTGACAAGCCACCGGAGCACGCCAGCCACACTTGCGTGGACTTGCCGCCGAAGCAGTGACCTCCCACGCAGCCTGCTTCAACGCCCACTCGGCTGTACATCAACGACCGTCACCGCGGCGGCCAGATCTAGTGGCCATAGTGTAGCCGCACATCCAGACTGCCGACCCAACACGCCAAGCCACCTCCTGCTAGTCGCTAGCAGTCGCCAAATGCCACCACCCACAAGCATGGCTGCCACCCTGCCCATGTAGCCATGGTAGGCGACCACCACAAACGCGACCTAGGGCCACCATCCCCAGCGTCCATATATACTCGACAAGGACAAGATGGCTCAAGGACCCTCGACAGCTTGGGAACGAGGCTCGCCACCACTGCGGTCGGAGCCTATGGCAGCGGCAGCAAGAAGTAGCGAAGGAGGGCCCTTGCAATGGCACTAGGTATCAACGCCTTGGCGTCGCCCAAAGGAGCGACATGGGAGCCTCAGAATACGGTGATTATGAGTCTTCACGTCACTCTTCTATTCGCCAATGCTCAGCCTTTGACCCCACCACCCCTAACGTGTTTAGAATCCCTCCTCTTTCCTTTTTGCAAACTAGCCCAATAATCAATCCAATAGCAACATGATGGATTACGTCAATAGGATAATCAATTGGGTATATAGCCCATAAACAAGCTCTTTTGTTTCTAGTGTTCCCTAGGGTCCACAAAATTGTCGTCAAATCAATAGCAATCCGATTTTTTGTGAACATCTTAAGCTAGTGAGGAATACATCATACATGTATGACATAGTCACTGGTACAACGGTAAGATTAAAGGAGCATTGCACATCATTCAATCATATATTGTCCAAGTCTGAGTCTAAGTCAGCACAAAATTTTTGAAAAAAAAAGAAAGCTAAAAAAAACAAAAAATAGAAAAAAGATATTCTAGAAAATTATTGAAGATTCTAGGAATTCTAATAACATTCAAAAATATTCTGAAGAAACGATGGCTTTCAATAATATTTAAAAGGTGTCCTTTTCCTACATTTTTATTTTTTAATTTTTAAAATTCTCAGATTTTCTAGTAGTTTTTCTGAAAATTCCTGATTTTTCTACATTTTCTGATTTTCCCTATTGTTTCTTATTTTCCTTTAAATTGTATACTTTTGATTTTACTTACATTTTAAATCTATTTTCCCCTGACTTTTGTTTGCATTAGCCAAGTTTTCCAACAAAAATCTACTTTTTTCTTTTTTTGATTCTCCTTTTAATTTTATGTACTAACTTGGTTGCCACATGTGGAAAAGCGGCCGCCGCATCATCATCATCAAAACTGCGTTCAATGGGGCAAGGGAGCAAATATAGAGAATTTTGACACTTGAAGGACCAAAATATCCGATATAGAGTTGAGAGACCAAACTTAGACTTTCGCAATAGAGATCAAAAATAGACTTTTTCCTTTCATAAAATTAAGGGCGTTTAATGTTAGATATCAATTTATTCACCAATTGTGCAAAAGAGGCCCTTTTTTCCGTCCATCCTTTTCTTAAAATATTATCTCTTGTTAGAATGCTTCTAAGAAGCATTAGCCAAGCGAAAGTTTCACTTTTTTAGGGCAACTTGAGCTTTCATATGACTCTGCTGGGAAGGGTGGTGAACTTTATTTAGTTGTCTATAGAAGGATTTGACAAGAAAAAAAAACCTTTGGTGTTAGGCAGCCAAACAATATTGTCCTGAGCCTAAGATATTGTGAAGTCAGAGCATATAGCGTGCAGTCCTTTCAGGAAGACAGCCCACGACAGCCTCCTAAATCCCGAGACAGTCCAACCCTTGGCTAAATACCGAGTGTACAATGATGCTTTTAGACAGATTTATGCTATATAGCGTCGGGGGTTTCCTAGCCAGAGGATGTACCTAATCCATACATGTATCATCTCAAAATCTAGTTTGGACTCCAGCATCAACTTTTCTAGCTCTTACGTTAAGCAAAAAAATAGACTTCTATTTCTATTAGAGTATTAGACCAGCCCAAAAATGCGAGCACCCTGTTCTTTAGTAGCCTTAGTATTACTTGGTTATAATTGTATAGATGGCAGCATTGTCGAATTGCGGGGTGCTGCAACTTGCACTCAGTCATGGGAAAACGACAAATGATCAGTCCTACTTGGTTGTCGCCGTAGTCATGCCGTCTTAATCGTGTTGCATTGCGCCAAACAAAAAGGTAGCCTTCACGGCGGCACGGCGCCTGCACCTTCCACACACCCCAGGCCCAGGCGCGAGAACCAGCTCCTCGACCTTGAACTCGTTGCCGGCTATAAATTACCGTCCACCCTTTTGCTCGTCTCGCACTCCTCATCCCGCCTTACTCGATCCGCCCCTCCACCGCAGGAAAGCATGGCACTCACTCGCCTCCTCCTCGTCCTTCTCGGCGTCGCATTGCCACTGCTCTTCTTCTCCACTGCAGGTAATCGCAGCGACATATAAAGGCTCCTGTTCTGGCAGTACGTACGTACCGCAGGTGCAGTTTTGTAGCAATGTTTACGTTACTTGCCTTGTTGTACATTGCAGAGGCGGGCGAGGTGGGCGTGAGCTACGGTAGGATAGGGAATAACCTGATGGACCCGGCGGCGGTGGTGCAGCTGTTGAAGAAGAATGGAATCACGATGGTGAGGGTGTACGACACCGATGCGACGGTGCTGAGTGCGATGTCCAACACCGGCATCAAGATGCTGGTGGCGCTACCCAACGAGATGGTAGCCTCTGCCGCCGCCGACCCGTCGTATGCTGTCCGGTGGGTGCAAAACAACATCAAGCCATACTACCCGGCCACGATGATCAATGGCGTGACTGTAGGGAACGAGGTCTTCAACCAGGCAAAGGAACTTACCATGCAGCTCGTCCCGGCCATGAAGAACGTGCAGGCGGCGCTGGCTACACTAGGCCTGGCCGACGCCATCAAGGTGACCACGCCGATTGCGTTCGATGCGCTCAAGACATCATTCCCGCCGTCCGCAGGCGAGTTCCGGGACGACATCGCGCAGTCGGTGATGAGTCCCATGATCGACTTCTTGGAACAGACCGGCTCCTACCTCATGGTCAATATCTACCCGTACTACACGTACACGGCTCAACCAGACAAGATCGACCTCAACTACGCGACATTCCGCCGCAACGACGGCGTGGTCGACCCTTTGACCGCCTAAGGTACTACAATCTGTTTGACGCCCAGCTCGACGCTGTGCACTATGCGATGGACAATCTGGGGTCCTCCAGCGAGCACACAGTGGAGACGATGCTCAGGGGACGGCGCCGCCGGCGCGTGCCCGTGGTAACCGGGGAGTCGGGGTGGTGCTCCTACTGCAATGCCCTGGGGGCCACGAAGGAAAAACGCCCAAGCTTATAATGGTAACCTCATCAGCCGCGTGCTCTCGGGCAACACCGGCACCACATTCAGCTCGCTCGCCGTCAGCGCCGGCACCCCGTACCGCCCCGACGCCGACATCTCCGTGTACATCTTCGCCCTTTTCAACGAGAACGACAAGCCCGTCGAAGAGCGCAACTTCGGCCTGTTCTACCCGAACGGGCAACCGGTGTACCAGGTCGACTTCAGCGGCGGCGGCGGCGGCGGCGGCGGCGGCCCCGCCCCCGCCACGGCGAGCTGGTGTGTGGCGAACGCAGCTGTCGGAGATGCACGCCTGCAGGCGGCGCTGGACTATGCATGCAGCAACGGGGCGGACTGCAGCGCTATCCAGCCCGGCAAGCAGTGCTACGAGCCCAACACCAAGGTCGCGCACGCATCGTACGCGTTCAACGACTACTACCAACGCAAGGGCCGGGCCAGTGGACGTGCGACTTCGCCGGTGCCGCTTCTATTGTCTACCAGCAACCTACAGGTGAGTTGTGCTCGTGATGTTTTACCATGTGGTACTGTGGTTTGATACTGTTTTGGGGACCTAAGTACCCGGTCAAGAAGTAGTCGAAGGGTGTAAAATGTATTTTCTTTTCTTTAACTCAGATTTAATATTTTTCAATTGATTGAGTTGCATATCATCGAGTTTATAGTTACACAAAAAAGTTTATACAACTTTAGATCAACAAATGTGTAACTGTTTAGTTACATATATCTAAATCTAAAGCTGTACATAATTTTTAAAATATGTAATTATATATTTAACTGTTAGATAGAGAATCAACATCCAAAATCAATAATTTATAAACAATAATTTCTCAATCAATTTAAAAATAATTATATCTCAGTTGATTTAGAAATAAACTCGTAAAGTTATGCTCCCACCGTTATTTTCAAATTGAAAAGGAGCATGTTGCTGCACTGGTCTGATTATTTAGCGATTGTACTGTGTACTTTTCCGTGCGCACCACATGGTTATCTCACTGGTTGCCAGTGCTCCCATAATTCTTTTTACCGGGACAGGCATCTGTGACCCGAAGGCGGCTAGCTGGTGTGTGGCGAACGCAGCTGTCGGGGACGCGCGGCTCCAGGCGGCGCTGGACTACGCGTGTGGCCACGGCGCAGACTGCAGCGCCATCCAGCCCGGCGCGCGGTGCTTCGACCCCGACACCAAGGTCGCGCATGCGTCTTACGCATTCAACGACTACTACCAACGGAACGGCCGGTCCGCAGGTCTTGCGACTTCAACGGCGCTGGTTCCGTAGTCTACCAGGCACCAAGTGAGTTCACGCTCATAATCTCTTTTAGTTTCCAGCCTTGAAGATACTTTCCTCCGTTTAAAAATATAAAATATATTTTGATTAGTTAAGATAAGACTTTAATCAATAATTACTTTATAATATATAATTTATGTGACAAAAAATTAATAGCATTAGATTTCGATTCAAAATACTTACTTATAATTATAATTTTGTATCACATAAAGCGTATATTAATAGATTAACTATTGATTACAGTCTTATCTTAATCAATTAAAATACACCTTACAATTCTTGACGAAAGGAGTATTTTATCTTCGGTTTGTCAGATTAAAATGCAACTCGTTCCATCTATCGGGACCATCACGACACTATGTTCGCAAATGTGGCTATTGGCTAGTTACATTGCACACGTTGTAATAGATACATTATAGACCCACCTAATTTTTTAGAAATTACCACGTTAATTCATAGGAAAAGAAAAGTAATAAGGCCACCGATCGGATAGGCTGGGAGTATAACATTTCAAATCAAAACTGTGACAACCGTTTGGATTCCAAGTATATTATTATTATTATTATTATTATAAATAAAATATATAAGTGGTAAAACATAATAATATCCAAATGTATTAATTTTAGTGCTAATCTGTGAATTTATTGGACAGTTCTAATTTTAAATTTTAACTACTTCCAGTTTAACACTAACAATGCACAATTTTTCTGTACACTACGTGATGCTTTGAGTAATTAACTTGTGACTTATTTGTGTTTGTTCATTGTTTACAGAGATAGGCAACTGCGTGCTTCCGTCAACAGGCTGAACTAAAGAAACGGTAGCGAAGACCGAAGACCAGGCTACCAGCTCGGTATACGATATTCTGGATTAATGAAACCATGTAATAAAATCTTTCTCAAAAGAGAAAGAAAGAAAAAACAAACCATATAGTCATCTAAGCGAGACAAATAAACCCCTGTACTTTCCAATCCGGTGCATACGTGGCTTCGTAAAACCAGACAAATAAACCCACGTATTTTCCAATCCAAGTCTTTTGCTGACTAATTAAGCGTCCAGACTAGTAATTATGCTGAGTTAGCATGCAATACCAACCTCTCCCTCTTATAATCTCTCTGTCTTCATGGATCTATAGTATGAAATGTAATCCATGAGTCTTAATGATGTCTAGGATCTTGTAGAAATTTTTGACAGAGTCAAAACAGTAGATTGTAAGTGGGTCTACAAACTAAGCATGATTCTAAAGAAAATATCAAAAGATTCAAGACAAGACTTGTTGCAAAAGTGTTTTCGCAAAGAGAGGGCATAGGCTATAATAATACATTCTCTCATGTCTCAAGAAGATTCACAAATATTGTTATGACTTTTATTACTCATTATGATTTAGAGCTATATCAGATGGATGTTAAAATTGCATTCATTAATCGTGACTTGTGTGAGAATGTATATATGACTCAACCAAAAGGTTTTATCGTAAAAGACAAGGAACACATAAGATGTTAACTTAAGAAATTCTATCTATAGGCTAAAACAAGCATCTAGACAGTAGTACTTTAAATTTGATAGGTAATAAGAAAACTAATTTTAAGAAAATGAAGTGGACATAATTTATGTGCCCTATTATTCAAGTAGGACCATTCTTAGCACTTTTGAGGTCCACGTAGCCCATTCCTTTTGTCCCTTCTTGCCTTTTGTTTGTATATTTTTTTATGGGACATAATTGTTAGAATTATGTGATGTGCGGCTAATTGCAGACAAGCCCATAACATTATTAAGGGAATAATTGTGTAACTACATACCTGTGACTAGGGGGTTAAACACATAATTTTAGTTAGGTCTCAAGTCAGAAAAACGCTATATAAAAGGGGAGGACAGCCTGCACTTAAGATGATCACGTCATTAAGTATAGTGCTATTGTTCCATACTCCCATCTCCCAAAACCAATTTGGAGTGTGTTTTTGGCTGACTTGAAGATTGGTCCATGTTGCTAGGGGCTTCGTCAAATTGTCTTCATCATCTACATAGATCATACCGAGATAACCTCGCCTAATTCAGGTTAATTATTCTAATTCTGCATTAGTTAACATGTGTTCTTGAGATTAAACAGATCTACTCATAATTCTCATGAAATTAGATCTAACAAAAATAGGATGAGAAGAAGTACATGTGGATGGGCCATTGTGTGTGTGTGTCTTTCCCTTCTAGTGATATGATCATCATTTCCACCGCTAGCCTTCCTTGACACCTCCTCATCGGTGCTGACCCATTGTCACCGCTTGATTCCAACGGTCTTAATCCCATGGGTTACTCCGACACCGCCGACATACTATTGTTTCATCTCCCTTTCCTAGGTGATCTCCACCCAACATTGTTTAGCAGTGCACCGTTGCGAGGTCATTGTCCTCCAATCCAGCAAGACAAGTAAAAGATCTACTTCTCTGCCTTAGTTTTCGCTGCCATCTCCATGTATGGCTTCGGGTCGTTCTCATCCACTAGAGGTACCGTTCCTCCTAGCCGCTCCCTCATCAGCGATGTCCTTTTCCACCATGCTAGCTTCCTAGATGGGCCAATAGACCGAAGCAATAGGGTCATGGGCCTTTTAATCAAAATACTAACCTCAATCCAAAATAGTGTCAGGTTAGATATTCACAAGGCAGAAAGGAAAGCCAACCAATATTTTTACAGTGAATTACTCAAAACCACAATTTCAACATACCTTATAACACTTATCACATATTTTGAACTTTTTTATAAAACCATACTTGTAGTCTATTGTCCATAGCTAACGTAATCACTTCTGGACGTTCGAAAACAAATCTAACATAACGGACCCACTCGTCTACATAAGTCCTCACGTGGACAGGACAGGACCTTATGTTCTCTCTCTCTCACACACACACACCCCCAGTCTCTAGAACTCCACCGAGCTCCTCCCTGCTGCCATGGCCGCCTCCCGGCCCGCTCCAAACCTCTCCTCGTGTGCGAGTTGGAGCGTGGTGTTGGGCTGCCTCTACGTGGAACAAGAAGCCCTTGGTCTTGGAAAGGGGTGGGCAACTTTGCACCGAAAACTAACAGCGAACTGAACTGATACAAATTAACCGATACTCTCGCTTTGTTCGGTTTCCGGTGTTCGATTCGGTGGTATCCTCAGTTTTCACCACACGAAAACCGAACTCACCATTTAGACCGAACACGATTCCTCGCCTCTCCCGACGTTATGCATGCAGGGCCGGGCCCCATGGGTGTGCAGCCCGTGCGACAGAACAGGGCCTCCAATTTCTAAGGGCTCCAAATTTCTGAGCAGTTCAACACTTCGACCCATCAGCCCATCAGCCATTAATCCCCCTGCGGCCTGTGCGGCTGCGCCTCGGGCTGTCAGGCACCAGAAAATTTTTAGTTTCTTATTTACTTCCGAAACATTGCAGTCATTGGATAATAAGAGCTTGAAATCTTCTTGTGATAATCTTGAGGCTGCCTTTAAAAAAGATGGCAAATTTGACATTGATGCCAATGAACTGTATGTGGAGTTGACGTTTCTTCAAGATTTCATTCCAAAAGAAAATATGGGGCCTGTTGAAATTCTAAAGTTTCTAAAGCGACGTTATTGTTTTCCCAATGCAAGTATTGCATATAGAGTTCTGTTGACCATTCATGTGATTGTTGCATCAGCGGAACAAAGCTTTTCTAAATTGAAGCTATTGAAGTCCTATATGCGTACTACAATGACACAACAAAGACTTACTGATTTGGCCACAACAGCACTTGAGAGTGAAGTGTTGGAGAAGATTGATTATGAGAATATCATTGAAGATTTCATTTCAAAGAACACTAAAAGTGTCAGCGAGATGTCTCTCGGACAGTAAGTTTGGGCACCCTGGGTCGGACGACCGAGGTGCTTGGGGAAAGACTTGGGGAACGAAGCCGAATATCCACGGGGGCTCTATCCAGCTACCGCCGAAGACAGGGATTTGAGCGAATGCGCGGTAGAAGCGTATATTCTCTCTCTCTTGATATGAGGTGCCAACTTGCCCTTATATAGGCAAAACCGGCTTACAAGTGTAAATACATTGCTACCCCCTAAAAGGTTACAGTCTTTTTCTAGCCTGTGTCACCGTACATTGGCCGAACATGTACTCTCCACCTCGCCGCTACCTACTATATGCGCCGGCATATTCCTAGATTCGCCTCGCCGGTACGGCCCTCCTCCGCCCTTGTCGTACTCCGTGCCTGCGCGTCGTCCCTGCCAGACGAGCTCGCCTCTCCTTCCTTCCCGTCCTAGCCGAGGCGCCCTCTCACCTCGTCCGTGGCGGCCAACTTGCTCCTGTACCTACGTCTCCTAGCCAGGACGACTTTGCGCCGTCCAAAGCCCACCGAAGATCCCTGCATAACATCGTGCTAGTTAAATATAATACGTATAGAGAACGGGGGGTACCTCGGCCCGAGGGCTCGGCCGGACTCCCTCAACAGCAGCCCCTTGCGGGTGCGAATGGCGAGGAGATCGACGCTGCTTGCGCCCGCATTCTTCCTTTAGCGGGAGTCAGAGAGCCCCGGGCGAGGTGCCCCTTTCAACCTTCCCGGCTTCCGGTCTTCACGCTTGCCTGTTTCCGCAAGTTCCGCCTCGCGTTGCGGGCCGTAACCGCTCGACCTGCTTGTTGCGCCTCTGCCCGTTATCCCGCCTCGGAGATCGGACCACCCCGGGGCTATAAATACCCCTCCACCCCGAATCTGCGACGGTACCGCTCTCCTCGCCTGCAACTCGCCGCTCACCGCGCCCGGTTCCTGTCCTCGGCACGATTCGCCGCTCGCATTGGATCGCGATTAAACGTCTGCAGGACGACTTGGCACTCGAGGGGGAGAAACGACCATGTCGACTAGCAAGGCTGCCGTAGTTACGAAGCAAAAGGGGAAGAAGGCGGCCGAGAAGGTCACCTACTCCCGGTGGCTCGGGGCGACCCAAGCGTCGGAGACCACGTTGTCTCGCCTCAGCGCAGCGGGATGCTTCCCTCTGGGGCTGGACGAGCACGGGCCGGCCCTCCCCGAGGAAGGAAGCACAAGGGCTATCCCGCCAGCGGGACACATCGTCGTGTTCGCCGACCAGTTCAGAGCCGGGCTCTCCTTCCCTGCCGCGCCCATCGTCCAGCTCGTCCTGGACCACTTCGGCCTCGAGATCTCGGACCTCAACCCGACCGCCATTTCTCGCCTGGCCATTTTTGAGTTCGCGATGAAGTCGATGTGGCTGGACAGCACGGCGGCAAGCTTCGCCATGTTTCACGAGCCGGTGATGACGACCTCGGCCATCCACAACGGCGCCCACTCCCTTTTCGGGACGATCGGCTTTCGAGGGTGCCGAGGTTCTGACGCCTCATACCCGGCGATGGCGTTGAAGAACAAGTGGAAGAACTGGAAGAGCGAGTGGTTCTTCTACCGGGTCGGCGACCTCGGCTTTTTCGGCAGCAAGGTCACCCCCGGGTATACCACTCGCACGCCGGTCGCCTCCTCGGCGGACTTGGCGAGGCGCGACGCCCTGAAGGTGATGAGCCACCAGCTCTCGTCACGCGACCTGGTCGAGGAGTACCTTCTCCTCAGGATCCGGCCCCTTGCCACCGGTTGGAGGATGAAGTGCTCGCCCATCCCCGATGGTCAGCCTCTCGGGCCTTGTCCCTTCTACGGGTACGAGCCAACGAAGGGGTACGACCTCGCCCGGGCGGAGCGAGACGCGAATCTCCTTCTGGGACGATACTTGCCGTCCGAGGCGGCAGTCGTCTCGAAGATGATCGCAGTTCGCCGGAATCGGGCCTGCGAGCTGTTCCAATGGGAGGTCCCTCCTCGCCCAGACATCGCTCCGGCCGGCGATGCTAAGGCAGGAGACAAGAGGAAGCGGCCCGCCCCGGCCCCGAAGGCGAAGCCGGCCCCGCGGAAGACGAAGCAGAAGAGCCTCGTCGCCGAGCTGGCAGACTGGGACGATGACGACGCCGACAGCAACCGTCGCGAGTCGTCCGCTCCTGGCGGGGCGAACACCGAGGGGTCCGACGACGACGAGGAGTCCGAGGAAGAGTCACGCGTCGGGAGCGACGAGGAGCCCGCAACGGAGAAGCAGGACGACGTGGTGACCAAGGCTGGTCCGGGCGCCGGCAAGGGACCGATGGGCGGTCTCTTTACCGCGGTGCACTCAACGGTCGTGGCGCAGGACCGGTTCTCCTGGGAATCGTCCTCCTCGTCCTCGTCCGACGTCGACATCGGCGAGGAGGTCAGAGTCGCCGGGGACGACGTCGCCGAGGGATCCCTTCAAGACCCCTTGGTTCCTCAGGCGCGGTCGTCTCCCAAGGAGCCTCATCCGGGCCAGGCTGTGCCCGAAGGCACGGCGCTGGAGGAGAGCGCGCCTCTGGAGGGAACGTCCAAGGAGGGCTCGCCCGGAGGCACGGGTGCCAAGACTGGTCCGGCCGAGGCGTCGATGGCCGAGAGGGTTTCCGCTCTCGATCCACCAGGCGCAGTGGTGACGGTGCTATCCTCGTCGTCCCCAAAGGGGAAGACGGGGAGCAGGGGCTCTCTCGAATCGACTCAACCGTCCCACCCTCAGGTGGAGCTGTCTGGGCGACTTGGGCCAGACTTCTTTGCCACCTCGCCGCTGGAGCTCGACCTCGTGAGCCATCCCGGGGCGAGGCTGTCCGAGGAAGACGTGGTGGCGAGCTTCGCCGGGATGTCGGCCCCTCAGGTCGGAGCGGCGGCTCGGGCCGCGGCATTGAAGGTAAGCTCGACTGTCCTTTGGTTCTTTTGGTGGATGGATACTAACGCCTTTCTTTCAGTGCTTGTTCGTCGTCGAGAACTGGCACTCCTGGAGGCGCGTGCGGCCGACACCGAGGGCCCCTTGGCCCAGGAGCGGGCCCGTACGGCTGACGTTCTGCACGCCCTAAAGGTTGAAGGGGAGAAGTCGGCCGCGCTCGCCACGCGCCTGGACGAGAAGTCCTCCGAGGTGGAGCTCCTAAAGAAAAAACTGAAGGAGATGGAGGAGCGCGCCGTTCGCGTGGAGGGGGATCTCGCCACCGAGCGCGGAGGAGCCGAGGCAGCGAAAAAGCGTGCCTCTGAGGCGGAGCGGTCGCTCGCGTCCGAGCGAGGAAAGGCTGAGGCGGCGGTAACGTTGCTCGCCTCGGAGGAGAAAAAATCTGCCTCGGCCCGGAGGGAAGTCGAGCAGCTCCGCGCCGACCTCGCCCTGGTGCACGAGAGGCTCGGTTTCCTCGCTGACCGAGACTCCCGGACTTACCGACTCGTGTCCGGGCTCTGTCACGCGGCGCATGTGACGACCGACGTGGTCGGGCTCGACGTCGCCCCCTTCAGCTGCGATGACGCGGAGGCTTACACCGCGGAAGGCATCGAGTGGGCTACTCGGGTCTGCCACGACACCCATCTGGCGACCCTAAACTTCGCCCAAGACAATGCTCGGGCTGCCGCAGAGCTTCTGCTCGGCTGCTCCTTCCTGGCGACTCGCTCCGAGCCCTCCGTCTTCTCGGCTCTAGGCTACGTCGCCCCGAAGACGGCCGAGGTGGTTGGGGTTCGAGACAAGTTTAAGGGTGAGGCCGAAGCCTTCATGTCTTTGGTGTGGAGTTCGCGCAAGAAGGGGCAGAAGTACGTGGAAGGGATTCAGAAGTCCCGGAAGCGGCTGAGCGCAGGGGGGAGCTCGAAGAGCGCGGAAGGCACCTTGGGTGGAAGGCTGGCCAAGTCGTCCTCGCCGGCAAAGGTTTAAAGCTCGCCTTTGGCGCCGGTTAACAGATGTTTTGCCTTTTTGTCGCTGCGTCGACGTGCTCGCCGCTTGTGGCGCTTTTGTGAACTCGCCGTGTGGCGCGAAGTTTTTTGGTCAAATTATTTGAGTTGGCGATGTTCATTTTTATTGTGCTTGTTTGCAGATTACGTCGTCGCGACACAAGTCGCCCGCGGGGCGACGCGGTTCTCGCCCTTCTGTGGCCATGTCGCATAAGCACTGCTTGGCTGCCTTGCCGGCCACTTGGAGGGGGAATGACGGGCCTGGGAGTCCGTGGAGGATGTCGCCCTGGCTCCCGTCACAACTCGGGGGAGTAGCTTGCTCGCCGTGGTCGGCGAGGAAGTCGAGGGTGGAGACTCGGCTAGAACCCAAGGGGACGAAGACCTGATTCTTTTGGCCCTCGCCGTTGGGCTATCTGACGATGTCGAGTAGGATTACTCTGATGTTTAGTTCGCCCCAGATTCTGGGATGTTTCTTTTGACTTAGTAGTTTTTGTTTTCGCCGCGCCAGACGCGACTTGTAATCCATCGTGGACCGAAGGGGCGCCTCCCCCCACGAAATAAAGGGGCGACCACGAAGTAGTCGTGGTCGCCTCGCCTTGTAATTGCATACCCGATTATTCACTTGGTTGTTTTTATACCATGGGCGAGGTGCTTCTAGTTTGGACGGGTTGCGAGGTAGTGTAGGGCCGCCGGACGTCTCGTCGACTACGATGCCGCTGGTAAAGCCGAGGCGGTTGAAGCTCTAGGAATCCAAGGCGTGACCATAATTTTAGCGGCGCGATGCTAAGCCGGGGCGCGGCGCGGGGCCGTGTCGCCACTAGGTCGGGGCGCGGCGCGGGGCCGTGTCGCCAATAGGTCGGGGCGCGGCGCGGGGCCGTGTCGCCAATAGGTCGTGGCGCGGCGCGGGGCCGTGTCACCAATAGGTCGAGGCGCGGCGCGGAGCCGTGTCGCCACTAGGTCGGGGCGCGGCGCGGGACCGTGTTGCCAATAGGTCGAGGCGCGGCGCCGAGCCGTGTCGCCAATCATGAACATAGCAGTGTCAACATTGTCTTAACCAAAAAGATATGGTTGTTTACAAGGACGACGTCCTTTTTAGCTGGCGCAGCAGCAGTTTGTCACGCGGCGAGATCAGATGTAGTACTTCCTGAGATTGTCGCTGTTCCAGCTGTGCTTGAGGATGACTCCGTCTAGGTCCTTCAGGCGGAACGACGACGGCCGAGACGAGGAGACGACTTCGTACGGGCCTTCCCACTTGGGGGCGAGCTTGCCGTCGGCTTCGGGATTGAGCTTCCTTTTGAACACCAGATCGCCCACTTTTATCGGCCTTGGCTTCACCGTCTTGTTGTAGTGTCTCGCCGTAGTGGCTTGGTACTGGTCAATGTGGAGGGTGGTGCCGTGTCGGACCTCGTCGAGCCCCTCGAGCGATGTGAGGTGATTATCGTCATCTGGTGACTCGCGCACTCGGAGGGATTCCAGCTCGACCTCGGCCGGGGTGACGGCTTCTTCGCCAAACAGCAGTTTGAACGGTGTGTGGCCCATCGCCCGGCTGACCGAGGTGCGAGACGACCATAAGATATTAGGGAGCTCGTCCGCCCATTTCCCGGCGGGAAGCTCGAACATGCGCCGGCGTAGGCCTGATAGGATGATGCCATTTGCCCTTTCTACCACCCCGTTAGCTTTGGAGTTGGCGACCGAAGCGAAGCAAAGCTTGATGCCGAGGCCGGAATAGAATGCTCTGAAGTTCGCCGCGTCGAACTGCGTCCCGTTGTCCACCGTGAGATCGCGTGGGAGGCCGAACCGACAGATGAGATTTTTCCAGACGAACTTCTGCACGGCGGCCGAGGTGATCTTTGTTAATGGTTCTGCCTCTATCCACTTGGAGAAGTAATCCAGGGCGACGACGACGAACTTGGCACCTCGGCTTGCCGTTTTGAAGGGGCCGACGAGGTCCACTCCCCAGCGGGCCAGGGGCCACGAGGGGGAGATGGGCTGCATTGCCGACGCTGGTCTGTTGGTGCCTCGGTGTCGCGCCCCCGGGTTTTAAGGCCGGGTGCGCTCCTGTGATTACTGTACCGGTCCCTGGATCCATAGCCGGTACACACAGAAACTTGATACATCGTCATACAATACCGGATTTATTACAATACAAGCCTTTAAGGTCTTTTAACAGAGTTAGGCCTATTGGCCGAATAAAAGTCTTGCAGCGGAATAAAACAACGGAAATAAACAACGCGTAGATAAACCCATCAATATGCCAACCCTCAGGCAACTGACTGGGGAAACGCCCTAGCTCTCAAAGTCGGGGTCTTCCTCGTCGGAGCAGAACTCTTCTTCTTCTTCTGGCCAAATCACAAGCCAGGTGAGTACATTGAATGTACTCGCAAGCTATTCCCACCGGAGAATTTTTACGGATATTTCATGCAGGGAATATCAAGGGAATGGCTCTAGTCTAGGTCGACGGTTGTGCGAAAAGTAAGTTCTTTATATAAATACATATGTAGTAGATTTAAAGGCAGATTTGGTAAACACAATATAATATAAAATTGATGAACCTTTTTCTCTTCTCCCGTAGAGATAGCTCAGTCCCCACTACCCCGGGAAGTAGGACTAGCTTCTCGGCTTAACGCTCAGCTGTTACTATCCCGGATAGCTCAGCGAGTCCTCCCGGCTCAGCTCGTGGTATCCCTGATAGCACGACTAGCCTGCTCCTCCGGCAATTCCTGGCTACCAACCGGGTAGCGTAAATTGCCCTCTGTGGACACATCATGTCCACGTCCTTAATCCCTTTTCCCGACTTTCGCAAACAAAACCTAGTCTAACCAGTGTGTGGCCTTACCAGTTCATGTCCATGACCGAGGACGCGGCTATTCGAATAGTTTTTAACACTCTGCAGAGGTTGCACGGCTTTACCCACAAGATGTAAACTCACCCCTATTGCCGAGCGCTAACGATACACTCCGTGGAGTGTATTGGTAGGGTGGTCACAACGAGACCGTCGCCCGCTTCCATATTAGAGTTGGACCCGCTAGGTGAATACCCAAGTTTGCAATGCCCCCGGACACCAAATTGGGGCTCTCCACCTTTGTGTCGATCAACACCCAAACGCTACGCGGCAGTGGATCTCTAGGATTTTCAAGCACCTAGCCACAACTCCTAACTTCCGACGGGTCCAAACCCTAATACTTGCCGGGGTACCAAGCCAAGTCCTTCCCATAAAGGACATGTGGACGTACGGTGGGGAACTGGTTTAGCGGCACTTAGGCTCGGTCCTTAGCTGATTCGAGCGAGACTCCATTCCTCAAACCCACGATCGTCCCGGACGAACGTGCCATTATCAATTCCTCTACAGCCCCAGGCTGCCCTTAGCATTCTCGCCCGAATCCAAATCATCTCCAGTTTCATTCGGGGTTTTGACAAACATTCTTTTAAACACCACCCCGGATAACACACGTTATCCGAGGGTTTTACTTCCCATATCCCGAATGGGGGTTTTATAAATTGAGGAAAACTTATTTTTGACTACAGCAGGTCTAAGCACGGCTAACGCCTATAACCCTAATATTCTTGTCAGTCGTGGGTCGACCGACTACTATACCTAGGGTTACAAAGGTCAGATATTCGGACCTAAGGACAGTGCAGCTACTGGGATTAACTAGTACTACATAGAATATCGTTGTACCAGTATAGCAATGCAGGTTTTGCAAACAAAATATTAAGTTCATAAATATGGGATTCGGCATGATCAAGGTGGGAATGCTTGCCTGGCAGATCCTGTTCCTGTTCTGCACGCGAGGGTGATGCTGGTTCCTCCTGGCGTATGTACGTCTCTCCGTCAACTACGCGTCGGTTAAAAGCAACAAATAAGAAACCATCCAACATTTCAATAAAGCCGAACAACAAACGAGATAAAACACTTGATGACTTAATAGGGCTTTCGGGATGATCGGAAAAGGATCTAACTAAAGTTTCAAATAGGAACTTGTCGGACGGCGATTAGGGCATGGGAATGCATGCACCTGAGTTTTAGTTGAACATTGGACTTTAGGGTTTCATGGTTTAGGTCTACGGGAAAGGAGGACGTTCTGAAGATAGGTATATATGCGAAACGCCACATGAAATGACGACGCATAAATTAGAGAGAGGAGCACGGCTATTAGGGTTACGTGATTAAGTTTTCTACCTTTATGATTTTATGGCTGCTAAGGTTTTCTAGTAATATGATGTACAGGGTTTTTGATACATTATTAGCCTGAGAGAAATACTCGTATAAGATGTATATGCAATCTATAAACAGAACAAATATTTTAACTATCCCCTATTTGAATCCATATTAATTTTCTTTGAAAAATGCTTGAGTTGCTCAAAATGTGCTTTAATTAAAAGCTTGGAATTAATCTAACGATTTCAGAACCGGGAAAATCAATTCAAAAACCGGTCTGGAATTCACCGAACCGGCCTTTCCAGTGGCAGACTGGATCTGGACCAACCCGGTTTACCTCCCTCTACGCTTTCTACAAAGATGAATTACGCTTTCCCTAAGGATTCGCGTCCTATGCTAATAACCAGAGGAAACGGAACTGTCTGGGGTGTCTTCTCTCAACGGCGCCCGAGCGGTTTGGTTAAATGGGCCGCTCGGCCCAGGGGAGGTGGCTTACCGCTTCACTCGGTGCTTGGGCAAAAGGGCAGTTGGCGGCGGCGGTTGAGCTGGTCGGAGCGGCGGCAGTTGGGAGTGCGGGTGGTTGGGATACCGGCGGTTAGGGCTGGTCGGAAGTGGGTTCCGGTGGTTCTTAGGCTTGAGAAGCTCGGATACCTGGCGAGGGACTTTGGCGCGAGGCTGGGAGAATGAGGAAGATTGACCCGGCGGTGCTCGAGCTCCAACAGAGGGGAGCTAGGGGATGAGGCTGCCGGTTCCAGAGAAGAGGCAACCCAGGTGAGTGCGGGTTCCTCGGGTGGGTTTGCTTCCTCGGTAGCTCAAGGGAGGTTTGGTGTTTTGGAGTGGCTCGAGGTGAGGTATGGGGCTTGGGCGCTCGGCCCTTCTTATAGGCCGGCGGCGAGCTCACTGGAGTGCCGCTGTTGCTATATTGCCGGCGACACGACGGGAGTTAAGGCGGTCTGGAGCTACAGGGAGAAGATGAGGTTGGCTGAGCTGCACTTGGCGAGAGAGCAAGGCTTGGTTACTCCATTAATGAGCCGACGACGGTGAGCTGGCTCGAGCATTGCTCGTCGGCGATGGGACGAGTCCGGCTGGCGAGCTGTGGTTACAGAGGGGAGGAAAGACGGCCGTCTGTGCAGGTGCTGTGGCGATAGGGGGAAGGAAAGACAACCAAGTAGCCGTGGCACGCTGGAGATGGCTGGGTAGGGCTGACACCGGCGAGGGAAACGACTGCGGTGCGACGGGGAGCTGTGCCTGCACACTGCGGCTTGCTGAAGCCAGCCAGGACGTGCACGGGATTGGCATGGGCAGGCCACTGGGAGTAGGGAACGTGGCTGCGATGTCCATCCATGATCCAGGGACTGGGAAAAGACCACTCCAAGCTACCAGTGGGTTAGGCGCCGAAAGCGAACCTATTTACTCGTGGTGTTGAATGGCAGAATTGACGTCTATAGAGATCATACTGGTGTTGGTAAGACAAGAGAGAGCAGGGAGAGTAAAGAGAGTGGCAGGGCTGAAATGATGGAATGGAAAACTAAGCAATGGTCCTGGGCTCGCCTGATCCTTATGCGGTGATATTTTTGCCTGTAGGGGATCGGTGTTTGGTTCCTTGGATTTTTACACAAGGCCTACTCATGATTTTATGTAATAGGGCTTCTAGAGGTGCTGGGAGTGCTATGGGGTTTTATCGGAATTTTCCGAGCAGAAGATATTGGAGTTGAAGCACAATGACACTGGTATTTTGAACTGGACGTTGTTATTTTATGTTATATTAGGGATACAGATATCGTGAACATGTTCCACAATTTAATTCAGAAATTTCGGGAAAGCCGAGGAGTGGTAGATTTACCGATTAGGGTTTTATTTGACCGAGTGCGTGTGTGCGGGTTTAGGGGTTAGGGTTTGGTTTATGCATGCGGGGTTCGGTCAGATTGAGCTAAAGCAGAACTGCTAATACACGGTTGAAAAAACTAGGGTGCGACACTCGGCCCATCCACTGGCAAGCCGGAGAGTGCCGTACCAACGTCTGGGCGTCGGTCAACGCCGTAGGCCAGTAGAAACCGGCACGGTTGGCTTTGGCGATTAGGGACCCCGGGGCGAGGTGCGAACCGCAGAGCCCCTGGTGGATCTCCTTCAGCAGGTTCCGCCCTTCTTCAAGTGCGAGGCATCTCAGGAACGGGGTGCATACCCCCCGCTTGTAGAGCGAGCCCTTGTGGACGATGAAACTCCGAGCGCACGCGGCGAGGCGTCGTGCTTTGGCTGGGTCCTCGGGTTCCTTCTCCGAAACGAGGTAGTCTTCGATCGGGGTCCTCCAGTCTTCAGGCGAGGCGGTGCTGATAGCGGATCCTGCTTCGGGCGAGATGGTGTTGACGTCGGAGATGGCCTCGGCCGAGGCGAATGACAGGGTCTCGCTGAACGCGCCAGGAGGCGGGGTAGTGCCGCCGCTCGCCGCCCGGGCCAGGAGATCGGCCTCGACGTTGTCCCCCGCGCGGGATGCTCTGGATCGTGATCCCGCTGAAGTGCTTCTGGACCGCCCTTACTGCTGCCAAGTACTTCATCATCTCCGGGTCCTTTGCCTGGTAGTCTTTTCCGACCTGCCCGGCGACCAATTGCGAGTTGCTTCGGACGAGTAGCCGGCCGCCCCGGCCGCGCGTGCCTTGCGGAGGCCGAGCAGAAGGGCCTCGTATTCGGCGGCATTGTTTGTTGTTTTGAAATTTAGGCGGGCCGAGTATAGCATCTTTGCTCCCCCTGGCGATATCAGAACCGCACCGGCCCCAGCTCCCTCCGCACACCATGAACTGTCGATGTACAGCGTCCAGACAGGGTCGCCCGCAGCAGGTTCGAAATCCGGGCGGGGTACCCACTCGACGATGAAGTCGGCGAGTACCTGAGACTTGATGGCGGTTCTGGGGAGAAACTCGATTGTGAACGGGGCGATCTCGGCTGCCCACTTGCTGACTCGGCCGGTGGCCTCACGGTTGCGGAACATCTCGCCAATTGGGAATGACGTTGGGACCCGGATTGAGTGGGCCATAAAGTAGTGGCGAAGCTTTCGTGAGGCCATGATCAGTGCGTATGCCAGCTTCTCGAGCTCGGTGTAGCGTAGCTTCGCTCCTTGTAACGACTCGGAGACATAGTAGACCGGGTTCTGGGTCCGGGCTTGCTCCCTGACTAGGACGGCGCTGACGGCCGAGGCCGTTGCGGCGAGATACAGCAGAAGGACGTCCCCCGGGGACGGGCTTTGGAGCAGAGGAGGCGAGGCGAGGTACTGCTTGAGGTTCTCGAAGGCGAGCTGGCACTCCTCCGTCCATTCGAACTTCCCGGAGCCCCTCAGGGCTTTGAAGAACGGGAGCCCCTTCTCGGCGGAGCGAGACACGAACCTCCCCAAGGAGGCGAGACGGCCTGCCAGCTACTGTACTTGCTTGGTCGTGGCGGGCGGGCTCATGCCGAGGATTGCTTGTATCTTCTTTGGGTTGGCCTCTATTCCCTGCTTGGAGACGAGGAAACCCAGCAGCTTCCCAGCGCGCACGCCGAAGATGCATTTTTCCGGGTTTAGACGCATGTCGGACCTGCGCAGGTTGCAGAAGGTCTCCATACGTCGGCCGCGTGCGTCTGGGCGAGGGTGCTTTTTATGACGACGTCATCCACGTACGCCTCGACGTTGCGGCCGACTTGATCGCGCAAGGTTTTTCCGATCAGCCGGGCGAACGTCGCCCCTGCATTCTTGAGGCCGAACTGCATTCGCACGTAACAAAACGTTCCACTCGGGGTGATGAAGCTTGTCTTCTCCTCATCCTCCTGGGCCATCCACACCTGATGGTACCCTGAGTAGGCGTCTAGAAAGCTCATGAGTTCGCAGCCGGACGTGGCATCCACGAGTTGGTCGATGCGGGGGAGAGGGAAGTCGTCCTTTGGGCACGCCTTGTTAAGGTCGGTGTAGTCGACGCACATGCGCCACTGCCCGTTTGCCTTCTTGACAAGGACCGGGTTCGCCAGCCATTCTGGGTGCAGGACCTCGCGAATGACCCTGGCCTTGAGCAGCTTGGCGACTTGTTCGCGGGCGGTGAGCTGTCGGTCGGCCGACATCTTCCTTAGCCGCTGCTTGACAGGACGAGCCCCTGGCCTGACTTGCAGCTTGTGCTCGATTATGCTCCGGGGGACCCCCGGCAGATCTTCAGGTTCCCAGGCGAATATGTCTGCATTTTCCCGCAGGACGAGGAGGAGGGCCTGCTCCACCTCGGCCGGGAGGTCGGCCCCGACCAGGACGGTCTTGCGAGGCTCGTCTTCGGATAACAGGACAGCCCGAGTTTCCCCGTCCGGCCTGGGTTTGGGGATCCACCACCCCGTGGTAGAAGACATGAACTGGTCGGGGGCGAGGTCGATGTCAAGGACTTCGCCTGGCGTAGGCGAGGCAGCTCCGCGGGGGTCAGGGCGTGGCGTCTCGGTCGCCGGGACGACGTCGTGAACGTATCTGATGGTTGCAGACTGCTCGATGCGGCGAGACAGGACTTGGTCGCCGTGGATCGTCACGACTCCGGCGGGCGCAGGGATCTTCATGCATAAGTAGGCGTGGTGGGGGATTGCCCCGAACTTATTGAGCGCCAGTCGCCCGAGGATTACATTGTACTGGTAAGGCATGTCGACGACGTCGAAGAGCACGGTCTCGGCGCGGGAGAGCCCGTCGCCGCGGAACTCTACCGGGAGTTCGATTCGCCCGAGGGCCCTGATCGGCTCGCCGCCAAAGCCGAGGAGGGGGATCCCGGGGGGTTGCAAGCATGATCGCGGGATGCCCATTTCATCCAAGACGGAGGCGAACAGGATGTCCGCCGAGCTGCCTCCATCAACGAAGACGCGTCGCACTTCTACCTCGGAGATGAGGGCCGAGATGACCAGGGCGTCGTGGTGTGGGAGGACCACGCCCACAACGTCCTCTGGGCCGAACGTGATCGGGGTGTTTGTCCAGGCGGGGAGCTCGGTCGGCGGATACGCGCCGATGTGCTGGACCCGGTGAACGTATTCCTTGTGCTGGCGCTTCGACGGGAAAGTGCAGGCACTCCCGCCGGTAATTGTGTGGATGACATGACGCGGTCCATGGCCGCCGGGTGGGGAGCCATGCCGGGGAGGTGGTGGAGGAAGCTCAAGCGGGGCCTCGCCCCGCTGTTCTTGGTTACGCCGCTCGCCCTCCGCCCGAGGTGGGGGGGCGTCACCTCGCGCTCGAGCGACGACCTCGCATTCGTCTGTGGAATGCGAGCAGAGCTTGTGAAGCTTGCAGTACTTTCGTCGGGGCCCTCTTGGGCGAGGTGGCTCTCGTGGGCGAGGTCCCGGGGCTCCTCAGCCTAGCCCTGGTCGGGCATAGGGCTCCCTTCCGTGGCGGCGCGGGGGTTCGCGAGGCGGGGAGCGGACGATCTGCTGCCTTTGGCTTTCTCGCGGTCGTCCCTCATCCGACACGTGATGTATCTCGTGGCGCCTCGGTCGTCGCCGCTCGGCCTCAGTCTTCTCGCTTCCCAGGTACGCCTGCGATGCCCTGGCCTCTTCCCTTCGCAGAATCTGCCCTTCTTCGACTCGGGCGTACACCTCCATGATGTCGTACAGCTGCTCGACGCGGGAGGGGCGCTTCCTCTCAAGCTTGTCGGCTAGGGCCTCGTTGTTGATGCCTCGCCTCGCCGCCTCGCAGATCGTCTGCTCCGCGACCCCCTTCACCTGGCATTGGACCTCGAAAAAGCGGCGTTGGAAAGCGCGGATAGTCTCGCCCGGCCGCTGCCTGAGGTTGCTGAGGTCCGTCGAGGTCATTTCCTTGTTTCAGCACCCCTGGAAGTGCCCGTGTAACTTGTCCTGGAGTTGTTCCCACGAGTAGATTGTGTGAGGCTCCAGGCCGAGGTACCATGCCTGAGCGATGCCGGTGAGAGCGAGGAGCAGGCTTTTCGCCATAATGGCCTCGCCGCCGCCAGAGGCCATCACGGCTGCCTCGTACACCCTCGTGTACAGGACCGGATCCGTCGTGCCCGCGTACTTCGGGAGGTCGGCGGGACGGAACTTGGGCGGGAACGGGACCGCCATGAGCCCTGGGCTCAGCGAGCTCGCCAAGCCCGTGAGGTCGACGACCTCAACGCGCCCCGTCCGCTCCTGCTCCTCGTGCGCTTTGTCCGGACACTGGGTACTCACGCCTGGGCCCACATTGCCGTCGTGCGTCACATCCTGAGCGACCTGCTGGTTCCGAAGCACGGTCGTCCTGAGGCGCGCCGCCTCGCGGTCCGCCTCGCACATATATGCGGCCGCCCGGGCCCGTGCTGCGTCCAGATCCTTGAGGAGGGACTCGGCCGCCGAGGAGGGGGCGAGTACCTCCGCTCGGGCGGCAGCCTGGTCGGCGGCCAGCTGACGACGCAGCCCCTCCGCG
Organism: Stipa capillata; assembly: GCA_019208055.1. Taxonomy (NCBI): domain Eukaryota; kingdom Viridiplantae; phylum Streptophyta; class Magnoliopsida; order Poales; family Poaceae; genus Stipa; species Stipa capillata. The sequence goes on from JAGXJF010002236.1 coordinate 233,795, forward strand.
GCGGAAGTCTCCGGCGGGGGCGGGGGGGGTCGCCAGAGCGCGCGTGGCTTCAAGCTGGGCTCGATAAAGGTCGGCCATCTGCTGAGACTGAGAGTTCGCCTTTAGGGCTTCCAGCTCCGCTGCCCGGAGGCACGCCTGCAACGCCGCCGAGTTTCTCGCCGCTTCGTCGGCCTGTCGGCGCAGGTCCTCCACCTCGTCCGCCAGGGTCCGCCCGCCCGAGGCCCCCGCCTGAGGCGGCGCTCCCGCCTCGGGGGGCGGAGCGGCAGCCTGCGACCTGCCGTCAGCCGCGACACCGGAGGTGAGCTCGCCCGGACGGTCGGGACCGCCCAGGGCGGCCCTTGCTGCTTCCACGTTCGTCTCGCCCTCGGCCGCGGGAGGAGGGAGCTGGACCCCGCGCTCGCCGCTCGCCGCCGCCTTCTGCCTAGTCGTGGTCGCGCCCTTCTTCGGTCGAGGCGGCATGATGGAGACCCGCTTCAAGAAGTACTTCGCCCCTTCGTCCCCACGGTCGGCGCCAACTGTCGGCGAGATGTCTCTCGGACAGTAAGTTTGGGCACCCCGGGTCGGACGACCAAGGTGCTTGGGGAAAGACTTGGGGAACGAAGCCGAATATCCACGGGGGGCTCTATCCAGCTACCGCCGAAGACAGGGATTTGAGCGAATGCGCGGTAGAAGCGTATATTCTCTCTCTCTTGATATGAGGTGCCAACTTGCCCTTATATAGGCAAAACCGGCTTACAAGTGTAAATACATTGCTACCCCCTAAAAGGTTACAGTCTTTTTCTAGCCTGTGTCACCGTACATTGGCCGAACATGTACTCTCCACCTCGCCGCTACCTACTATATGCGCCGGCATATTCCTAGATTCGCCTCGCCGGTACGGCCCTCCTCCGCCCTTGTCGTACTCCGTGCCTGCGCGTCGTCCCTGCCAGACGAGCTCGCCTCTCCTTCCTTCCCGTCCTAGCCGAGGCACCCTCTCACCTCGTCCGTGGTGGCCAACTTGCTCCTGTACCTACGTTGCCTAGCCAGGACGACTTTGCGCCGTCCAAAGCCCACCGAAGATCCCTGCATAACATCGTGCTCGTTAAATATAATACGTATAGAGAACGGGGGGTACCTCGGCCTGAGGGCTCGGCCGGACTTCCTCAACAAAAAGAATGATATTGTTCAAGTAAAGACTATGCAACCAAGCGTTGAATAGGTATACGATTTTTGATATATCTCATTGCTATGTAGGACGTTATGGCCTATAGCCCTATACATTATTATAGTTCTATTTTTCTAGTGATGTAGGCCCCATTTTAGAGTTTCGCACAGGGCCCTGATTTTGCCGGCTCGGCCCTGTATGCATGAGTTGGCCCAAGGCCCATCCGTGAGGCCCCAAAACTCTCACGTCTTGGCCTCCCAAGTCATTCCTCTCACCAGTCATCCCCAATGACCCAACCCTAGCAAGCCTCCTCTCAAACTTGGCGTTTGATCTGCTCTGCCAATCCCCCAATGGCCTCCGCTGCCACGACGCTTCGGGTTGCTCGCGTCGGCTGCATTCCTCCATCCCGAGTGCATGGTGTTGTCGTGCTGGAGCATTGATTCCATGAATCAGAATGAATCCACAAAGAGGCAGAGCAAGAAACTGATCAAGAAGGAAATTAGCTACAAGTAGCTCGTGACTTCCTCCTAATAGCCCCCAATCAATTTCAGTTGCCTCCCCTACCTTCTTCCTCAATCTTGGTGAGAATATGTTGCTTCAAGCTCTTGCCGCCACAACAAACATCCCAAATCTAGGAAAACGACCAGTCCTCTGCCCAAATCGACACCACAATTAGCTTCCCATAATCCAAATACACCTAGGAGGCCTCTTGCCCGGTCGTGCCCAACTCGGCCGTTCCTCTGTTTTGCGAGACATGATGGAGAAGAGAAGGGGCCGCTATGTCGGTCCCGGCCACCGGCGTCATGGCGAGCACAACAGTAATAGAACTGGAGGACGGCAGTGGCGGCGGCATCCTAACCAAGCGAGCCGAGCACGACGGCAGCAGCACCGGAGGAGGGGGTGCGTGCCGTTGGCCCGGTCACGCGTGCTCCGCGGGCGACACGGTCGTTGCAAGGACGACGACATGTTGCACGTCCTAGCCAAGCCATCGCCGGCGACGTGGTTAGCGATGGCGCGCAGCGCAACGGCAGGGGCAAAGGCTCGCAAGCTACCGGTGAGGAGGAGATTTGGGAGGAGCCGAATCAGCTCGCCTTCGACAAACTCGCGCGAAAAGATTGAGGCGATTCCTCCCAGATTATCGAGCCCACGTACAACAACTTCTCCCAAATTTCATTTTGTTCGATGCGGATCAAGTTCTTGATGGTGAACCGTTTGAATTTCTTTTTCCTATTGGATGTGGTCCAAGTGGATCAAGTTCTTGATGATGAATCAAGTATTGTCTGCAAGGGGATGCGAATGGCAGCAGCAGAGGACAGGAAGGTGCTGAGACTGGATTCTGATTTCTTATTTCTGATGAAACAAAAAATTTAATCAAGGACAGCAGCGCTCGGACGTGGTACTTGGAATCGATTGTTCCTGGAAACTTGCCCTCAAACCAAATGGCTAGCCATTGAAGCTTGCCACCAAAAGCAAACTAACCAAATTGTTAACCAAGGCAACCATGACAAAAGCTGAAGGGGGAAGAAGAATAGGAGGAGGCTAACAGGTGGAACCTACGTCCACTTCAGCATAATGTCCACACGAGTGGTCATGTAAGTGCTGATGTGTGGATCCGTTGTGTCAATTTTGCTGTCAAATGTTTGGAAGTGGCCGGTTTGAGTAATCTATGAAAGATTAGACTACAAATTATTATTTTAAGTAAAAGATTTAGCAAATGCAGTAAAATGTTATGAGGGACTTTGAAGTTATGGTTTTAAATAACGTGTTTGCTAAATCTCAGTTGTCTGAAATTTTTACAAATCTCAGTCACCTAAAATTACAGTATTAAAAGTGTACAACTTTAGAAAATTGCACACCACTTAGCCTAAAATTATAGTATTTAAAAGTGTGCAATTTTAATGAAAACTTAGTGTAATTTTTTGTTGCATGTTGATCTAAAGGTCTAAAAAGTGATTGAGAAGTAAAAAATTTCAGACAACTAATAAATAACATTCCTTTTAAATAATTTACTCATGTTTTTACGTCTTATAAAATTTTACGTGGCCAATCGCCGAGGTACTCAAAGTAAAACAATATTAACACCTATTTTGGACCAAACGGAGCAACAGATTTTGCCCAACTTGGTTAAAAGCCTTGCTGTATTCTATGGATCCAGTACAGCTCAGTAACTGTAACCCGATCGACACCGACTCATGACTTACCTAGGAATACGGCTCGGTAATTGTAACCCCATTCACAGAAACGTCCTCTCGCAATATGAAATGAGATCGGTCATCTGACACACAAGCTAAAGTTAATTTTCTCTCGAAGAATATGAAATGAGATCGGTCATCTGACCCACAAGCTAAAGTTAATTTTCTCTCGAAGAAGAATGCAGGCTGTGCCGGTGCCTGAATCTCCGTGTTGTCCCTGGTTAACATGAAAATGACGGATGATATGTAAGGCCTGTCGTCGGGATCCCACTGGACGCACATCAACCCGATGTGGATGCATCGTAGCGCATGGCTTCGAGCGTATTTATCGAGTGATTGGTCTATCATTTGCGTTATAGTCCCTTTTGTCCAGTAATTCCACACCTGTTAGATGGTTATTTTCAGCTTGTTAGTGGAGACCTGAGAGTTATTTCAGTCTCGGATATGATAATATGATAATACGAACGCTTCAGTGTACTTTCAGATGCGCTAAAAAGGAGATGCAAAATGGAGGAAAATCAGCACTTACATCACCAAGGAGATTCACGGCGTCACGATCATCAGAATTGTAGTTCCTTCTCTAGTTACAATTTCAAGGACAAACACGCCGAAGCTGAAAATATCGATCTTGGGTGACGCACGTCCGTATATTGCGTACTCCGGTGCCATATAACCGCTGCAGAGGATGAGCAGTTAGGCTTGGAAACACACACTTGATCAATATCTGCGACTCATGAATGTTTGATTACACTTAGACCCTGTACAATGCAGGTGTTTAAACAGGTGTCTCAGGAAAAAAAAATCCTATTTTTTGTGAGAGATGCTTAGACAGGTGCTTAGGAAGAGCGACGGAAGCAAAGTTAAGCACCCGGTGCTAGGCTGGTGCTTAGAGTGACATAGGTGACAGGTGTTTCAACCGGTGTCTAGCAAATAGTACTCCAAGAAGCACAAATAGTACTCCACACAATGCAGCGCTGCATTGGAGACAACAGGTGCTAGAGTAGGTGTTACACGAATATTAAAGCAACTTAAGCACCCATATGAAGCACTCTGCATTGTAAATCACATATTTTTTTGGGACGCAACGCTACTCTCTCTCTTTAAGCACTAGGCTATAAGCACCCTGCATTGTACATGGCCTTATGAACTTACAGTGTCCCAACAGCTTTAGCTATCTTAGTGTGACCTTCTCCTAGCAGCCTTGCCAATCCAAAGTCTGCAATTTTCGGATCCATGTCCTCGTCAAGAAGAATGTTGTTAGGTTTCAGGTCCCGGTGGATGATCCTCATGCTTGAGTCCTCGTGAAGATACAATATTCCCTTAGCAATTCCAATAATTATGTTGTACTGTTACTTCCAGTTTAATGTGTTTCCATGATCACTAGTATCTACTGCGATGAAATGTTGAACTTATATTAGCTGGTGCTGAAAGGTAAACACAGAACAATCATAATAACTCACCTACAGGACCAGATTAAAAATAAAGCAAAATAACACAAACTGTATCCACAGTCTTGGCCGTGGTAACTTATTTGCCGGAATGCTACAGTACATATTTAGTGCTTTGTATTAAACATGATACTCCATTGTACAGCACTCATTTTTCTCTTATTTGTCTTTTGTTTTTTTACATGTACTTTGTATGAATGATGTTTCTCACTGCACTCATCTATTACTGCTAGAAGCAATAATTAACAAATGTATTCATACATAGAGCATAGAAGAGCCACAGGGCCGGGTCTTCTGAAACGTAATAGAGAGCAGTGCAATTATTTGCAGTGACCACCGACCAGAGAATTCAGGATATATAATTTCATAACCAGAGAGAAGAGTGGAGAGGAACGTACCGAACAGAAAGTTGTCGAGGCTCCCATTCTTGATATATTCATAAACAAAGCAGCGTATCATCCCTATGCGAGCAAAAACCCCTGTAATCTAACTAGGTTCTTGTGCTGAAGCTCTGCCCATGCCAGCACCTCATTGTGCAGCTGATGCAAACCATGCCTAGTTGTTCCCAAAAGTTTCTTCACTGCTATTTCTTGCCCATCTGGGAGTATCCCCTGAAACAGAGTCATTTTCAGAGAAGGTGTGATGCATTAGTCTTTCTTTTATTCTTGCATTCTTGTTTGTTTACTTACCTAGTATACAATTCCAAAACCGCCTTCTCCAAGCTTACTATTCTCTGAGAAGTTCTCAGTTGCCTCTTGCAGTGAGGCAAATCAAAGATCATGCATTGCACTCTCGCAATTTTCTTCAATGCTGGAGTCATACGACAAGAATGACATCATTATACGGTAAATTCCATCTCTTGAAAAGACTATGCAAGATGCTACTCACGGTTGTCTTCCTCAGTAGCCTTAATCCTTCTCCTGAAGCGAATGACAGCGAAAACCGAAACAACCAATATCAAGACGACGGAACAAGCGATGCCTGCAGGGATTCCTGCTGCACTCCTTTTCTTCCCTGCAACTGCATACACCAAACGTGAACTTTAAGCTTGTAAATTTGTGACAGAGATAAGGAGTGTAGATGAGTTGCCGGATTTTGAGAATATTCGATGAGTTACCTGGTGTATTTACCGGTACAGTAAGCGATGAACTAAACAAAAATTGTTTTCCTCGGACAAAAACGAGAACTGAAGGAGTGTTCTACCTGGTTCAGACTTTGGAGTGACAGGTGGAGGCACGACGACTGCCGGCGCTGGTGGCGCCGGAAGCTGCAGCATTGCCCGGCCTTCGTAGAACGGCCGCACGCTGTACCTCAGGTTGCACCACGCCAAAAGAGACGTGATCCATCGGGGCTTGGTGCTCAAGTAGGCCGTTGTTTGCGCGAGGATCCTCCCGAGGCAGCCCTGGCACTGCGCCGGCGTCAGGTCCGGCACGAACTGCGCGAGCCCGTAAAACTTCGGCGCGAAGTCCACCACGCCCGTGGCTAAGTACTTCTTGGCGGTCGTGTTTTCGGACGCGGTCTTTCGCGACTCCATTTTCTAAATAGGGTATACCTTATTTATAAAACAGAATCATGATATTTCTCGCAACTGCCCAGAATTTACAGCTGCGAACAAAAAGAATATCAAACCTGCGTACGATCAACAAGAAGAATTTTATCAGTGAAATAGAACCTATCGGTCGATCTTCAAAAATTTAACGGGCTACAAAACCCAAAATATTACCTACAATCAAAAGATCCGATGAAAGCCCACAGGAAGGCTTGAGTGCCGTCGTAACCCTAACACGTTAACTGTAGATCTTCGTCTCGATCTTCTTCTGAAAATTATTGATGCAGCAATGAGTACATGGAGTACTAAGCAAGCCACATTGAGAAATTACCTGTTTAACTACTATGTAGGGATTCTCAAAGGAAGGAAATAGGGTTTCATATTATTTGGTGAATGCATAACCATAAACTTCACCTTATCAGTAAAACCATATAATTAAATTAGTTGGACTCTAAAGTAGTTGTATATTAATAACCGTGCTGAGTCATTGCCAATTTGATTATCCATTACCAAACTCTACTTATACCTTGTAGTTAGAATCACCCTTGAACATAGCTTCATTAACCAGAAGCACAGCGTATTCGAATACCCTTTATTATCACTCTGTAGAGTTGCTCAGCTATACTCACATGATATCTATACCTCTTATTGTCACTCGAGATTAACACAGTCCCATCAGTGTGTCGACAGAGGTAAGATAACAAGACTTTTTATCTGCTCTACGTCATTCCTCTCCCGGGAGCCGACGGGCCAGTGTCAACTCCGCGATCTGAGAGTTGAGTGAGTTCCAGTTGTGATTTTTGAATCAATGGCTTTTCACCTCATTCGCTTTTGCATGCCTTCTAGAGAAGAGGAACGGCAAGCTAGTCTGTAGTTGTTCAGCGGATATAGCAGATTTACTAGGTCAGGTTTGACAAGTCAAACATGTGGTTGAGTGGTTCTGTGTTCATCACTTAGCACAAGGATCTTGTTCTTAACTGCCATGAGTAAGGTAATCCACCGTATTACCCTTACTCCACGGAAGGAGCATGGTTGCGCATTCAATACATGAAAGGCCCCAACTTCTCTGTCCCTAACCATTGGCAACTTCTTTAAAAACCACATCCTCCGAGCTTTGTCCTAGGGTTATCACTGTTTCTACATATGCTCTGACCTAGCCTCTAATACCGGTGAAGGATACTGATATAATTTATATTTACTTAAGGTTTTCAAGGTGAATATGGCCTGCAAAGATAAACCGGGCCCTAGGATGGTAGGTATTAACTAATCAATCATGTCATTCCAAAAATATAACGGTACTTAAATAGCATGTAAGAAATAATTAACTAAGCTAGTAATACGTAAGATAGCAGGCATGTGGGTTCAACATGAACAAATGAATGTGACTTGCCTACTGCACCGAGATTGGTTGGATCATTGTCTTCAAGGAGAAATTCACCGTCGGGTTCCTCCTAAGCGTCAGACCGTCACTACCGTGTCCTATTGGTGAAAAGATCCAAACACTCATAAGTTCGGGCTCAACGAATGCGAGTTGGGAGCAAAATGTAAAATAGTTAGAAAATAATACCATAAATAAGGAGGGGTTTGTGGGGTCGTAGGGTGTTTAGGAATGGGATTAGAGTTTGTAGTATACGTAGGTGAAATTGGAACGTTAGAAATATGGAAGAGGACCCATGTGGTGTTTTAGGGTTTTAGACGAAGGATTGTGTGTATATGTGGTATGAGGGAGTTATTGCGGTTTTTGGGTATCAAGAAGTGGGGATTAGGTCTAATGGTATGGATAAATGGAATCGTGGCATCGAGACGATTGAAATGTATATATATACGTTTTAGGGTTTCGGACTCAACGGGTCGAATCAGGCCCACAAAGTTGTATTGGGCCCGTTAGGGTTTTTCGGGCTGGGCTAGGTTGGACTTTAGGTCTGGGTTTTATTAGGGCCTGGAATAGACATGGGATGAACTGGATTTGGGCATAGGGCTTGATTAGAAAAAGAAAAAAAGAAAAAGAAATTCCTAATCTAAATGGGCTCAGCCCAGCAAGCACTTGAGCCGGCCCAAGAGGGGCTAAGCCGGCCTGAAAACAAAAGGGCTGGACGGCTCTGCTCGGATCTGAGCTGCCCAAAGAGGCTCGGCTTGGAGTGTCCGGCTCGGCTCGGTTTCAAATCGAGCCGACGGCTCAAATTGGGGAAGAACAGGGGAGAGCTGGCCTCCGGTGACGGGAGACCGATTCCATCGCCGGTGATGGTCGCCGAAGTTAGGGGAGAGTAATAGGAGGCTCTACGGAGGATGGGGATTTCATTTTTGTGGAGAAAGGAGGGAGGTTCCATGGGGGTTGCGCTCGGCAACGGCGGTGGCGGACGCGGGCTCACCTCGCCGGAGACGAGGCGACGGTGGCGGTGCTACTGGGGTTCGGGAGGGAGGAGGAGCAAGGTGGGGTGCTCGGGAAGAGGAGAGGAGGCTCGTGCGCATGGAGAAGGAGCTCGGGGAGGGGATCTCCGTGGCTTTTATGGGCGACGGAGGCGGAGCGATGCGGTGCGGAGGTGAACGGCGGCGGTAGGAAGGGGCGGCGATGACAGGAGGTTGGGGGCGGTTCGGGAATGGACCCAACGGGCCAGAGAGAGGAAAAAGTGGGCTGGAGGAGAGATGAAATCAAAGCCCAAGAGAAGATTTTTATTTTTGGAAAATCTTTTGTATTTAAATGATTTTGAAATTTTTTGGGCTGTGACAAGATCTGTCCTCGAATGGCCTAGCCGGCGGCAGCCGAAGGAGCAGGACAGCGATCACAGCGAGGATGTCGTAGCCGGCGAGCATCGCTGTGACGCGGGGTGTGGGTGAGTGAATCGCGCTTCCTTGGCACGACGCGATCAACGACGATTGACCAAGATGGCCGCGTTCCTGTGCCTACCCCGAAGACAACGGCGACGCGTGCGTTAGTTGTCATTTTTCCAAGTGGCAACCTGCTTTGTCGAGTCAAAGTTGATCGGCCGCATACAACTGGCTACGTCACGATCGAACTCATGATCCACGAAGATGAGATTCGTGTCTTCTTCTACGGTGCCACTATGGAAAAGGGGCGTCAACTTGCATCGCCAATCGATCGCGGCATCGACGTTGCCCTGCCGGACGGGTCGTCACCGATGGCCTACGCACAATGTATATTACACCGCAGCCATTGGAGTCACCGATTACTCTCCCGACGTAACTTTCTTCCAACCCGATGTTCGAATACTACAAGCCATCTCCGTCCTATATTGGGTGATTTTGTCCCAGCCTAAGACTTGACCCCAGCCCCGCGCGTACGCACTAGGCCTGCCCTTCACATTTATAATTTCACGGAGGAGTTGAATTCCTCCGAGCCGCCTCCATCTTATGCGACTTCTATGGCAGCTTTGACCCGAAAGGTGCATTTGGCCTGATTCGGAACAAGCCAAGAAGGCTTTGATCTGTCGAGGAAGCCATTCAAGTGGGCGTCCGATACCAATGCGTCTCTGAGCGTCCAAGCCTCTACAGAGGATCTACATATTCGGCATATCGTTAGTCACGGCAAAAGAATAACACGTAAGTAACCACTCACATCCAACCATGAGCGTCTATTGATACTTGCGGTATTTTAAGATTAACGAAGTCACGACAGAAACTTAATTAGCAACAGGTATCAACTGCTGAGAGAAAATTCTCTCATGAGAAAATTACGCACACTTAAATCACGCCTTGTGTTTAGTCTAATTTATTAGCAAAATCAATCAGTCTAATTGTTATTTGAAGGATTTCCTGGACAGGTGTTACGTTGTAATTGGTCTAAAATCACCCTACTACTTAGCCCTTTTCAGATTGGAAGGACTTCTATTTAACGGATAATTATTTGAAAGCTCACCCTAGATACGTTGTAAAACTTGCTTATTGATGCAAATGGCATCCACGCATCGCCACCATTTTATTTGGCAAGTGTGGTTTTTGTAGGATCTGCGATAACTTTAGCAAAAGTTGACACAAAAATGAGTAATAAACATGTAGGTCCAAGAGAGGAAAAAGTTAGGCTCTTCGGATATGTGACTGTGATCAATGCCAAACAGGGCTTAGGGGATCGAATCTACCTATCCACTCCAACTACTCTCCTTAGGAAACTCCGTCTTCTTCCTCCCTACCTTTCCCCTCCACCAGGGCCTTGTCGGCCCCTCCCCTCTTCTCTCCGGCTTGTAGACTACGTTCAAATAGTGTGAGGGTCCCACCCTTGTATAGTGTTAGCTAGGTTATGTTTTAGATCTAGTAAGTGTAGCCCCCTCCCAATGTTGCTCTTGTTTCCACCAACGTTCGTCATTTGTTGGACCCCAACCGACTCAATGCTGGTGCTCTAGCTTTTGGTGGTGTACCCCTCATTGGCGGCTTTGAAGTGGCACCATATCCATCTACAGAGGAAGATCCTCTCTCTATGCCAAGTCCTGCCGTCCTCTGTGGTGGTGGCTTCAGTTGATTCTGGCGTCGGAGACCAAGGTGAGCTTCAACCCCTTCCAATGAATGGCCCGAGGTAGATTTGGCGTTGGTCACCTTGTGTCATGGCGCTCCCCCTATTATGGTGCGTCGTGTTATTCTCTTGTTCCCTGCTTCTTTTGGACGGTGCTCAAGGTCGAAGTCAACTGAAGCTCCGGCAACAGTCACCGGGACTACAAGCCACTCAATCATATGTTCCCAGTGGCCTTTGGTCCTTCCGATGGATGATTCGTGGGCGCCTCACCGCTCTATTGTCGATCTTCATGGAGATATCCCCCAACCTCCAAGATTTGGAGGCTCTATCCTCATGTTGCCCATGGTGTAAGCAAGTGGCTTGGCTGCTATGTGCTATCCCTAGCATCAAAGGCATGCAGGAGCCTTGCCGGCGACGGTCCCCTCGCCTCTGGCACCGCCAAGCTCTAGAAAGGACCCAATTGCTTTTCTTCATCCATATCCAGGGTCTTAGGTGCAAATTCGAGGGGCTGCTTGTAATTTTTATTTTTTATTTCTGCCCCTTTGTAACAGTTGCAATGTAACAACTTCGTAGGAGTAATTCAGAACATGTAGGGCTTGAGTGCATTTTCCCTCAAAAAAAATATGTGGCTTCAATCCAACACTAGACATGTCTGCCTAAAGATCTGGCAAGTGTGGCAGCAAACTAAACAAGCTTCAAATTTTGCAAATTTTTGGTGACATGAGTTCCACGCGCACATTGGCTAGTAAAGTATACGGCTTTGATAGTTCGTTGTTCCTTAACATTAATAAAATCCCAGTTACCCTAAGTTGCAAGGTATTAGGCCTAAAATTTTATTCCAAAGAAGTGTCTAACTTTGATAAAATTTTACTGCAATTTTAGTCTAGGTTATATATGAAACAAGTGTGGATGAAAATGGTTAGCAAAAATCATCTTCTACGATCAACCATCCCAACGGTGCATTCTGACATGCAGCCTGTGTGGTCCCCATTTTCACCTTTTTCTTTCTCTCTTTCTATCTTATCTCCTCATTTCTGTCTTTCTACCTTATCTCCTCCTCGTTCTCTCTTTTCCTTCCTCCACTGCCACCATCCTGCCCCTGGCTGCCTTCGCGCTGGCCTCGCCGGTGATGCCGAAGAGCCAAGCGGACCACCCAGCGGTGACCTGCTCCCCCCGCGCCTTGTTCGCGAAGCCCCCCACCGAGTCTAACATCCACGTGCGCCGTCGCCGCGGCGGTGTTGGACCGCGACGACCGTGACCGCCGCTCCCTCTTCACCGACAGGAGGGTTCTAGTGGCGGGAGGTGGAGACGTCGTCAGGGCTAGGGCTGGAGGTCGAGCTAGGGCTGAGATCGAGCTGGGGGCTGGAGGTCGGGGCTGGGGCTGGAGGTTTGGGGCTGTCCTGCAACTGGCCACCACCCAACTTATCCCGTCGTGCATCCTCCAGCCTTGCCGGCGCCGAAGAAGGGCGCCATGGCCCGGCGGCTGCTACCGGATCGATGCTTTTTTTTCTATTTTCTAATTTTTGGTAGAAGTTCAATGCTCCAATTTCTAAGTAGAAAGTTTGAAATGTTCTTTCTTGTGAAGGCTGATGAAGCTTCAATTGCATTTTTTGCTTTTGTTTGTTGGAAGTTGAAAGCTCCAATTTGCTATAGTAGAAAGTTGGAATGTTACTTGTAGAAAGCTGATGAATAAGTTGAAAGCTTCATTTGGTCGGTACAAAGTTTGTTTTGTTCCTGTAGAAAGCCGGGTCGTAAAGGAGTTAGAAGCTTAGTGAAATTAAGTTGAAAGCTTTTTGATTTTTTTTAGTTGGAAGTTGGATGACATTTGGTTGAAAGGTGAGTTTTAGGGGAAGGGCAAGGAAAAATAGAAGAAAGAGAGATGTGGTCGTGAGATGCAAGCTGTCAGAACAGCCTTGCCCAAAACTAATCGCGCATGCGGCGCGCGGCAATTAACCGTAAATTATGGCCTCCCAATGGTTAGATGTCGAACCAAAGTCTAAAACTGTAACTGAGACTGAAAAATTCACCTGTGATCTAGGAATAGATAATCCCCCGATGTGTGCTCACACATAGTTTACTAGGAGCATGATCTAGTTTACTAGGAGCACGACCATTTTATTTAATAGGTCAGGCCCACGTGTCAGTGACTCATTAGGGTTTAAACCTATAATGGTTTAACCGCTCCGACAGGCTGGACCCACATGGCAGTGACTCGGCCGCCAATTAAATACTGACAAGCGTCGGTCCAAGCTCTAGTGAGCTCGGATTTGGCGCTACAACATGTGCAAGGATGCGCGCATGTGCACGTTTAGTTCCCTAGATGACACCGTGTCCGAGAGCACCGGTGCGGAGCCCTCCACAGCATCGCCGGTGATGACCCAAGGTGGGCGTTGATGGTGGCGCTCGGTGGAAGGCTGCCTAGGCACGTGCTAGAAAAGCCGCACAAAAGCTTCGGGGTCTCACTAGAAGCTCAACGGAGTGCTTGGCTAGGGCAGAGGTGCTCGGAAATGGCTATTGCGATGCTGACAGCGGACAACTGATTAAGGGCTTCGCGGCAACGGTGCTTCGGTTGCTTTGAGCTCTCACACAAGATAGTGAAAGAGTTATCATTAAGCTATAGAGGGAAAGAACCGAAGAGAAGGATCAAGGACTCACTAGAAAGGTCCAACAACGGCTGAGGCGGAGGTTCATCGGAGAGGAAGAAGACGAAAGTGAATCTAGAGTTCTAGGGTTGCTGGGGACCAACAGAGGTGGAATGGATGCAGGAGACTTCGGTGAAGCTTGTCAGCCAAGTGGCGAACTGGCGGGAGCACTCATGTGGCCGGAACGTGAGCGGCGACGATCATCGGAGCATAAGGTGCCAGAGGTGTTCCGAACGGATGAGGGTGAGAAAGGGGGTGAAACTTGCGCGGTAAGAAAGAGGGCGGTGAGGTTAGTTCGACCACATAGTCAATTGAAGATAAGGGCGACCGCGGTGATTCAGTCCGAGGGGCAATTCGTCGCCCTCGACGCACAAATACCTACGCTGAGGATAGGAATGAGTGCAGCGTGGCCTAGCGAGGCAGAGGCTGAGGTGGCATTGTCGCACTGGAAGCAGAACATGGCCACGGCGATGGTGTGCGCGGCATGTAGGTATTGGCATGCGGGAGGAATACGATGTACCTAACAAGCAGGACCTGCCTGTCAGCGTCTGGTCGCGCTAGCGCGCTCGGTTCGATTGGGCTGGGCTGGTTTCAGCCCAGTCTGAGGTTTAGTTTTCTTTTTCTTTCTATTTTCTATTTTGAATTTAAGTTTGATTTTTGAATTCAAAACCAACTTGGTTCGAATATTTTGTAAATTTTTATAAAGGCTCCTCGGAATATTTAGAACCATGTATAAATATTTACAGGGCAACTTTATTAACTTTTTTAGTTATTATATAATTTTAGTTTTGAACCTTTTTTGTGTTTGAACTACAAATATGTTATAAGTTTATCCCAAAAATATGGGAAAATTTCAGAAACTCAAGAATATTATATTGAGCTTATATATATGTGGAAGAGATTCCAACACCAGAAAACCCTTTGTTTAATAGATCTTTGATCCACCAAGTATTTGTATTTATGGTTTTTTCCTGATTTTCATAATTTCATATTGCATTTGCTTCACTCTCTGAGATTTTAAATTCCCCTTAATTTCACATTAATGCAAAACATGATTCACATCAACATGTATTACATATATTATCAAAATAGGGATGTTATAGGCACCGGGCGATGACAGTGGACGCCTGCGCTAGAGCTAGGAGTGCCGCCATCACATCCTCTCCTCTAGATCCGGTGGAGGGTGGGGGTGGTTGGCACTCTCTAGATCCAACGAAGGGAGGGGGGCGTCTCTAGATCTAGCGAGGGTATGGGGGGTCTCCTCCAAATCCGATGAAGAGGGGTCTCCTCCAAGCTCAGACGCTAGTGGCCTTCGCATCCAATGCCGACGGCCACGCCCGTCATGGGGGATAGCCGCGTCTTGCTTCACAAGGTAACACGCTCTCCTCAAACATGTCTCACCTCCCATTCACTCCATTACTAAGTTTAATCTAAGTGGACCATTGTTCAGATATTGCTGATGCAGCCAGCCGGGCATCAACATGAGATGAGACAAGCAGATATGGTGAGCACAAGCATGCTGATGCTAATGCGGTGAGCGTGCCCATGCTAGGGATGAATGCCTGGCTTCGCCGCTGAATCTACTATATACTAAAAGTAGAATACAATAGAAAAATAGAGAAATACTTGAAATTCTCACAAAAAGCAAAACATCCGACTGTTAATTTGGCGGACCCTTTTATTATTAGTAGACCACAACCGATAGATCTTTATAACTGTACCCAAATAAATCACAGCCGATAGATCTTTATAACCGTACCTAAATAGATCACAGCCGATAGATCTTCATAATTGCACCTAAACAGATCACAACCAATAGATCTTCATAACTGTACCTAAACAGATCATATCCAATAGATCATTATAACTATACCTAAATAGACAGCTTGGTACAATGACTAGCAAGTCGGCTCACGGTTTGAACTTTTATTTCCTGTACTGATCTAATATCAGGCCAGCTCATGATTTAAAATTTTATTTCCCGTACTGATATAATATCACGCGTATGTGTAAAAAATAAAGATAACTAAAAACGTTTGGTGTGCAATTAGTACTGATCTAATATCACGTGTACAAGTACAAAAATAAAGATGATTAAAAATGTTTCTTGTGCAATTAGTACGGACCTAATATCACGCATACATGTAAAACAATAAAGATAATTAAACAGATCACATCACTACCAGGCCGTCTCGCGATTTGAACTTTTATTTCTCGTACTGATCCAATATCACGCATATAGATAAAACGACAAAGATAATTAAAAACGTTTCCTGCGCAATTGCGGGACACTGTGTTAGTTTTAAAAAAATATAAACTACCAATCATAGACTGTTCTGGGAATTAGACCATCTTCGATCCGCGTTTATCCCAGACGGCAGACGGCTTGAATGGCTGGGATAAAAACTTCACATACCCGGCGCATGTTCTCGGACGATTCAAAAAACCATTTAGGATACCGATTTTGAACTATCTGGGATAGTATTTTTTATAGTAGTGGGTGAAAAAAGAGAGCGAATAATGGATGGATGATAGCACAGGACATGCATCATTCAAGATGATAGCATTCAGTGTTCTCAAAGATAAAAGTAGGGCAAATTACCCTGTGCTAGAAGCCCAGAACTTCATAGAATATTTGTGTTTGTAATTTACCATTCATACCGAAAATGTTAGTCTGGTTTATGATTCATAAATACTAGTTTCCATATGTAGGTTGCTATGATGATATTCAAATTTGAAGTAGATCGTGCCAATACAATGCGGAGACATGTCACAACGGTTTGCTGGACCGATTCTTCCTCAGTTGGTATTTATTTGGCTTGAATACATATTTCTCATGTTATTTGTTCAGCTCACCTTTATATCAGTGTTTGTGTCGGTGGTAATATACTTCTCTATGATATATTTTGATTGCAATCTAGTGAGACCTTTAGTATGCTACTATAAGTTAGCACCACCCTAGTTTAGGGGCCAGTATACTTCGTTTTATAGTTTTGCGGTTTAGGTGGCTAAAGTATCAGAGTTCGGGATAAACAGGAGTTTTTCCAAGTGCATGTTTAATAACCACGTAACTGAGCCCCAATGACATTCCGTAGTGCTCTTAATTTCTAATATATTTTTTCCGAGGAACAACAATGCGCTTCTTTATCTTTCGCTTATCTTGATTCTCTATGAAAAGACTTATCTAGGATATGGGTCAGTAGCTGTGAGCCATTGACGGAGATATCATCAAAGATCACATCAGACCGGTTGTACACGTAGATGCCTTGTTCGCATGGCCGAGAAGCTGAGTTTGAGTCTCTCCTGAAGAAGAATGCAGGCTGTGCTGGTGGCTGAAGCTCCGTGCCTTCCCTGGTTAACATGGAAATGACGGATGGAATGTCAGGCCTGTCGTCAGGATCCGATTGGACGCACAGCAACCCAATGTGGATACATCTTAGAGCTTGGATTCCAGAATGTGCTTCGAGTGATTGGTCGATCATTTGTGATATCGTCCCTTTGGTCCAAAAAGTCCATACCTGTTCCCCATCAATATCAATTTGTTACTTAAAATTTTTCTTTCAGACATGAGAATATGATTGCTGAAATGTACAAATCCACTTACATCACTTAGGAGATTCACCGTGTCCGTGTCACAATCATCAGAGCCGCAATTCCTCCTCTTGGTTACAATTTCAAGCACCAATACACCAAAGCTGAAAATATCGATCTTTGGCGACACATTTCCATGTATCGCATACTCTGGCGGCATATACCCGCTGCAGATGATTAGCATATAAGCATAGATTAAGCACGCATTTTGATATCTGCAATATAAGAAGGTTGAATTGAACGCATGAGCTTACTATGTTCCAACAACTCTAGTTGTCTTTGTTTGAGTATGCCCTCCTACTTGCACCCTAGCTAACCCAAAGTCTGCAATTTTCGGATTCATGTCCTCATCAAGCAGAATGTTGTTAGCTTTCAGGTCTCGGTGGATGATCCTTATGCTTGAGTCCTCGTGAAGATACATTATTCCCTTAGCAATTCCAAGAATAATGGTGTACTGTTCATCCCAATTTACTGTATTTCCTCTACTAGCATCTACTGCAACAAAATGTTCAATTTGTATTAGGAGCTGTGTTGATGACAGTAAAATAGAGAACCATCATATTAACTTTGCTAACGCGAACTTGAAAGAATATGCTACCTGTATTATTAATATCTTTTGTAAAGGAAGTTTTTGTTATCTTCCGGACATGCTAACTGTATGTACTAGTCTAAGCTATGGACCTGCAGTAAATTGTTTCTCAGAAAATGGTACAGTGAATATGTATTAAAGAAGGTACCCCCGATGGACAATGATCATTTCATGATTTGTCTGTTGGCATCTTTTGATGGATAAATTTTTTATCACAATCATTCTGATCACATTTTGATCTGGCCTATTGCGAAATATAGTTCTAACTTCCAAATCCCACAATCTTCTGAAACACGAACTAACTTACAAGAAAATTCATAATTCTTAATACTTGAAGAGGCGAATGGAGAGGAAACCAGGGAAATACCAAAAAGAAAGTTGTCGAGGCTCCCGTTCTTGATGTATTCATAAACAAGCAGCGTCTCATTCTGATGCAAGCAAAACCCCTGTAACCTAACAAGGTTCTTATGCTGGAGCTGTGCCAATACCAACACTTCATTGTGTATCTGATCCGATCCATGTCCAGTACTATCGATTAGTTTCTTCACTGCTATTTCTTTCCCATCTGGGAGGTTTCCCTGAAACAGATTCATTTTTCAGTAAAAAAAAACAGAGTGCGATAGATAAACTTTTTCCCTGCATTCTTCTTTGTTTATTTACCTTATATACAGTACCAAACCCGCCTTCTCCGAGCTTATGCTTCGCTGAGAAGTTTCCAGTTGCCTCTTGTAGCGTAGGAAAATCATAGATAGTGCACTTCCCTCTTGCCATTTTGTTCAGTGCTGTTGTATACATAACATACATCAATAAATTGCAATATCCAGTGCTTGGGCAATCAACACGTTACTCACAGTTATCCTTCTTCTTAGCCTTTCTTCTCTTGAAGCGAAGGCAAGCACAAGCTGAAAGAATCAATATCAAGACTGCGAAACAAGCGACGCCTGCAGAGATCCCTGCTACTCTCCTTTTCCTCCCTGGATTGGAATCATTGGATACATCAAACGAAAATTAATTTCTAGTGTAAGGTGAAACTTGCACGAGATAGGAAAAACGAGAACCAAATCCAACCTTTTCCCGTCTCTGCAGTAGCAATTGAAGGCACAGTTGCCGGTGCTGGTGCCGGCGGCGCCGAAAGCTTCACCATTGCGCCGCCCGTGTAAAACGGGCTCACACTGTACCTCAGGTTGCACCAAATCCCAAGAGCTCTCCCCCCGGGCTTCCCGTTCAAGAACCACGGTATCGATGCGATGAAGCCGCCGAGGCAGCTCCGGCATTGCGCCGCCGTCATGTCCGGGACGCACTGCGTTAGCCCATAAATCTTCGGGTAGTGCTTCGCGTCGAAGTCCTCCTCGCCGGTGGCGAAGTACTTCCTGGCGGAGCCGTCGCCCGCGGTCACGGCCTGCTCGACCGTCGCATTCATGAGCGCGACGGCGGCGGCGTTGAACCTGGCCACCGGGGCCGTGAGGTTCTCCGCGTCCCAGGAGAACTCGCCGACAGGCGAGTTCACGCCGACGAAGTCCAGGAACCGCTGGTCGGAGAAGCGGAGGACGCAGTCATCCTGGTAGACGGTGACGTCCTTGCTGTTGGGGCAGTCCCGCTGCGCGCCGCGGAACCCCGCCGCGACGCACGCGCGGCAGGATGAGGCGTTCGTGTCGCCGCGGCAGAGCGCCAGGGCAGAGGTCAGGTCCGGCACCGCGCCTACGGTGGCCGTGGCGAAGCCGGCTGGCGTGGCCGAGGTGTTGGCCGGGAGTGCCGCGGCGAGGAGGCCGAGGTTGGCCTGGTAAGTGCTGTTGGCCGCGTAGGTGCCGCTGGCGCATTTTGAGTACTGCCACTGCGTCGGCTGGGCTACGGTCAGCGGCAGCAGCACGACGATGACCGCGACGGCGAGCATGGTTATGGCAGAAAGCAATGAACGGCTGCTTCCTGATACGGAACCGCAAATAATGCACGAGTGCGCTACACAATCAACAACACCTCTGCGAAAATCATAGCTCGCGAACGAACGCGCCCACGGTCAATTCCGACCGCGTGGGACACGGTTTCTTGCCCAAACGCTCTCACCTACCAGTTGCATACAGGTAGCAGGTGCATGCAGGTGCATGCACGTAGCAGGTGCAGGCAGGTGCCGCGTGGGCCCTACCAGGTGCATGCAGTCACCTTTTCCTTTTTGTCCTTTTTTCTGTTTATTTGTTTGACCTGGTACGATGACATTGAATCTTTAAACTAGCATGCATGTCTCTAGAGTGTTATTAGTAGGGTACGTGACTTCAAGATGATTCTAGTTTTACTATATCGATGTCTATATTTTCTTTCTATTTTGTTGATCAAAGAAAAACAAGATCAAGTTGAAATATTAAATTTTTTAGTGAAAAGCTCATGAGTGATCGAGTAGGAAGCTAAGAGCAAATGACTTGAAGCATAGAGTCTAAGTGAAAAGCTTGTAGTTTTTAGTAGAAAGCTTGTATTTTTTTTTAGTAGCAAGCTCGTAGTTTATTAGTAGGAAGCTCATAGTTTGAGAGTGAAAAGTCAAGAAAATTTATGCTTTTTTGAGTAGAAAGTCCATATTGTCTTAGTAGAAAGTTCGTGGTTTTGAGTAGAGAAATCGTATTATTTCAATAGAAACTTAAATATTTTTAGTCATGGTTTCTAAATACATATTTTATTATTTTTTAGTACAAAAATTACATCATCTAAATAGATTTTTTGGTTGAAAAGGAATACCATATTCTCTATCTTTTTGGTTATTAGTGAATAAACGTCAAATTATTTCATAAAGTAATAAGAGAAAAAAGGAGCTCGTTAAGTATTTATTCAATTGTATGAACTTTGAAACCTATTACTTTCTTTATCGAATAATAGGTGAAAGCTCAAAAGTCATAGACATAGCTTTTTAAAATAATCTCACCTAAAAAAAGATAAATGATCACAAGACTATGAACTAAACCGTTCATATATGGCACGTGGGTTTTCGGAAATTGATCGCGCGCGTTGGTCAAGCACTTAGAAAAATACTAGTAGCAAAGACTAAAGTGCTTCGTGTGACTGTAACGACGTGAAATGATAAGTGTAAAGAAAGAGAAGAGACCTAATAAAAAATAAAATTGATGTCGTAATACGTTCGGACAAAACGTGATGTCAGAATCAACCGCGCTCGGCTGCCAAATACAGGCCCCCACACCTCTGAGCTTAAAACTTCCTTCGTCTAAAAAGACCCTCTAAGCTTAACAACCAACGGGCCAGCAACGTCAGAAAAGGAAAACAACAACGCAAGTGGCGGCCTTTGACCAACCATTACGTACAAATGTACAATCACA
This sequence comes from Stipa capillata, assembly GCA_019208055.1. Classification (NCBI taxonomy): domain Eukaryota; kingdom Viridiplantae; phylum Streptophyta; class Magnoliopsida; order Poales; family Poaceae; genus Stipa; species Stipa capillata. The sequence continues at coordinate 254,726 of JAGXJF010002236.1, forward strand.
AACCACGAGACGCAACTTGTCCGCGTCACGACGATAAGAGCACGAGGTTTTGCTTGGGAGATGCGTGGTATACGAAAGCTTGTTATTGTTAGCTCTGCATGGAATAATAATAATTGCCATGATTAGAGTACTGGCCTAACCTACCTAGTACACCTCAGCACCCGTATTATGCATATTGTAGAGATTGATTTAGAGACAAGAGATAAAGATTTTTACGTGAAAAACCCTTGCGGAAAAAAATCACGGACGCACGAAGGCACAATCTCACTATGATGGAAAAAGTATTACAAGCACGAGACCACAGGACGGTGTTTAGGTGCGACTACTGGGGCATATATATAGGGGTAATTATAAGAGTCCATAAAGGACAAGACAACGAGTCCTTAGAGGACAAGACAAGAGTTGTAATCGGTTACGCCGGTACCAGCGCGAATCCCCACACCGTACGATGCTACGTCTAGCATGATTCGGTGCCGTGTCCAACACGGTAACTGAATTCGGATTACTTTTCAACAATCTCCATCTTGAGCCAAATTCCCTCCAGTAGTCAAAGAAAGTAATGAACGTCTCCAATCAAATAAACATAAACACCTTGTGCATCAAAGTCACATAGGACTAGTGAGTAATACCAACTAAATCTGAGCAAAACTCAAACTTAGTAGCAAGAACTGACTTTGTCATCATATCAGCTGGATTATTATGTGTACTTATCTTGCTGACCTTAATGTCACCTTGAGCAATGACACCTCGAATAAAGTGATATCTCACATCAATGTGCTTTGTTCTCTCATGGAACATCTGATCCCTTGTGAGATAAATAGCACTCTGACTGTCACAAAATATTGTAGTGCAAGACGTACTTCCACAAAGCTCAGTAAACAAACCTCTTAGCCAAATGGCTTCTTTGCAAGCTTCTGAAATAGCCATATATTTGGCTTCTGTAGTGGACAAGGCAACAGTAGCTTGAAGACTTACTTTCCAGCTAACAGCACATCCTCCAATAGTGAAAACATAACCAGTAAGAGATCTTCTTTTATCTAAATCACCAGTAAAATCTGAATCCACATAACCAACAAGTCCATCTCTAGATTTTCCAAACTGTAAACAAGCATTAGAAGTGCCCCTCAAGTATCTAAAAATCCATTGAACTGCTTTCCAATGCTCTTTGCTAAGATTAACCATGTATCTACTAACAACGCTCAATGCATGAGATAAATCGGGACGAGAACATACCATGGCATACATAAGTGAACCAACTGCACTGGCATATAGAACTCTAGACATGTACTCAATTTCATCATTTGACTGTGGACATGAATCTGAAGAAAGTCTGAAATGTGCAGCTAAAGGAGTGCTCACTGGTTTTGCATTGTGCATATTAAAACGACGAAGTACCTTATCAATATACCCTTTCTGACTTAGGTATAATTTTCCAGAATGACTATCTCTGGTAATCTCCATGCCAAGAATCTTCTTTGTTGCACCAAGATCCTTCATCTCAAATTCACTGCTCAACTGTGCCTTTAATTTTACAATCTCTGCCTTGTCTTTTACAACAATCAGCATATCATCAACATATAGGAGCAAGTAGATAGCTGAACCATTAACAGTATTTAAATAAACACAACTATCATAATTTGATCTTCTACAACCTTGAGAGATCATAAAGGAGTCAAATCTCTTGTACCACTGTCTTGGTGATTGCTTTAAACCATAAAGGGATTTCTTTAACTTACAAGCATAATTCTCTTTTCCGGAACGACAAAACCTTCCGGCTGCTCCATATAAATGTCTTCTTCTAGCTCCCCATGTAAGAATGCAGTTTTCACATCCAATTGTTCAAGTTCATAATCACGCATAGCCACAATGCTGAGTAAAGTACGAATAGAACTATGCTTCACAACAGGGGAAAAGACATCTGTAAAATCAATACCTGGAATCTGACTATAACCTTTAGCAACTAATCTTGCTTTGTATCTAACCTCTTCGGTTGATGTAATGCCCTCTTTTTTCTTGAATATCCATTTGCAGCGAATAGTCTTCTTCTCAATTGGTAATTTGACTAGCTTCCAAGTACTATTTTTCTCAAGTGATTCCATCTCATCATGCATGGCAGTCATCCATTTATTTGAATCAACAGAAGTAATAGCCTTGAATAAGTTGAAGGTTCAGCGGTACCTTCAATGTCTTCTGCCACACTAAAAGCATAAGCAACAACATTGCATTCTTCAATAAGCCTGTTGGGACACTTATGTTCCCTTGTAGACCTTCTAGACTGAATTGCAACAGGATGTTGTGATGGCTGCACAACCTCAGGAGGATCCTCAGTAATAGGTGCATCATCATGAAAAATATTATCTTTGTCTGGTGTATTACCTGAATTAATAACATGCTCCACATGCACACTTGTTTTATGTGGCTTCTCAATAGGAACATCATTAGATGGCTTATCATGTAACATAGCAGATTCATCAAAAGTAACACTTCTGCTAATTACCACCTTTCTAGTTTCAGGGTTCCACAATTTATAACCTTTCACACTAGGCTTAAAACCAAGGAAAATACACTTAACAGCTCTAGGCTCCAATTTACTATTATTAACATGAGCATAAGCAGGGCAATCAAATATTCTCAAATCAGAATAATCTATTGGAAAACCAGATCATACCTCAATGGGAGTTTTCTTTCCAATAGCCAGGTTAGGTGACCAGTTGATTAAGTAACAAGTAGTGGAAGCGGCTTCAGCCCAAAAACTTCTAGATAATCCAGAACTAGATAACATGCAGCGTACCTTCTCCATGATGGTTCTATTCATGCGTTCGGCCACACCATTTTGTTGAGGAGTACCTGGGACAGTATAATGTCCCACAATTCCCTCTGATTTGCACAAAGCTTCAAACTCTCTAGAACAAAACTCCAAACCATTATTGGTACGCAGCTTCTTGACATGCTTGCCAGTCTGTCTTCCAATCATAATCTTCCACTCCTTAAATGTCTTAAATACATCTGATTTGTGCTTCAGAAAATATGCCCAAACTCTTCTTGAGTAATCATCAATGATGGTCAACATGTAACCTGCACCTCCAAGTGACGGAACACGGGACTCTCCCCACAAATCTGAATGAACATACTCCAATATGTCTTTTGTAGAATGAGTTCCAATACCAAACTTCACCCTTGTTTGCTTGCCGAAGACACAATTTTCACAGAATTTTATCTTGTAGATGTTTTGACCATCAAGTAGATCTCTTTTGCATAGCTCCATCATTCCAGTTTCACTCATATGATCAAGACGCATACGCCAAAGATTAGTAGTATCACAATTAGAAGTATTATTTGAAATAACAGGGGCGACATTACCTGAAATTATAGTACCTTGAAGATAATAAAGACCATTAGCCTTCCTCATGTCACCCTTCATTACGATAAGAGAACCTTTGGTGACCTTTAGGACTCCACCTCCACCTGAATACTTGTACCCCTTATCATCAAGGATACTTAAAGAGATAAGATTTCTCTTAGGAATGTATCGAACATCCATTAAAGTTCTGATTGTGCCATCAAACATCTTGATCTGAATAGAGCCAATGTCTTCAATCTTGCGTGGTGAATCATCAAAATTCAAAACAGAACCAGCAGTAGTAACGGGTTCAAAAGTTGTAAACCAATCTCTATGTGGGCACATATGAAAGGTGCAAGCAGTATCAAGAATCCATTCATCATTGATTTCAGCACATCCAGCAACAACGACAAGCACTTCACCTTCAAAATTACTATCACGAGCACAATTAGCAGAATTTTCATCTTCTTTGTTACCCTTTGGTTTGTATGTGCTATTTCTCTTTTCCTTGTTTCGTAACTTCCAGCATTTGGATATGTCATGACCACCTTTCTTGCAGTATTTGCATGACTTCCTGTTTCTGGACTTAGATCTGCTTCTATTATTCTTGCTAGAGCTTTTGCCCCTGGAATTGCCGCTTGAACTCTTCTCGTGTTGTCTGCTTCGGACAACCAAGCTTTCTGCATGCGAGTTTGAGTTTTCACCAGAAACCATATGTTTCATCTTCTCTTTAGCATACAGTGCTTCATAAACTTCATTAAGAGTGAGAGTATCTCGGTTTATAAAATAGTATATCTGAAAATAGAGTATGAACTGGGCAGAGAGCATAACAGAATAAGACCCAAATCTTCATCATCATATTTTACCTCCATAGATTCGAGGTCGGTAACAATTTCCTTGAATTCTGTCAGGTGGTTTAATACTGATCCGCCGTCCATCCACTTGTGTAAATAGAGCTTTTGCTTAAGGTGCATCTTGCTGGTCAGGTCCTTGGTCATACATATTTACTCTAGTTTTAGCCACAATGCGGCGACAGTCTTCTCCTTTAAAACCTCATGTAGAATATTATTAGATAGATGAAGATGAATTTGAGATAAAGCCTTACGATCCTTGCGTTTCTTCTCATCAGCGAACCATGCCGCTGGCATCTTGTCAAATCCCAAAAGAACGTCATCCAGGTCCATTTGTGCTAGAATAGCCCGCATCTTGATTTGCCAGAGAGAAAACCTTGTGTCACAATCTAACAGCGGAATATCATATTTTAGAGAAGTCATTGGTAGATGAATCCTGTGCACACAAAGTAGTACAAGCCGAAAGAAAATTTCCTGGTAGAATTAATTTATGTAGAGCAATGAAATTCTAAGTAGATTAACTTCCCTGGTAGCTTCTGTGGGTGGATGTAGCAAAGATTAGGAAATTGAACCTTTCTGGTAGCTTTTCTTGGACAAAAAAATTGCTTTTGGTGTGCTTTTGGCCGACACTTTCTCGGTCTTTCTTTTCTTTTTTTTCTCGTGACTCGTTCCTGTCTGATTGATTTCTCGCCGCTTTGCTGTTCACGCCTCGGGAGTTGGTCGCGGTCTGTTTCAAATTAATGGCGTGCCTTGGTGCTTCGATCTGTTTGCCTTTGCTTGAGATTAATATAGCTGCCACTTCTCTGACTTGACGTCGGACGTGAAAAGCGAGTCGATCTCGGAGATCAGCCCTGTAGATTCGGGTTCGGCGACTTGATTGCAGATTTTAACTCAGGCTCGGTGACTTCCGCTGCGACAGATGACGGCGACGAAGGCGAGATCAAATCAGCTGCCGCAGACGACGACAAGTCGATGGATTTGGCGTGTTGACGTATCGTGAGAGGACGCTGTCGACTTCTTTCTTCTCTTATCTAGATCTGATCTCGTAACCCCGCTCTGATACCACTTGTTGCGATATTAGAGATTGATCTAGAGACAAGAGACAAAGATTTTTACGTGGAAAACCCTTGTCGGAAAAAAACCACGGACGCACGAAGGCGCAATCTCACTATAATTGGAAAAATATTACAAACACGAGACCACAGAACGGTCTTTAGGTGCGACTACCGGGGCATATATATAGGGATAATTACAAGAGTCCATAAAGACAAGACAACGAGTCCTTAGAGGACAAGATAAGAGTTGTAATCGGTTACGCCGGTACCAGCGCGAATCCCCACACCGTACGATGCTACGTCTGATTTGGTACCGTGTCTAACACGGTAAACTGAATTCGGATCACTCTTCAAAGTTGCCGATTCGCTGTGGTCGGCATTGCCAAGTCGACGACGAGCGGTCAAGGTCATCTCTCAGGCTCCAGTCTCCCGTTTCCATAACCGAATTCATCTACCATCTCCCGTGCTCCACCACGCACAATGGCTCGGGTTCACCCCCTCTTCCTCCTGCTATCCCTCGCCGTCGTGCTGCGCGCGCCGCGCGCCGCGGCGTACCCGTGGCAGGTGTGCGGCATGACCGGCAACTTCACGGCGAACAGCACGTACCAGGCCAACCTCGGCATCCTCGCCGCCGAGCTGCCAAGGAACGCCTCGTCGTCCCGGGACCTCTTCGCCACCGCCGTCGTCGGCGCCGGCCCGGAGCAGGTCTCCGCGCTCGCGCTCTGCCGCGGCGACGCCAACGCGACGGCCTGCTCGAGCTGCCTCGCCACGGCTTTCCAGGACGTGCAGAACGTGTGCTCCTATGACAAGGACGCCGCCATCTACTACGACCCCTGCGTCCTCTACTACTCCAACGTCCGCTTTCTCTCCTCCGTCGACAACGTCGCGTCGACGAACCGCATCAACCTCCAGAACGTCACGTCGGACCCGGGCCGGTTCAACCGCCAGGTGGCCGCGCTCGTGGACGCCACCGCCGACTACGCCGCGTACAACTCCACGCGGCGGTATGCGTCCGGGGAGGCCAGCCTCGACGGCGAGTTCCCCAAGGTGTACAGCTGGGCGCAGTGCACGCCTGACCTGACGCCGGCGCAGTGCCGGGGTTGCCTCGCCGGCATCATGGCGAAAATGCCGAGGCTGTTCACGAACCGCGTCGGAGGGAGGAGTCTTGGGGTCAGGTGCAGCTACCGCTACGAGGTGTACTCCTTCCTCGACGGCCCGGTGATGGTGCGGCTGGCTGCTCCGGCAAGCTCGGGAGCGCCTCCGCCCGTTGTGGGGCCCACGGCTCTGACACCAGCAGCGGTGACCGGACGAGGTGAGTCGGTGTACATTTCGGGTCCGCTAATTCATGGTCAACCGCGCAGGGGCTCCCCACGGTCGATTCCGACAGCGGTCGCGAATGTCCCACTCCTATTGCACTCCTATGCATCTCTTCGTCCTTCCGACAACATGGGTTTCCTTTTCTTTCTCTTTTCCATGAACTTTTAAAAGTATCTGCTGAACTTTCTAAAATTTGAGCACCAGCTTACACAAATCCAAGCATAAACTTCGACAAAATCCGAACTTTCAGAAAATTTGAGATCAAGTTTAAAACTTTGGAACACGAACTTCCGACAATTTTAACACCAACATTCAAAAATTGAGCTTTCCACTACTTAGGATTAGCTTTCGAGAATTTGAGCACAAACTTTTCACAAAATCTAGATTCTCAGATGTTGTGAGATAAACTTTCAAAATTGTAAACACAAACTTTCTATCAATCTGATCCCCAACTTCCAGAAATTGAGCTTCCACTATATCAAGTCCAGCTTCCAAAAGATTCAAACATAGGTTTAAACCACATCTAAAACCAACTTTCTGAAATCTGAACTTTCCACGATACAAATTTTAACTTCCAAAATCTGAACCCCAGACTTCAACCATCCAAAAAATGCCACCTTCCACTAAAAAAAAGGGAAACCTTAAAATTCGCTGCTCCCTACCTCTCTGGCGGCAATGGCCAGCCATGGTAGAGCCAGACTATGCTCTGACAACGCCCTACCTTTGATTTTTTTTGATGGTGGACATGGCTACATGGTGGCATGTCATGGTCCCATGCTGAGATGTGAGGAGAGGCGACGGACGGCGGCGACGGCAAGAGATGCGGGAACACGGTGCGATGGCTCCCTTTGCACATGGTGCGGCGGGGTGTGAGGAAAGTATTGGGAAGACGGCTCGGACGGAGATGGGGAAAATTAGCGGGGAAGATAAGGATATGTGTAGGTCCCACGTATGGATAAAACATTTTTTTTCCTTCACTTTGTTCAAACTGACAACCTGTGGTTTGGTAGCACACCGCGTATTGTATTAGCATTTAGCAGTGTCAACAAATTTTCTTCAGGAGTCTGAAGAAACAGTATTTTTGTTCACATTCCTAGATATACTAGTAAATGATAAGAACACGGCAAGGGAGATTAAATATCAGCGAAACTTATGGTGCTCGTATCCCCTCGCCGTTCATGCACTCTGTACAATAATATTGATGATGCCAGTTGCGATTAACTTCCTGACACTCACTTGACCTGACATTTGTCTTGTTACATTGGTCCATTCACAGGGATAAAGTACAGTGTTACCGGTATGGTCCTTGTAATTCTGCTGCCTACTATAGCAGCTTTACTGGTGATCAACCTTCTTGTTTGCCTCTCTGTCTGGAGGAGGATCAGGAGGTCACAAACAGGAGCAACTCAGCCATGTGTGCCCTGCAAACCTCTCTAATCTCACAGCTTGAAAGAAATAGCTTATTCACTTGTATTAATAAACATTTATACCTGAGCAGATTCCAGTCACTCCGCTGAACCGGAGAACATCGAAAGCGTCGAATCAATGCTTATCGACATTTCAACCTTGCGAGCCGCAACAGGGGATTTTGCAGAAAGCAACAAGCTGGGCGAAGGCGGGTTTGGTGCAGTGTACAAGGTACCGAACAAACAGAAGTTGAAGCATATACATACCATTGAATTTTGATGCTAAGCTTGCCATTTGTTCCATCTTCACAGGGCACTCTCCCAGACGGCGATGAAATAGCGGTGAAGAGGCTCTCGAAGAGTTCGACACAAGGAGCGGGAGAACTGGAGAATGAGCTTGCCTTGGTTGCGAAGCTTCAGCACAAGAATCTCGTCAGGCTTGTTGGCGTCTGCTTGGAGCAGCAGGAGAGGCTGCTCGTCTACGAATTCGTCCCCAATCGGAGCCTCGACCAGATCCTATTCAGTATTAATCGAATCTTATTTATCGCAGTTCTCACCTCCATTTTATCTACAAAGTTTGATATCATCACAATGGCATTGACCACTCCTACTTTTCTGAACTTGTGAACGTACGTAGACACTGAGAAACGCGAACAGCTTGATTGGGGAAAGAGGTACAAGATCATAAATGGAATCGCTCGAGGCCTGCAATACCTCCATGAAGACTCCCAGCTCAAAGTAGTACACCGTGATCTCAAAGCGAGCAACATCTTGCTCGACACGAACATGAACCCCAAGATTTCGGATTTCGGCCTCGCGAGGCTCTTCGGGCGAGACCAGACACAGGGCGTCACGAACCGTGTCGTCGGAACATAGTGAGTAGCACCACCAAACATTGCTAAATCCATGTACTAGTAGATGTTTAATCGTCCCTAGGCAACTAAACTTCGACGCCATTTTCTTGTTTATTCAGTGGTTACATGGCACCAGAGTACGTGATGCGCGGGAACTACTCCGTGAAATCGGACGTGTTCAGCTTCGGCGTCATGGTTCTGGAGATCGTGACAGGAAAGAAGAACAACGACTGCTACGCCTCCCGGCAATCCGGAGATCTGTTAACTCTTGTGAGTGCGATATATTACTGATCACTGTCTGCAGAGAAGCACGTGTTGCAGTACAGTTTTTGACTGATTGCCACGAACTCAATGGTCCAGGTGTGGGAGCACTGGACGGCCGGGTCCGTATCCAAGCTGATAGACCCGGGGATGGGCGGCAGTTTCTCCCGGAGCGACGCGCAGCGGTGCATCCACATCGGGCTGCTGTGTGCGCAGGGAGACCCGGCTGACCGGCCGGTGATGTCGTCGGTGGTCATGATGCTCGGCAGCGACACGGTGTCTCTCCAGGCCCCGCCCAAGCCTGTGTTCTAGGCCAGGGGCGGCGGCACCAGCTCTGGCACGTCGCTCAGCATGTCGACGGCGTCGGTGTAGGGTCAGTCCTGGAAGTTCAGAACAATGTAGCTGCAGGTTGCAGGCTGCAGTTGCCATTGCCAACGTCTCGATCCTATAGAAGGTATGGGATCTCTGGTTCTCTGACTGCACTGCAGTTTGGTCCTAGAAGTTCATAACAACGTAGCTGCAGGCTGCAGTTGCTGTACATAAGAAGCTTCTTTTGGACTCTGCTCTCCACTAGGATCAAGCAATAGTTCAAGGGTTAGTGCGGCCATTATAACGCACCGTGTCAGACTGCTCACGTTTTCTTTTAGAATTTTTGTCAGGTTGGTTATTGGATGATAAAAAATTAGTGAAATAGTGTCAAGTTAGGATCAAGGTATGGTTCATTGGTTCAGATGGGGCCTGCGTCCCCAGCGCCTGAAATTTCAAATTGAAAAGGGGACTTTGCACACAAAACTTAGAATAAAGAGATGAGTAAATTTTCCAAATTGATAATCACCTTGCATTATCTTGATGCAGAGACCAGAAATAATAAAAGACTTCCTTTATTTAAAAAAAAACATTCGAATTGGGTGGTGATTGGAACAATCTCCTGTGCTGGCTTGTAAACCGGTTTCCCTGGTGAACATTTGTTACGTTGCTGCTTTCAATATAAGCAGGGCTTTGTGCCTTTGTTCTAAAATTTTCCAAATTTGAGAAGTGCTGACTTGCAATTACTAGCATATAATAAAAATAAAAAAACTGACTTGGTGAATAGAGAAAATCTATCTATTATATACTAAAAGCAAAATACAATAGAAAAAATAGAGAAATGCTAGAAATTCTCACAAAAAGGCAAAACATCCGATCGTTAATTTGGTGGACCCTTTTATTATTAGCAGACCACAACCGATAGATCTTCATAACTATACCTAAACAGATCATAGCCGATAGATCTTCATAACTGCACCTAAACAGATCACAGCCGATAGATCTTCATAACTACGCCTAAACAGATCACAACCAATAAATCTTCATAACTGCACCTAAACAGATCATAGCCGATAGATCTTCATAATTGTACCTAAACAGATCACATCCGATATATCATCATAATTATACCTAAATAAACGGCTCGATATAACTCTAAATCCAGTAGCAGAAATGTACTAAGGCATTTTTCCTGAATCAAGATTTTTTTTTCTTCTAAGACAACAAATGGATTGTCCTTGCAATCGTTTCCTCATCTTGGTTCAAGCTCTGTGACTGAGACTTCATTTGGCGACACCATTCCAGACATAGCGGTCGACCGGGACGCCAATGGGTATGACTCCGAGTATACATTTGAGTACGTGCTGCTCTTGGAGATAAAAAATGAAGGCTTGGAAGGAGACTGGAGAGAAACGGTGTTACTACTAAGCATGATGTTTACTGTCGACATCTTAGGCCTATCTGCTGGGTTATCTTGAACGCAAAGTAACCCGATGTGAACAAACTTCAGCATCTGGTCTCTTGGAGCATGGCTCCTCACAGATGAGTCCATGATCTCCGCAATTGTTCCCGTGGTCCAATGCTCCCATATCTGTATCAAATTAACTCTCAGTATTTTTACCACAAGTTAGTTTTGTAAGGAGTTCATGACCAGCATAAGGAACTTACGAGACTTAAGAGATCAACAGATTGATCAAAGTTATAGGAGCCACTGCTTCTTCTTCCTGTCACAAATTCTAACATCAAAATGCCAAAGCTAAACACATCCGACTTAATAGAATAGTGACCGCGCATCGCGTATTCTGGGGCCATATATCCGCTGCAATAGGAGCATAAATCATGACGTTACTATAAATGATTACCATATGAATCACATCAGGCTATACTTACTATGTTCCAACAACACGATTGGTGACTTCCCGTGTTTGATCCGCTCCAAATAACCTTGCTAATCCAAAGTCTGAAATCTTAGCAGTATAATCAGCGTCTAATAGAACATTGCTTGCTTTGAGATCCCGATGAATTATTCTCAGTTGAGAATCTTCATGAAGATATTGTAATCCTCGAGCAATTCCATTTATTATCTTTAATCTCTTTCCCCAGTCTAACTCCTTACTTTTCTCTGGATCTGGCATTTGAACAAAAAGTCTTGATCAGTAAAGTTTAGCTTTACCACCAAAAATGTGCTTGACCTGGGTAAGAAGTCCTTCCCAATAAAAGGATGCAATGCTTAGTTTTAGTGGTATTTATGCTATTGCTGAATGGTGATAGAAAATAGTACCGAAAAGAATGGTGTCAATGCTTCTATTGGGCATGTATTCATACACAAGCAATTTCTCATGTTCTTGCAAGCAAACTCCAACAAGCCTGACAAGATTCTTGTGTTGAAGCTTGGCAACCAAAACAAGCTCATTCTTTAGCTCTCCGATTCCTTGTCCCGAACTCCTGGAGAGCCTCTTTACTGCTATTTCTTGACCATCAGGAAGGTCACCCTGCATAAGTGTAAACATTCACTCGTTGGAGCTGAAAAGGGTATGTAATTCCAAATGGTATGGCTGGTACCTTATAAACTGCACCAAATCCTCCTTCACCAAGCTTATTGGTCTCAGCAAAGTTATCCGTTGCAGCGCGTAAGGTTGATAGATCAATAATAAGTGAATCAATGCTTTCAATGTCCTCATGGTTAGTCGAATCTGTCAATAAGGAAAGAAAGAAACACATGGTGATGCACTATATACAGGCACCGAGCAATTTCCACAATATTTACACGTCATGGTTGTGATGTTTTCTAACTAGAAAACATTCTTTTAGTTTAGGAGATAAATAAAATTCAAGCTGACCAGAAATTCAATTATATGAAGTGTACTCGCTATTTTTCCCTGTTAGGGACTGTTTCCATAAGGGGGATATGGATTCAACTCATTAGGGTTTAGTTCATAATCCCCCCTCATCCAAACATCCTTCAGTGGGGTTGAATATCCGATGATAGGTTTGTTGATTTCTTGCTGTTTGTTCATGATTCCAAATTGTTAAGACAACATACAAGATGGTGGCTCACTGCTTGCTGGTCTCCTCCTCCTCCTCCTCAAATAAAAGAGACAAGTCGTAGTGATAGCTAGCACTGCAGCAATTACAGGCAGTGCAATTGCTAGAACAAGCCTTGTCCTATTCCCTGATTTTCCTGCAAAGAAATGCAATCAACTTCAGATAGACGTATGTAGCATACCTTAGTTTTTATATTTTTGAAAGGCATACCTCAGTCAAAATAATGTGAAGAAGATGACTCATTTGCCACTTAGTACGTGATATATATTTTTCTACAATCAAGTTTGTTTTTGGAAGGAAACTCTTGCTCTTGTGGTCAACTTAATTTGGAGTCGAGGCCCTACGAAGCTAAGTGCAGGTAGGCCCATACATTATGAAAAGTAACTAGTAGTGTCGCACTTTACAATATACTATTCAACATAAGTTCCAATAATCAAAGCAAATGATGGTGCAAACCATGAGATCTAGACTTCCTTCAAACTTTCCATTCAACAATGCGTAGTGCTAGCAATACCTAATACCGCCCATGTAACTAACTGTTCAATGCTTCGTAGGAGAGTCAGTGTCACTTGCATGCTTCTACTAAAACAGAACCGGTCAAACAAGGAGCAGTGATCGCGACGGGACTACAGAGATGTCAATATCATCAAAGAATACATGACATCTACCAAAATCTTTTGGCGGTTTAGTTTCCAGAGACTCAATTCCAAGTAATGTGAGATATTATTGGTCACTTGCCACAAATTTTTAATTGAACACTTCTAGGAAACAAGTACAAATTTGTTATTTTGAAGCAGAAAAAAAATGGAAATCTATCACTCGTATGTTTTAACTCTTTACGCCGTATCCAGATGTTCGGAAAATCTGCAAATTAAGGGGATTTTATGTATTTGCAACTCACCTCCTGTGGTCACCGTCGGCGTCATGTTAACGGGCGAAGGAGGCGGCGCCGGCGCCGGTGGTGCTGGCAGCCGCAGCATCGGGCCACCGGAGAAGAATGAATACACCTCGTACCTGAAATTACACCTCACCCCAATAATCCTCCCGCCGAGCCTCCCGCTGAGATACTGCGGCCGGATCGCAAGTATGCCCCCGAGGCAGCTCCGGCAATCGGCCGGCGACATGTCCGGCGTGCACTGCGCAAGTCCGTAGATGGTGGGGTTGCTACTATCGAAGCCCTCCTCCCCCGTGGCGAACCGCCTGGACGAGTTTGCGGCCGCGTAATCGCTGGTGGTGTTGAGGAGTATGCCGACGGCCTTGTCGAACACCCCCACCGGCGAGCTCACGTTCTGTGAGTTCATGAGGATGAGGGGGTTGCCGTTGTCGGTGATGGTGGCGAGGAAGTTCTGGTTGGAGAAGCGGAGGTAGCAGGGGTCGTAGAAGACGGACGCGTCCTTGTTGTAGGCGCAGAGCTGCTGCGCGTCCTGGAAGGCGGTGGTGACGCAGGCCCCGCAGGCGGAGGCGTTGGTGTCTCCGCGGCAGAGCGCGAGGGCGTAGGCGATGTCCGGGACGGAGCCGACGCTGCCGGTTGCGAAGAGCGTCTGGGAGGAGGAGGCGTTCTTGGGGAGGATGGCGGAGAGCTGCGCGACGTTGGATTGGTAGGTGCTGTTCGCCGTGTAGTTCCCGCTATTGCCGCAGTCCTGCCACGGCGACTGGGCGGCGGCCAGCGGGGCGAGGAGGAAGGAGACGAGGAGCGCGGCGGCTAGGTGGGCGAAGATGCGGTGGCGCGTGGCCATGGTGGTCGCCGGAAAACCGGTGAAGACGGATAGAAGCCAATGTGGGTACTGGTTTAGTAGCGAGTAGCAAACGAAGGAACGATGATTTGACTCGCGATGTGGTCGCAATGTGGTGAAGAAGTATTTGTTTGACCTTGTACAGGAAGCTGTTGGTGACGAGCGGGATCCACTATCCCACTGCTTGCACCTGTCAAATTGATGTGGCTTGTGTATAGAAAAGCATTTTCTCCTACGACTAACACATTTGGATTGGATAGTATAATCTCATTATTTTGACTCGTCCAAAAGAAGAGCTAAAGGTCTTACATGTATAAAACTAAACTCCAGTGAATCTAATTCTAATTAATGAGGATAATCAAACACAAATGTCATTTATTTTAGAGAGCAGATCGCCATCTTTCAAGACAACGTCTTCAAGAAGAAAATGACACCCATGTATCAACGTTGCCAATTCCAACCAGTAAAGACCAGATTGGGGGATTTCATTCCGGAGCGCAAGCATACCCTAGTTGTCGGGTCAAACCAGTGAAGGGCAGATTGCCTACATCAAAGACAATGCTTTCAACAAGGCGATAATGCACATATATCACCGTTGTCGGATCCAACTAGTGAAGATCAGATCAAGGGTTTTCACCTCGGAGAACATGGATTCGTGCTAAAAAACTTCCCAAAATTCTTGTCGCTAGATCCAAACAATGAAGATCAGACTGCCATCCGCACGCCAAGCCTCCTAGGCCACTACCAAAGCTAGCCGGAACTCCTCCCTAGTGTGCATGGACCAATTTGCGCTTACCTGGACAAGATCGATCACCAGCGGGCGTCAGATTTGACCGAGTCGGTAGTCCTCCACCACGCCGAACAAGCCCAACTCGTCGATGGATGGAGAGAGAGGGAGACGCCATGAGCCACCGTCGAGATCCATCAGATCCCGCACACTGCAGGTGCACTACAAGGCTGCCAGGATTGGCTCCCCCACGAACAACGGGTTGCCTCAAGCCGTTGAGGCCGACGTGTCGCTGCTGGCGGGCAAGAAGCAAAGGCACAGGCACTGGCCACCGCCCCGCCAGGCGGCCACCAGCGCCTACAGCAAGCGGTAGCGACGCCACCTGGCGGCTAGGGCTAGCGCTGGGCCTGGATCACCACCATCGGGCGGGAA
The DNA here is from genome assembly GCA_019208055.1 of Stipa capillata. Classification (NCBI taxonomy): domain Eukaryota; kingdom Viridiplantae; phylum Streptophyta; class Magnoliopsida; order Poales; family Poaceae; genus Stipa; species Stipa capillata. Next base: position 270,053 of record JAGXJF010002236.1, read on the forward strand.
TTGCCAGACCAGCCGCCTGGATCTGGAGCAGGCCGCCAAGGGAAGTGCCCCGCGAAGCGTCGTGCGTCTCGCTTGGGCCACGCCACACTACCAGAAGGCTACTCCGATGACCGGGAAGGCTCCCTCTCGCACATGCCCGTGCAAGAGGAGAGCCGCCCACGATCTGCCGTGGAGAGACACACGAGGAAGGACACCGCCTACCCATCAAACTCCTTTAGAGGCAGGCCTCGTAGGCGAGAACGGTAACCACCGGCCATGGCAGCAATGGCAAGAGGGGGGACTCTGGCGGGGATGGGTTGCACCTGGTGCCGCCCTAGAAGCGACATGGGATGCCTATTGCTTATCATACCATCCTTCTGTATAAAGAACAGAAAATGCTAAATGAATTTCCATGTTTCAGCTTATCTAGGATAAGGATAAGTATTAATGACCTCATTCAGAGAGAAACTATCCTCCACAATCACACCAGACTTGTCATATATATAGTTGACATGTCTGCCTTGTTGGAGAATTATCGTAGATACAAGTCTAGACAGTAAACTTATGGCACCCCCGAACGGCTACAGCGACCGTCAGCGGTGCACGGGGAGTACGAGCGAGAATGACACTCCGACTGTCCATGGAGATGAGGCGCGAGATACGTACGACAGGGTGAAACACAAGCCGTGTACGAGGAGACGAAACTCCTCTCGTGTACGATGAGTTGAAAGTCACTCTTCTATTAAAGTGTAGAATTAGGGTTACAAGAATCCCCCTCCCTCTATCCCCAGGGGGGTATTTATAGGATTTGAGAATGGAAAAGGTGAGATTACAATTTTGTCCTCGCTCAGGAGGGACTTTACAAGGGTATTGTAGTCATTTCCCATCCATAGAAGATATTTGGGGGAATATTCTCGGGCATCTTCAGGGAATATTCTTTAGCATCTTTGGAGGGATCTTTGACAACGTGGGCGTAGACCTCGACAGCGACAGAATCCCCCCTCCCTCTACCCCTAGAGGGGTATTTATAGGGTTTGAGAATGGAAAAGGTGAGATTACAATTTTGCCCTCGCTCGGGAGGGACTTTACAAGGGTATTGTAGTCATTTCCCATCCATAGAAGATATTTGGGGAAATATTCCCGGGCATCTTCGGGGAATATTCTTTAGCATCTTTGGAGGGATCTTTGACAACGTCGACGTAGACCTCAACAGCGACGGACGTCGAGGTGGCCTTTGACGACGTCGACGTAGACCTTGACGCAGACCTCGACGGTGATGGACGTCGAGGTGGCCTTTGACGACGCCGGCGTAGATGTCGACGGTGACGGACATCGAGGTGGCCCTTGACGCTTGTCGTCGTGGGTCTTGATGGTGACGGACGCCGGGGGTAGCTCTTGAGGGCATCGACGTAGATCTTAATGGCGACAGACGCCGAGGTTACCCTTGAGATTATCGAGGTAGTCCTTGACATCATCGTCATCGTAGACCTTCCCGGCAATGTCGTAGACCTTGATGGTGACGAACGTCGTGACCGTCCTTGATGGCGTCAGCTTGGTTGTTGATGGTGGGTGCGGAAAAATATTTGAAAACGGGCTAGCGCGGGGACCCCTATCCCAACAAGAACTGTACTGGAGTCTCTCCCGTACAAGAATGCTGGTTGTCGCGGTGGCTGGAGTTTTATCTTGTCTTTGATTAGCATGAGAACAACTGAAGACATGCTTGGTTTGTCATCTGGATCCTTTTGGACGCAAAGGAAACCGAAATGGATGCCGCGCAACACTTCGCTCTTGGAATATACATCAAGTGATTGGTCAATTATTTGCAATGTCCTCTCCTCTGTCCAACAGTTCCATACCTGTTTGGGATCAGATAATATAGTTTTAAATTGTATTCACATTGTCATTTATTTCAGCTAAGATATATTAGCATTATTCAATAACTAGATGGTGTCCTGTGCAATTACGCGGGAAACATTTTTAATTATCTTTATTTTTTATCAGCCCGCACGTGATATTAGATGAATACGAGAGATAAAGTTCAGATCGCGAGCCAGCCCGCTAGTCGTTGTACTGAGCCATCTATTTAGGTACAATTATGATGATTAATCGGCTGTGATCTATTTAGGTGCAATTATGAAGATCTATCAGTTGTGATCTGTTTAGGTACAGTTATGAAGATCTATAGTAAATTTTAGCAGCTGGAACGTACTGGGTTGAATTCATTGGGCTAGCTGGCTGGAGGGTGCAAGGCCATCCGAGTTCACGTGGAAACCTTTCTGATATATATCATAAAGAGACTGTTCATGCATGTGAAACTGATTAAACCTTGCATCTAGTACAGCAAAAGAAATATACTAGTACATCTCATGCAATTAATTAATTCACAACTAGGCATGCATGCACATCACATATACTGCCTCCAACTTTAATTTTTGATATATACTACGAGTCACGGGCTAGCGGCAAGTTAATTTGAGTGCTCTAGTTATATTACGAGTATATTATTGACTAACAGTTAATTTTCATTGTACCTGAAACTCCGAAAGAACGCAGATTACGACAGATGCTGTAGAAAATATCCTTCTTGGCATTTTCCCCATCGATTTCACCGTCATGTATAAAGGAAAAGAAGAACATAATTTATTTAGTAGGAACCACAAAAAGAGATACGTGGATGTGCTTGTACGATTTATTCTAGAATTTAGAATATAAAATCCTCAGTTCAGATAAATGAGGTACGCAAGTTGGAAGTAATTTTCCACATGCCATTGCTTTCTTGAGTCCTCCAAAGATTTGTGACTCCGTTAGATCGATCAATTGCGTCGTTTTCAGAGCAACAATATGTGCAAAGGAAGCAAGGAAGAAAGACTGAAAGCAATGTAGAGAAAAAATGGAAAGAAAGTGACAGAGATTGAAGAAAGAAAACAGCAACATAATTTACAAAAATTAAGAAAAAAGAAACCGTTACAGAAAACAGCAACTTGAGTTACAAACATGCAAGAACTACGATTAAATATTGTCTTTTTTTGCATTGAAATTTAGGATAAAAATTCGATCTTTAATTTCGTTTTAATCTGGTCCTTACGCATGGAAAATAATTATGGTAGTCTGTGCCGGTGTACCTGTCGGAGATGGCGCCGGCGCGCCTCCGCGGCATGCTCAACATCGGCTTCCAGCTGATGATCACCATCGGCATCCTTGCGGCGGAGCTCATCAACTACGGCAACAACTATGATCTATTTAGTGAAGTTATCGGCTGTGATCTATTTAGATACAATTATGAAGACTATTGATTGTAGTCCACTAATAATACAAGAGTCCACCAAATCAATGATCGGATGTTTTATTTTTTTATGAGAATTTCTAGCCTATCTCTAATTTTTTTTCTATTGTATTCTACTTTTAATATATAACAAATGAATAATAAATAGAATATAATAGATATGAAAATACAGCTTACATGACTTAAGAGATTCACTGCGTTGTTCGAATCGTCGGAACGTTATTTCTTTGCCCGGTTACTATCTCGAGGACCAAAACACCGAAGTCCGCAACTTTCGGATTCAGGTTCTCATCCAGCAAGATGTTGTTATACTTCAAATCCCGGTGAACGATTCTAATGCTTGAGTCTTCGTGAAGATACAGTATTTGCTTTGGCAATTCCGATAATAACATTGTACCGTTGGTCCCAATTTAGTTTCCTTCCTCTGCTATCATCTGTTCCGATGAAGAAAAAAAAACACAGGAGTTGCTCTCAGCAGGACAAACAAAATTACATTTACACCAGAAAAAATCCAAACATAAAAAAATGAGGGCCCTACTATGTACTGCAGTAGTACCGGTCTTAGCTGTGGTAACTCTTGCCAGAAATGCTAGTGTATTCTTGGTATTCGGTAGATTGGTAGTGCAATTCTAATAATTCTTGATATTGTCATATCCTGGTTAGTTTCTTGACATGCTTTGTTTCAGTGCAGTTTGTAACAACAGTCATCAGAGTATTCGGTATTCATAAAGATTCAAAATTAGCAAATTCATTCATCCAATTGTACTGAAATGTAACAGAGCATGGAAAAGTTCAAATATTCGGCATATGCCATGACAAGTTGATTCTGGATCTGTAATTCTAGAGGAAATTACCGAACAGAAAGTTGTCGAGGCTCCCGTTCTTTACGTACTCGTAGACAAGCATCACCTCATTCTGATGTGAGCAATACCCCAGTAAGCTGACAAGTTTCGTGTGCTGGAGCTGAGCCAAGACTTGCACGTACTTCATTGTGCAGCTGATTCAGTCCCTCTCTAGTACCCTGTGAAAGTTTCTTCACTGCCATTTCTTGTCCATCTGGGAGTGTTCCCTGTAAAGAACCTTCCTTCCTTAGAAAAGATAAAATTTCTCCACGGTGAAAATTGCATACTAGCATTAGCGGCAATTTTTTTTTGTGAAAACTAGCTCCAAGCTTATTCTCCTCGGAGAAGTTCTCGGTTGCCTCTTGCAGTGTAGATAAATCAAAGATAATGCATTTTCCTCTTGTGGCGTTCTCTAATGTTGGTGCTGCAAGAATAAAGAGCATCAACAAACTGTAAATTCATGACCTTTGAAGTTTGCAAAGTGCTACTTTGCTGCTTCTTGGAAGGTTTTCTTCTCTTGAAGCAAATAAAAGCAGAAGCAGAGAGAATCCATACCAAGACAATGGTACAAGCAACGGATGCAGAGATCTTTGTTACTGATCTTCTCTTCCACGCTGAATGGCACCGACCCAAAAAAGAAGGTTTATTATGTAAATCCAGCAAAATGTAAACAAAAAATTCTTATTTAGTTTGCCCATATTTGACTCATTTCTGGGCATTTACGGTCCACTTCAGCTCTATCAATGAGAATTTTCTATGTCATCTGGTATTGAGTCACATGTATTAACCAGTTCATCCAAAAGCTTAAATTAGACGAGAAAAAAGGACAATGTATTCCAACGTTCAGATATAACATGGCATAATCTACGCGCTAATGGTACGCGTGCAGTCATGGAGACATAGGATTAGGAGAAACGGTCAAGCGTGCATTCTTCATTACCTTATCCAGGCATAGTTTGTATTATTTCTTGTAGACTTTCTGGTAGCTTCACAAGAATATACTGATAGGCGACAGCTACGGGACTAGAGAGGTCCAGATGAAACACAGAAATTGAGCTGGAGTAGCATGTGAACTATCTACTAGGGATAATTAACAAAAACCAGGGGGCAACAGTTCTCTCGCCACCCCATCAGGATTTCGTAATATTTCGTCCGAAATTTCTGAATCAACTAAACGGCTAATGTAAACATATTATTACCTCTTTCGATCGCTGGGGTTGTAACGTTCACCGGCGCCGCTGCCGCTGGGGTCCCAGCAAATACCGGCGCCGAAAGCCGCAGCATAGGGCTGCCTAAGAAGAGAGGATACAGCTCGTACCGATAGTTGCATCGCACCCAAAAAGACCTCCCGCTCTGCCTCCCGCTGAGATACTTGGGCATCGATCTCCTGAATTATATCCCAGAGGCAGCTCCGGCAGGCGGCCGGTGCCAAGTCCGGCGTGCACTACACCAGCGCCTAGATGGCGGAGATGCCGCCTCTGTCGAACGCTTCCTCGCCCGTGGAGAACCGCTTGGACGAGTTGGACGCCGCCGCGTAGTCGGCGGTCGCGTTGAGGAGCACGCCCACGGCGTTGTCGAACACCGCTGCCGGCGCCGACACGTTCCTCCTGTCCGCCCGGAAGAGGAACTGGTTGCCGCAGCCGTCTGTGGAGGCAGAGGTCGTAGAAGACGGAGCGCGAGGGCGTAGACGATGTCTGGCACGGAGCCGGCGCTGCTGGTGGCGAAGAGCGTTGGGGAGGCCGAGGCGTTCTTGGGGAGGGTGGCGGCCAGCTGCCCGAGGTTGGACTGGTAGGTGCTGTTCGACGAGTAGTTGCCGCTGTCGCCGCACACTTGCGACTGTGCGGCGGCCAGCGGCGCGACGAGGAAGGACGCGAAGAGCGCGGCAGCCGGGTGGGCGAAGACGCTGTGGCGCATGGCCATGGTGGTCGGGTAAGCTGGTAGGATGTGTTGATCGGTGAAGAAAAGAAGCCAAGGCTCCGAAGGTGGCGAGTACTACTAGTGTACTACAGTTAACCGTACGAAGGATGGTTTGACTCGCAACGTCATGCGAAGAATCGTTTGTTTGACCTTGTAGAGCTGGGTGTGAATGACGCATGGGACCCATTGCTTGTACATGTCAAGTTCATGTGGCTTGTGTGTCAACGCGTGATGGTTTTTCTCTGACTAAAAGGTGCGACTTGATCTCTAGAACCATCCGCTGAGGAACTCGGGACAATGTAGAGGTTCACCACATTGTCAAACAGGGAAGCTGAAAAATAAATACCCATCTTGGCTGACACATTTCCAAATACAGCATACTCCGGAGCCATATTATAAGAGTAGTAGTGAGGTCTAGACGGTAGAATTTGAAGCTTCGTGTGTAAGGCGGAGGAAGGTTGATCCGAAACCTGCACCACCATCTAGGTTGAATAAACACTTTCCGGACCATCCGTTTTAATTGTGCACATACGGTCACCACCAACTTCTAGTCCTCCGGTTATTGAAGTAAAGACCATGAACGGAGCCAATATGTACTTAAGTAATATAACTTGTAACATAGAAGAAATTTTTCTCTTGCAAAGACCATATCATTTCTGCATAGCCATAACAACTAACAAAGAGCCGCCGCACCGACCAGGATCGGAGCTCACGATTTTGTACTAATACTTCGCGGCCAGTTAGCAAACATATGTAGGACACTATGAGGTGAATACAAATTGGATGCCACCTGGAGGACTGACCATACAAAGTAAGCAAAATGACAATAAAAAAAATGCTTAATAGTCTCATCATTCTGACAAAAACAACATTTTCTATTCCCATGCTAGTTTCGTTTGAGAAAGTTATCTTTGGTCAAAGCTACACCTCTACGCATATACCAAAGGAAAATCTTCACCTTCAGGAAAATTTTGAGTTTTCAGAGTGGCCTACTCACGATTAGGACATCACTATGCACGAGAACAGTGTTCATAGAGTTAACCAAAAACTGCCCGTTCTGGTGCAGGTTCCATTGGAATTCATCCTGTTCTTGCAATAATTTAATGTTGATAAGACGTGGTAGCAGATCATACCATGCCACCAACTTATGTCTAGTTAGATCACATCTAAACGAGACATTCGGCAGAAAAGTGCTCATTACCTCCGCAATTGTGTCATATTTATAATACATGATGTGTGGAACAAGCCCGGGCATTGTTGACAAAGAGGGTCGTTTCTAAGCTATTGTCCTCCCATAACCTTATTTGGATGACATCTTTGATGTCAAAGGTGCCAAAATAGAAAAAAAATGCTACTTTACCTTCATTAGCCTAGCCCAAAAATGAATGTCCCCTGATTTCTATCCACCTGAGAGGGGGCTTTGGATCACATATATTTGTGTCTTAACAACTCCTACCATACCAATCCTCAGATAATAACTTGAACAGCCACTTGCCTAGTAAGGATATATTTTTTTGCCTCGCGATCCTGAATCCCTAAGCCACATTGATCTTTAGGATGACACAAAGTACTCCATCTCGCCAAACGATACTTCTTCTAATGACAATCATTTTGCAAATAGAGCATGTACCAAAAATAGTCCAGTCCCGAAGCACTCCTCTCGAAATTTGAAAAAAAGGATATCATATATTGGACCAAACTACTAAGGACAGAGTTGATTAGCACAAGATGCCCCTCCCCCCTCTATGGAGATGTGCTTTCCTTTCCAACCACTTAGTCGCTTTTCAAATATTTCTTCGATGCCTTTCATTCCGCATTCCTTAGCTTCCGATAATGAATCAGAATACCCAGTTAGCGAAGAGGTACTTGTCACATATCACAGCCGAATAGTTCATTGTACTACGCAGCAACCTCCTGCGCATCGCCAAAGTAGAACATTTCGCTCTTACGGAAATTGATTTTGAGCCCAGAAAGTTGCTCAAATGCACAAAGCAGGAGCTTCAGGTTCTTAGCTTTGTCTAGGTCATGTTCCATAAAGATGACTATATCATCGGTGTGCTGTAGCATGGATAAGCCCTCATCAACAAAATGTGGCACCACACCACTTATTTGGCCGTTTGCTTTGGCACAAGCAATGAGAATGGTGAGCATGTTGGGGACAATATTGAATAAAATCGGGAATAGCGGATCGCCCTGACATAACCCCTTTTTTTGCTAAAAAAGTGACCAACGTCATCGTTAACCTTGATTGCAACACTACCTTCGGACACAAAGCTCTTAACTCAAGAACACCACTGAGGAGAGAAGCCCTTCATCCGGAGGGTCGATAATAGCAAGGGTCATTTAACTTTGTCATAGGCTTTCTCAAAATCACTTTTTAATATGACACCATTCAAATTTTTCCAGTGTAACTCACGAATGGTCTCATGGAGGATTACCACCCCTCGAGAATGTTCCTACCCTATATGAAGGCCATTTTTGTCGGATGAACCACATGGTCCACTATTCTATTAATTCGATTAGTTGCCACTTTAGAGAAAATCTTAAAGTTGACATTCAAGAGACAAATGGACAATATTGCTAAATCCGGCAAGCATCTTTAGTTTTCGGAAGTAGCATGATCTCATTGAAATTGATACTATATAAAGGTAGTTTGCCAACATGGGATTCCTGGAACAGAGCTATCAAATCATCTTTGGTGATTTCCCAGAAACACTGGTAGAACTCTACTAGAAACCCATCAAGGGGGGGGGTGCCTTATTTTGCTTCATTTGAAAAATCGCCTCCCTCACTTCCTTTCTGTAAACGACATAATGATGAAGTCATTTTCGACATCTGACACCTGAGTTATGTCGTCCCTTCATGATTTAACCATAGAAAAGTGGTTCTGCTTTGCCAGACCAAAGAGGTTTTATAATAGTTTATGATGTACGCTTTCAGTGGTGCCACACCCTCTATTATGTCGTCCTCTTAGTGAAGATTAAAAATACACTTTTTCCTATGTCTACTGTTGACGACTCGGGGTGGCAGAAAAGTTGTCTACCTTTGACGACTCAGGGTGGCAGAAAAGTCGAAGGCTCGAGGCTCGGTTCGAGCTAGCGCCACGCCGGCCCGGCCCGGCCCGGCTCGGCTCGATGCTCAAACAGCCGAGCTCGAGCCTCCCTCCTGGCTCGGTTGATAAATGGGCTAAGCCCAAGCTGGCCCACAAGCCACTCACCAACCTCGTTTGGCTCGGCCTCGACAGCCCCATTCACAGCTCGTAGGCTGTAAGCCCCATTGCGGCCCATTTCCATGCCCTTACAACCTTACTCACGCATACCACACCCCGCACCCGTCTGCTCACCTTCACACCGCTACCACGCCTGCTCGCCACACATCCCGCTCCCCCAGCCCTTTGCCTCTGGCCTCCGACGCCTGCCGCCCGCCACCCACCTCCCCCAGCGCGCACCTCCCCTGGCGGCGTCCACCTCCCCCCGTGGCGTCCGCCTCCCCTAAGCCCCAACACGTGCCTCCTCCGACCGCAACTTAAGCCGCAGGACCATGACAACCTGTCGCAGATGCTGCTGCTGTACCACGCCAACCTCGTGTCCTCGCTGAAATTTTTGGAGGCTCGCGAGCCAGCTCGAAGCTCGTCTAGGCTCGAGTCGAGCCTCATTTCTAGCTCATTGATGTCAGTGAGCCTAGCTCAGCTCAGCTCAAAATTTGGCTAGTATTATTGTCGTCATGTAGAAGGTACTGAACATTAGACCTTTGATACCATTTCAACTCCTCTTCTCAAAAAGTTTGGTCACCTTTTCATTCCATTGACTTTTAAGTTCAATCTCCTGATCGATTAGGCCTCTCATTTCTACCAATTTATCAAGGTCATCGATAATGGTCAAAAGATGCTTCTTTTCTTGTTTATAAGTGCCACTAGTATGGGCAGCCCACCCTCTTAGGTATTGTCACAGGGTGCTGATTTTGGTATTCCATCTGTGCATGCGTGTTCATCCCTTATTTTGGCACCCACATACCTTCAAGGACCTGGTCGGTGAATCCTTCTCAAGTACACCAGCCAAGTTCCAATCTGAACAGCTTCCGGTTACCATGAAAGGCAGCCACCCCAGAGTCAAGGAGAAGTGGTGCATGGTCCGATAACATCCTGAGCGTTCCAAGGCATGAACTAAAACTAGGGGAAATTTGAGTTCCCATTCCGTGGTCATCAGTACCCTGTCAAGCTTCTCATAAGTTGGGTTAGGGAGATTGTTCGCCCAGGTAAATTGACAACCCGACAAAGCTATTTCCCTCAAGTCCAGGCTGCCAATTACAACATTGAATAGGAAAGGCCAACCGTTTTCAAACTTCCTGATATTTTTCTCTTGTTGTAACATGGGTATATTAAAATCCCCACCAATTAACATTGGATGTGGATTACTCCGGCCAACATTGACAAGTTCTTTCAAAAAGGCAGTTTTGAGGTCATCTTGAACAGCCCCATAGACTGCCACGAGACTAAATTTGAACCTATCAGCAATATTTTGAAGATGAAACTTGACATAAAATTCCCCATCCAAGATAGCCAATAGTTCAATGATGGTCTCATTAACCCCAAGAAGAATATCTCCCGATCTATCGCGAGGAGGCAAGCAGTTCCATGTGAAATCCATACCCCCAACAAGGTGGGTAAGGACATGTCATGGAAAATCACGTACGCCTCTCTCCAAGATCACAAAAAAAAATCTAAAGTGCAGTCTCCAACACAATCAGCAATATACCTGTGCTTAGCCAAGTCACCGAAACCTTTGCTATTCCAGAACATGCATCTCATGAAAAACCACCACAATTATTTTTTTATTGGCCTTTCTCGATGGCTCGCCAGGACGTCTATTTTTTTTGAAGAATTAGACTTGGATTTACGAGGGATAGCCCTAAGGTCGCATAAAATGCTTCCAAGCTCCGCCTCATCCAAGTCCACCTCCGTAACCTTGTTGACGACATGAGAGAGTAGTTGACCATCATATGCAGTGTCCTCCTCCTCCTCATCGGTTTCAAATGGGTTAGCCTCATTTGAAGTTTTATGCTTCTGATCATTAGGTAAAACCTTAAGTCTATCAACTTCCACATGTTTAATATCATCTATTGATGTCACTACTCATTTCTTATTTTTTTCCCCAATGAAATGGCAAGGTTTCCAATATTTGAAGAAAAACATGTAGGCAAGAGCGACAAAATGAAATTGAAGGAGGCAGAAGGTGTACCTATTGGAGCATTGAGGTTACGTTTTACTGCCCGCAATATTGCTTTAGCCAAAGGGTCCTCATCCGCTGGTGCAATGCCATCCGGCTTGGCAGGAGCATTAGTGTAGCCACTGTGTCTTAGTCCCGCTGGCATGTTAATGACATCCCCCTATGCGTATGCCATATATGGTGTTGCAAATTCTATTTTGTGTACGAGCTTGTAATTCGTGTAGAAGTTTTACTGATTTCTTGATAGATGCAGCAACTTGCTTGTCGGCAATACTAAAGTGATTGTATTACCCATGATACTCCATCCTTACAATAATTTTAACTCATAGGTTTCTTGGTAATTGGCATAGTCAGTTTTAGCATAGTTGATAAGGCGGGTGCGAAGCTTGGAAAGGGAAAAATCTCAGCCGGGTGGGAAGGCTTACCCTTGTCAAGTCAGTCATGTCGGCAACAGTATTTACCACATGACTGTCTTTCCGCTTCCCAAGTGGGCTCGTAAAAAGATTGACAAGATCAGCAGGGGTTTCTTTTGGAAAGGCAACAAGGGGACACACTCACATCAGGTGGACATTCTCTTGTCCTCTAGGATATGGTGTGCAGACCAATGGAGCTTGCATATTTGGGGGTCCTAGACCTGGAAAAATTTGGGCAGGCGCTGCACCTCTGGTGGCCCTGGTTGCAATGGGTCTCTCCAAGTAGGTCGTGGGCTGGCTGAAGCTTCCCTACAACACCACCAACATGGCACTTTTCAGGGCCGCAACCTCTGTTGTCCTTAGGGACGGCAAGACCGCCTGTTTCTAGTAGGACAGTTGGTTGGATGGTCTTGCCTCCTGTAAGTTGGCCCCCTTGGTCTTCTCCCTTGCTTGTAAGAAATGTCGTTGCATCCAATATGAGCTCTCGGACAATCGTTGGATCTGGTCCATCTGTCCAATAACTCCCAATGTCCAGGTTAGGGATTTCGTCACGCTTTGGGACAAGTTGCAGAATGTTCACCAACAGTCAAATGTCCCTGACTCCATTGTTTGGAGATGGACAGCTTTGGGCTTTTTTCGGATAGGTTGGCATACCACATGTAATTTGGTGGTGCCATGGCCCCTTTCTGCTCCGACAAAACTTGGAAGTCCAAGGCAGAGCCGAAGTGCAAGCTTTTTGCCTAGCTTCTGCTGCACAGGTGGGTCCTCATGGCCGATAAACTTGCGGTGTGTGGCTGGCGTCATGAGGAGGTGTGTAGGCTTTGTGATAGCGAGCTGGTGACCAATGAGGATTTAGCAAAAGACTATCTTTTGAGAAGCATGTGTGGCATGATTTTCCATTGGCAATCTACTATCATTAGCCGTTTGCTGGAGCATTTGGCGCTTGATGAGTGGTGGGAAAGGAACACTGTGGGTCTTGATAATAGGTAGAAAAGTTCATTTGGAGGCATGTAATTTACACTTTTTGGAATATTTGGAAAGAGCAGAACTGTAGAATTTTTCAAGGGTAGGCCCTTGGAGTGGTGGATATGGTGTTTAAGGTCATGGAGGACCTTGCTTAGCATGCGCTTGCTCTGAGGACGTTGCCGGTGGTGTCAATCTAGCTTTAATCTAATGTCGGAACTCTCTCCGTAAATACTCCTCCTTTCATAAATAGCTATCGTTTTAGACATTGGCGCGATTTCTACTATGCATCTTTGACTATTACTTTTTATATGTATATATTAGCAAAAAAAATAATAATTTATATTTCAAATTTTTTTAATGAAAAATCTAATGATATTATTTTCACCCCACCAATCTAAATATTTTTTAAACTATTAGTAGTTAAAGTTAAAAAAATTTGACCGCAAATCGTCACCTATTTCTGAATAGAGGTAGTAACTTTGTAGTTTTTGTGTATCCTATCATTTAGATGGAGAGCTTTAATTTTTTTTAAAAAAGTTGAACACCGCACAATTTCTGCTTTCATTCTTCTTCGGTGCCGGTGTTGTTCCTGTGGTAATTGACGCTGGTGATGTTAAGACAAAAATGTCATCAACAAACTGAAATTCCTGTCACTGAGCCGACAGCAAGACACTTTCAATTAGTGCGGGTAGAAGTTCTGCCACGTACATTTCGTTTCGTTTTCGCTCGTTACCAAAGGAACTAATGGCCGCGTTTTCCCCTGTGCAAGCACGATCCCGGATCCACGGCTCATTTGATCAATGATCAAAGCGCGGCGGGGCCTCCAAAACCTACACAACACCTTTGGAACGGGGCTGCGAATGTCAGGGATTGGTGGACAAGCATCATAATAGTGACAAAACACTTCCGGGGCCGTGAATGTTAAGGATTGGTGGACAAACTGTCATAGCGGGGACAAAACACCGGTGTCGTTTAGTTCGAGATTAAGTTAACTATATTAGTTAATTTTAATTCAGATAGATTAGTTTAATTCTAATTTTATACTTAGTAGTTAATCATTATTGTTTGGTTAGATTAAGAGGTTAGCAATAAAAATAATAATTTAGAAGAGTTAATTGTACTGAGTTAAGTTATTTCACTTTTTTAGTATGTTAATTTAATTCTGAGTTAGAGGGATTAAATAATTTTAATTAGATTAACTTAATCTCACCAGATTAAGTCTCTAACCCATAGCATGGTGTCAGAAGAGTAAGCTTTTATCTTCGGCGTGCGTTTCGGCCATCCGTTCTTTTTAATATTTCTTTTGTTATGACTCCGTCTTAATTCGTGCCCAACATAGCATTGTGGTGCGAGCACCGTACAGCATCGTTTTACGCATGTTAGGTTACTAAAGAATCTATCCAGAACTAGCACTAAGAAATCATACTTAGTTTGCATGTCATGTGCAACAGTTAAAAGAATTGACGTTATTAAAATTTCTCTTAAATCAAAAATTTTAAAAAATAACTTTTAAACTGTAAATCAGATTTTTGATCCGTTTGCACATATAGATTTGTCTCCATGGAGTTTCGAAACAAAATTTCATTTGACGATGTTCGGATGATATTTTTGGACTCATTCGTTACCAGGTTTTGTATCATATTATTGTTAAAGTACTGTCATGTACTATTATTAGTGACTCGATAATATCATGCATAACCATGATTTTTATTCACGTACGACCTGAAGAATCGATTATAAAAGGATACGACTCGCACCGAAAATAAAATCGAACCAGACAGCGACGTGCACTACCTAGTTACAGGCTTACAGCGAGCAGTGACCAGTCAGAGACGTGTTTTCTGTGAAGCATGCTGTTGGACTCAGGTCGCGTGAAAGTTATAGCGTTATTTTCTACTTCCACCTCCACCTCCTTCACCTCACCTTTTCTCTCGAGCGCACTAGTATTTTGGCTCCTCCTTGCTATCGAGGCCGACGGCACTGATAAGCCTTCACGTCAGTCTTTTTCCCCGTGCACCAAAGCTTTTGGCTGCCGCTTGCTTGTTGATACTAAGGTCCATAGGTCCACGTGCGCGTTTACGACAACTACAGATTAAAAATTATTGCTTTTAACTCATGCGTCCGAGGCAATTCCGCGTGTTCGCTGCAACACGATCTTCAAAAGCATATACATGTTCTTTTACGCAAGAAGTCTCTCTCTATACTAGTTTTCCATATGAATTTCCAACGATCAGTGCACTAACACATCAAGGTATAGACCACAAAAGTTACAACAGTTCTCATAAAAAAACTAGTGCCAAGATACCACCGTCACCCTCCTACTCATTTCGCATCAGTGTCACAAACAAACGTGAGGACTCAACAAGATACGTTCATTGTTCCATAATATTTTTATCTCAGTTGTTATGACAATAGTAATAGGCTTACCAGAATTACATGACCTGGTTACTGTCTAACACCTTTATTTTACTATCTTGTTGCTTCTTTTGGACGATCACCACAGTGTTTCGTTGTTATTAGTTTATTTGTGCCTATTTATCGATTGTTTAGTATAACAATTACAACCAAAGTGTTGTTGATCAGGTTATCTGGGATCTAGGTACCAAGACATCCAAGTAACAGTTATCACAATAATATTGTTGTACTTATCAGGTTGTCCAGGTACTACTTACCAAGTCTCCAATTAATGGTCATCACCACAATGTTATTGTAGTTGTCAGGTTGTCCAAATACTAGTTACTAAGTCGTCTAAATAGCAGTTACCAGTTTGTCCAATACACATCATGCTTGAGCAATAGAGTAAGTTGCATGCAATCCGACAACGCATGGCTCTTGGGCCTTAGATGATCACAACTCAGCTAACTATGCGTGAGTGTTAGTAAATAAATATTCACGGAAGCGGCTAACGCATCATTGCTTTTATTTGAACACACACGACTACCTCACGCACGAAACACTCTCCTTACATGCACGCGCGTTCTTCACACGCAAGGAAAATGATCGGAGGCTCTATGACCGAAGCACGAGCATACACTGTCACACTGAACACTAACTTATTTGTTCTTATATATCCGTTCCTTCGCAACCGAATATTGCTTGCTCCGAATCCGAGTCTAAGGTTGTGCATGGGGCCGGTGCCACCCCACCTCTTCCTCACGTCACGGCCGAAGCGGTAGAACCTCGAGCTGCGGTGGGCGGACGCGGGTTCGTGGAGCTGGCCGGCGGCGCCGATGCGGAGGAGAAGGTTGGCGTGGCTGGTCGGCATCGCTAGCTGCGTCGTGCGTGGACGCGGACTCGAGCAGGTGGAGGCGGAGGATGAGAAGTCTCCATCACGATAAGATCGGACGGACGCGAGAGCGCCGTTTCGGAAGACAAAGTTGGGCACGTTCTCTAACCGATTAATGAAACTCGGCAAATTTTTCCCTCCGTCTTTCAAAGGAAAAAAGAGGAACTGATCGCGACGGGACATCACAGTAGTCAGGATAGAGAAATAAAACTAGCTGATTGACTACGTTTACGTGTAGGTGATATGCATAACTGCATGTGACCTGAACAATAAAATCTGTTGACAATGGTAAAACAAGTACACAAGTTCTTTTCTGGAAGTCAAGATAATTTATTTAATCTAATCAAAGGCAAAGAATGGAAAACGATGTAGACTACTAAGACTAAATCATGACTAAGCACCATATGATGGATCCATGTGTCGTACTAACTCTATAAAAACGTTCTCATGTACCGCTCTTTGATGTTCTGTAGCAGGATACGTTTTTACTAATCATGGTTGACTGCGGATTACTGAAAATGATTCATGACTGCAACAGCTCGTAGATCGCGGAGATGCTCCCACCCAACGCCTTCTCGCCCGTGGCGACTCGATCGGACGAGTCCGCGGCTACGCGGCACTGTCTCGTCGAACGCCATGGCCGCCACGTTTGATCACATTCTACACCTTGGGGGTCTACTCTCGTCGTTGTCGGTGCCGTGGAGGAGATTCCGGCTGGAGAAGCGGAGGTAGGAAAGGTGGTCGTAGTAGGTGGTCACTCACCTCCTTGCCGAGTTGCCGTAGGCGCACAGGCACAGCTGCTGCGCGTTCCGGAAGGCGACCGCGACGCAGAGGCCTCGCAGTTGCAGAGCCGAGGGTCTAGACCTGGTCCGGCGCGGTGCCGCTGCCAAATTTTGGGGGGCAAAATTTGGCAATAGGCCTTTGTGAGTTTTCATCAAACCCCGACAATTTCTATGGCGCAAAGTTCAGCATTGCGGATTTTTCCCAAAATTTGGTAACAAACCAAATAAGATTTAACTTAATATTTTTAATTTTAAAAAAAGTCTGTCAATTTTTGTGACCATTGAATTTCATATGGGGACTCATATGCCATATGATAGGACATTGATCCAACAGATAAAATTGTGTCTTATGTTTATGATATTCGATATTGATCCGTGGATAAAATCTCTAAAAATATTTATTTTTAGGAACGCGCGAGAAAGCACGCCTTTTTTTTCATTAGAAGGGGTTAAAATCAAACAACACTGAACATAAACAACATAACGCACTCTCCTATTCTCGTAACAATCCCACGGAATACCACTTCGTAGATTCTATCATAATCGCATCAAGAAGCTCTCCCGATGACTAGGATTCCCCCCGGAAAAACCTGGCATTTCTTTCCAACCAAATCAAAAGCAGCACTAGCAGTAGGAGAGAGCCTGCCCTTCGTCCCTCACGACGAGACCAACTGTCGCGTAGGTCAGACCACCAAGACAGCAAGGTGACTGAGGAAGAGGGCACATGGTGCAAGTGCTCCAGGCTGCGCAGGACCTGCGTCTACGTCCAATCTCTAAAAATGTGGCTTATGCATGATAAATTTTCAGTCACCAGACAAATAGATAGCCCCAACATAATTATACCGGTTTATTTTGTCATTGTTTGTAAAATATCAACCACTAGGGGGATGAATAGACAATATAATATGAGGTAGGGTGTTTCCCTACATCAAACCTGGTTATTTTTGCAACAACGGTACACAGCGAATTCAGCATTATTTGGCGACTTATCTCGGTTCAAGTTCAGTAATTGAAACTTCATTCGGTGACATAGGGGACCTGCTCGTGGACTGTGAAACTCCCCGATATGGCTCTGAGTGCATGTCTGAGTTGTTAACGCCACTCTTTTGGATGCAAAACGCCGGCCTAGATGGAACTTGAAGAGACACAGTGCTACTGCTGAGCATGACATTCACCATCGACATCATCGGTCTATCTGCGGGGTCTTCTTGAACACACAGAAGTCCGATGTGAATGCACTTCAGCATCTGGTCTCCAGGAGAATGGGTGCTCATGGAGGAATCCACGATTTCTACAATTGTTCCCATTGTCCAGTGCTCCCAAACCTGCATTAAATTGGTAAATTATTCCCTATTGCTTACGGTAATAGCCGAAGTTTGTAATAGCCAAAGTACTCACCAAACTTAAGAGATCAACAGATTGATCGGAGTCATATGAGCCAGTGTTACTTCTTCCCGTGACGATTTCTAAAATCAAAACACCGAAGCTGAACACATCTGACTTGATGGAGTAATTCCCACGCATAGCGTACTCGGGGGCCATGTATCCACTGCAATAAGAACATTATGTTATGGACTGACGTACTCCCAACTATCTTATAAGGGCGATGTGACGAGCACTTACTAGGTTCCGACGACATGGTTGGTGACATCATGCGATTGATCACATCCAAATAGCCTTGCTAAGCCAAAATCTGAAATCTTAGGATTAAATTCAGAGTCTAACAGAACATTGCTTGCTTTGAGGTCCCGGTGAATTATCTTCAACTGAGAATCTTCATGAAGATATTGTAAGCCTCGAGCAATCCCATTGACTATCCTAAATCTCTTCACCCAATCTAGCTGACTGCTTCTATCAGGATCTGTCACACAGAAAAAGAAATCTCAGAATTGTACACAATAAATTTCAGTTGTTATTTCACTGTTGCAATATGGTGATGAGTTACACTACCAAAAAGAATGGTGTCGACGCTTTTGTTGGGCATGTATTCATACACAAGTAATTTTTCATGCTCTTTCAAGCAAACACCGACAAGTCTCACTAAATTCTTGTGTTGAAGCTTAGCAACCAAAACAAGCTCATTTTTCAGCTCCTCTATCCCTTGTCGAGAACTTTGTGAGAGCCTTTTAACTGCTATTTCTCTGTCATCAGGAAGGATTCCCTGTACAAATGGAGATACTTATTCACTGACATTATAAAATGCAGAAATAAAAAAAGGCTATTGTGAAATGTATAATTAGCACCTTATAAACTGCACCAAACCCTCCTTCACCAAGCTTATTGCTTTCATCAAAGTTATTTGTTGCAGCTCTTAGAGCTGATAGATCGAGAATGAGTGAATCGATACTTTGTATGTCCTCCGGATTAGTTGGATCTATCAAAAGAGAAAAGATACTTTAATAACGGTGTAATGCATTAATGTAATTCCTATTTTCATCTGAGAATGATATCACCGCCGAGCAAAACCTTAGTTTCGATTGTATAGGACGTTAAAAGTGCCATTACAGACCAAATCTATTTGTATAAAACAATGAATATAGGATTAACTGAAAGCACTTACATGATAGAGATGCCTTTCCTGCCGGTTTCCTCTTCCTCCTCCATAGACAAAATATTACTACAGCAGCCAGTATTGCAGAGACTATAGGCAGTGAAATGGCTAAAGTTTTACCAGTTTCATTCGTTGTTCTTCCTGTAAATGAAAGGCACCATCAATACAAGACACACTGAAGAGAATTCTATAAGATTCTTGTGGTAGCACATTTTTTACTTAATGAAGCTCATCTGTTGATAAATCCAAAGTCACCATTAGGAGAAAAGCTATTAACATCTATGATGTTTTTAGTGCTGAAAGCTTTATATGTCTTGCTGCTTTGAATTAAGACATGAAGAAGAGTTGTCCGTCTGAGTTCTAACTATGTTATTTTGCTTCAGTTCCAATGCCAAGAAAGAGAGAAAATTATAGGATGCACTTTCACTTATGACTTCTTTTCTGAATCCTAACTAGCCAATAGAAAAAGAAACCATGATATTTGCAAAGTCTTGCTCTGTGCTGTGCACAACAGCCATGAAAGCTTGTGTGACCAGTCTAAAAAGGAAAAGTGAAAAACACAAGCGCCCACACCATGGAATTATGACCAGAATACCAGATGTGAAATGACCAGACCAAATCGTGGAAGAGTGCTCTAAATTCCAACATGCACCCTTTGCAGGAGAGTTTTTATAGCTAGCATTCAGCCAGGATGCACAACTGACCAGGTCGTCAGGATTTCGTATAGTTTTCCCTGTTCTCCAGTCAATCAACTGATAGCTATGGAACTGCACAGAAGTCAAGACCAAACAAAGAAAAAGGAGAAAGTTAAGTGCTTCTTGAGAATGGTCTCTTCGTCGTTTGCTAGTTTTCCCATAACTATTTCTGTCGACTGTCGTACAAACCAAGTGCTTCAGAGTTAAAGAAACTCTGAAGATCACAGTTCATTTTTTAGTACAACGAAAACAAACAATAAAAAAACACCTGATTGGTGTAGAATGTTGATACTCGATATTTACATGATTAGAATCAAATCAAATTAGGCAAAGTGTTAGAATTATGGTGTAAGTGGATTCAATTCAGTCCACCTTGAGTTTCTAAGTTTTCACTTCTTCAGAGATCGAACCTCACGGTTTTCTCCCTGAATTGCGGAATTAATTCTGTTCTAAAGAATGAACCGTGCACGCGATGCAAATAAGAAAAAGTTATTTCTCTAAGCTCACTTCCTCCGGCTGTCGGCGGCGTCGCGTTCAACGGCGCTGGGGCTACCCTGTTAACGACTACGACTCCGAGAAGACAACAGACGACAAGGCGGAGGGCGGGAAGGAAGCAGGCGTGGACGCGGGAAGCACCGAGTCCGTGGAGGCGAGGCCCAGGAGGGCGAAGCGGCCCAACAGGCGCTACATCGGCAAAGAGTGGGCCTAGCAGGGGATCGGAGTAGTGCATAAGTAGAACACTGTAGCGTACGGGAAAAGCTATCGTGTGTGATCACGTTTCTGGCAACGTCCCTTTCTTCCACCTCCGGCTCTGTTTTCTCTCTCTAGTTCTTGCTTGCTACCGGATCTTGTAATCAAATACTATCGTTTAAGTGGTAATCGGAGAGAGTTGCTAACAAATTGGTATCAGAGCCAATCACCACCTCCGCTCTGGATCCGCTCGCCGTCAAGCCGCTTCCGTCGATCATCACGACTCGCCGACAAGCACGCGACATGGAAGATCTGACCAAGGCTGTGAATCTTCTGATTGAGCAACAGGAACAACTCCGCGCGGACCTAAACGCCTGGAGGCCGGACCTGGACGCCCGAGTGGCCGATCTTCAGACGGCCGTCCAAGCGCTGCAGGAGCGCCGACCGGAGTCGTTACCGGTGTCGTCCTCCGCACCAGGCGGCACCGCTTCCATGACGCACGGCGGAGCACCTCCGTCGATTCTTGGTGCGGCGCAGTTGGGAGCGTTCCCAGGGCCAGTTGGCTACAGCGTCGACTTGACTCCACGGGGGCAGGTGGCGGGCCGGATGTTCACCCCGCCACCTCCTCCGGCCAACGGTACGAGATTCCGGCCCTCTTCCGATGCAATTCCATTTCCGACTGCCGATTTGGCTCGCTTTTCTCATCTCACCGATGCATCTGGAGTTTCTGGTTTGAGTTCTTCGCTGCCCACTATCGCCTTTCCGCGCTTTGATGGAGAAAACCCACGTTTGTGGCAATCCCACTGTGAGGAATATTTCGAGATGTTTGGTGTTCATTCGCATCTGTGGGTTCGCATGGCTACATTGCATTTTTCTCCTTCGGTCGGGGTTTGGTATCAATCGATTCGGAAAAGATTTCCTCACTTGGATTGGTCTGGGTTGTGTGAGTTGATTGCTGGCCGATTTGGGCGTGATCAGCATCAGCAACTAATTCGGCAGTTTTACCAGTTGCGCCAAACTAGTACTGTCCAAGATTTTATTGATCGCTTTGAAGAAGTGATGAACCATTTGAATTCCTACTCTGACGCAATTCACCCCTTTTATTTCTTGACCAAATTTGTTGAGGGACTCCGGGATGATATCCGCGTGGTGGTGATGGTCCAGCGGCCGCCAGACTTGGATGCCGCTTGTTCCTTGGCGCTGCTTCAGGAGGAAGTGCTGCTGGGTGCGCGCAATGTCCGATCCCGACGACTCGAGCCTACTGTAGCCCACCCGGCACGCCAATTACCTGCTCTGCCTCACAACGGCAGACCAGGCCAAGCTTCCGTCGCCGAGGATCGGCGCGGCGTGGATGGCGCTCGAGCGACGGGCCGACCGGACGGAGTCGCTGCGCTGCGGGATTACCGGCGTGCCCGTGGCCTGTGCTTCACGTGTGGAGAGCGCTGGGGCCGTGACCACAAATGTCCGACAACAATTCAGCTACATGTGGTGGAAGAGTTACTCCAGATACTCGAGCTCCAGCAC
This sequence comes from Stipa capillata, assembly GCA_019208055.1. Classification (NCBI taxonomy): domain Eukaryota; kingdom Viridiplantae; phylum Streptophyta; class Magnoliopsida; order Poales; family Poaceae; genus Stipa; species Stipa capillata. Next base: position 292,206 of record JAGXJF010002236.1, read on the forward strand.
CCTGAGACCGACAAAGGGACTGAAGATCCGCTGGAGCAGCCCATTGAGTTGATGGCTATTTCCAAACAGGCAGTCGAGGGTACTGTATCCCCACGTGCAATTCGTCTTCAAGGCTGGGTACAAGGCAGAGAGGTTCTCTTATTGGTTGATTCGGGCAGTTCATCTTCATTTGTCAGTACTACTTTGGCAGCCCATCTTCCTGGGATTCAGAATCTAGCTCAGCCAATGCGTGTCCGAGTAGCTGATGGTGGTGAACTCATGTGCTCGCAATGGGTTCAGAATTGCTCATGTTGGGTCCAGGGCCATTGTTTTGTTAACAACTTGCGCATCATTCCTCTGGGTAACTATGACATTATATTGGGAATGGACTGGTTAGAGGCTCACAGTCCGATGGTAATAGATTGGGTCCAGAAGACTTTACAGTTCACTCGTGCTGGACATTCAGTTATTCTCCAGGGAATTCTCACGCAGACCACAACTTGCCTCCCTATCAGCTCTCTTCAGTTGGCTGGCATCGCCAAGAGACATGCATCTGTCCATTATATCCAGCTCGCCATGGCTATGGACGATCAAGAAGAACCGGTTTCTCCCGAAGTGTAGCTTTTGCTCAACGAATTTGCTGATGTTTTCGCGGATCCGCACGGCATGCCTCCCAGGCGCCACCTCGATCACACCATTCCTTTGTTACCAGGAACACAACCATTTGCTCTTCGGCCATATCGATTAGCACCTGCCCTGAAATCTGAGCTTGAGAAGCAAGTAGCCGAAATGCTGAACACTGGAGTGCTCCAACACAGCCGCAGCCCCTTTTCTTCTCCAGCTATTCTCGTCAAGAAGAAAGATGGCACTTGGCGGCTCTGTATTGACTATCGTAACTTGAACGCCATGACTTGCAAGACGAAGTACCCGGTTCCAGTGATTGATGAGTTACTCGACGAGTTGGCAGGGGCTTCTTTCTTTTCCAAGCTAGACCTCCGAGCAGGCTACCACCAAATTCGGATGGCTGATGGGGAATCGTATAAAACAGCGTTCCAAACTCATCAAGGGCACTACGAATACAAAGTGATGCCGTTTGGTCTCGCAGGAGCGCCGGCAACGTTCCAACGTGCCATGAATGAAACGCTTGCGCCCGTACTTCGGAAATCAGCTCTGGTCTTCTTTGATGACATTTTGGTGTTCAGCCCAACTCTTCCAGCGCATCTGACACATCTCAAGGAGGTACTCCAGCTACTCCGCAATGGCCAATGGAAGGTTAAACAGTCTAAATGCTCGTTTGCGCAACGGCATCTCTCTTATCTGGGGCATGTGATCAGTGCGGCCGGGGTTGCAACTGAAGAAGCTAAAGTACGAGACGTACAACAGTGGCCAACGCCGAACTCTGTCAAACAGCTCCGCGGTTTCCTTGGCTTAGCCGGTTACTACCGCAAATTTGTGCAGCATTTCGGTCTCATCAGCAAGCCGCTTACCAATCTGTTGAAGAAACACTGCCCGTATGTCTGGACAGAGGAGTGTGACTCAGCGTTTAATCATCTCAAGCAAGCACTCGTGTCAGCACCCGTGTTGGCATTACCGGACTTCACCAAGCCATTCGTGATCGAAACAGATGCCTGTGACAAAGGAATCGGAGCCGTGCTACAGCAAGAGGGACATCCAATTGCGTACATGAGCAAGGCATTGGGGCCGCGCAATCAAGGTCTGTCCATTTACGAGAAAGAATGCCTCGCTATACTTATGGCAGTAGATCGCTGGCGTTCCTATTTGCAATTAAGCGAGTTCATCGTTCGGACTGATCAGAAAAGCTTAATACACTTGGGTGAGCAGCGGCTATCCACCCCATGGCAACAAAAGGCGTTCACTAAACTCTTGGGACTCCAATACCGTATCCAGTATAAGAAGGGACAAGAGAACCGAGCGGCCGATGCTCTGTCTCGACAAGAACATGACGACACAGTGGAATGTGCAGCACTGACTGAGTGTGTCCCTTCCTGGCTCGAAGAAATTGCGGCCAGCTATGATCAGGACGAACACACCCGCTATCTTCTCGCCCAGCTTGCCATCACTTCACCTCACAACCAATTCTCGTTAACCAGTGGCATCATCCGTTATAACAACCGCATATGGTTGGGTAGCTGCCCAACGGTTCGGCAACGAGTCATCTCTGCCCTTCACGACAGTGCGATTGGGGGCCACTCCGGTTTTCCGGTTACGTACTGCCGCATCAAGGGATTGTTCGCCTGGCCGCGTATGAAGCAAGAGATTAAAGAGTATGTCCGCACCTGCTCCATTTGCCAGCAAGCTAAACCGGACAGGAGCCGTTATCCGGGCCTCTTACAGCCGTTGCCCGTCCCGGACACAGCGTGGGAAGTCGCGTCCATGGATTTTATTGAGGGGCTCCCGACATCCTCGCGTTTCAATTGCATCTTGGTCGTGGTGGACAAGTTCTCCAAATACGGTCATTTCATTCCTCTTCAACACCCCTTCACGGCATCTCAGGTGGCCCAGGTTTTTCTTGACAATGTGTACAAGCGCCACGGCCTTCCCCGCGCGCTGATTTCCGACCGAGACAAGATATTCACCAGCCAGTTCTGGCAGTTGCTCTTCACACGTACGGGCGTACAACTTCACTTGAGTACCGCATACCATCCACAGTCCGACGGGTAGACGGAGCGCGTGAACCAATGTTTGGAAACATATCTGCGCTGCTTTGTGCACACATGCCCCCACCAATGGTCCCGATGGCTGCCGCTTGCAGAATTCTGGTATAACTCTAGCTTTCACTCGGCGCTGGGCAGAACTCCGTTCATGGTTCTCTACGGCCGTGAGCCGCGTCACCTTGGCCTCACTGCCGCCGACGTGTGCGAGAATGGCGACGTTCAACACTGGCTGGACAACCGCGCAACGATGACATCCCTTGTGCGTCAACACCTCCATCGGGCCAGCCAGAGGATGAAGAAACAGGCCGACAAGCAGAGGAGTGAGCGAACCTTCGCGATTGGGGACCAAGTCTTCTTGAAGCTGCAACCGTACATCCAAACTTCGGTCACGCCGCGCGCCAACCACAAGCTCTCGTTCAAGTACTTCGGGCCATTTTCCGTGGAGGACCGTGTTGGTGCCGTCGCTTACAAGCTACAGTTGCCGGCGTCTTCCGCAATCCACCCGGTCTTCCACGTTTCCCAGCTCAAGCGCGCCATTCCCCGCGGGACTCAGGTGTTGCCCCTTCTTCCTTCGCAATGTGCTTTGACGCAGGTTCCTGCAGCGGTGCTCGCCACTCGGTGGGTTCGCAAGTCCAACAAAATGGTGCAGCAAGTTCAGGTTCGCTGGTCCGGCGGCCAATCGGGCGAAGAAACCTGGGAAGATGCCGCCGATCTCAAGCGACGCTTCCCTCATTCGCCGGCTTGGGGACAAGCCGGTGTTTCAGGGGAGGGGTATTGTTAACGACTACGACTCCGAGAAGACAACAGACGACAAGGCGGAGGGCGGGAAGGAAGCAGGCGTGGACGCGGGAAGCACCGAGTCCGTGGAGGCGAGGCCCAGGAGGGCGAAGCGGCCCAACAGGCGCTACATCGGCAAAGAGTGGGCCTAGCAGGGGATCGGAGTAGTGCATAAGTAGAACACTGTAGCGTACGGGAAAAGCTATCGTGTGTGATCACGTTTCTGGCAACGTCCCTTTCTTCCACCTCCGGCTCTGTTTTCTCTCTCTAGTTCTTGCTTGCTACCGGATCTTGTAATCAAATACTATCGTTTAAGTGGTAATCGGAGAGAGTTGCTAACATACCCCCACGGATGGCGCCGGGAGCTGCAGCAACGAAGCCCCGGAGAAGAAGTGGTACTGCTCATACCTGTAGTTGCACCGCAATCCAAGAATCCTGCCACCCCGCCTCCCGCTCAAATAGTTGGGTACCAATCTGATGATATTCCCGAGACAGCTGCGGCAATCGGCCGGTGCCATGTCCGGCGTGCACTGCGCCAGCCCGTAAATCTTTGGATTTCTCATGTCGACCGTCTCGAACCCCTCCACCCCCGTGCCGAACCGCTTGGAGGAGTTCGCGGCCGCGTAATCGGCGGTGGCGTTGATGAGCATGCCCAAGGCGGCGCCGAACACCATGGCTGGTGCGGTCACGTTCTGACTATTCATTATGATGAGGGCGTTGTTGTCGCTGCCGGTAGTGGAGGCGACGAAGTTCTGGTTGGAGAAGCGGAGGTAGCAGAGATCGTAGAATACGGCGGCGTCCTTGTTGTAGGCGCAGAGCTGCTGCGCGTCCTGGAAGGCGGTGGCGACGCAGTCGCCTCAGTCGGAGGCATTAGTGTCGCCGCGGCAGAGCACGAGCGCGTAGACGATGTCCGGGACGGTTCCGACGGTGTCGGTAGCGAAGAGCGTCCGTGAGGAGGCGGCGTTCTTGGGGAGGGTGGCGGAGAGGAGCCGGATGTTGGCCTGGTAGGTGCTGTTCGTGGTGTAGTTGCCGCTCGTGCCGCAGGACGGCCATGGCTGGGCGGCGGCCCGGAGCGCGAGGAGGAAGGCGAGGAGGAGGGCCGCGGCGGGGGAGAGGAAGGAGGGGAGGCGGTCGCGGTGGTGCGTGGCCATGGTGCTTGGGTTGATGTGGTGAGCCCTAGAGTGGTCGAAAAGAGTAGAGGAGGAGGGGTATGGACGGTGGGGCCTGGTGAGTTGACTCGGCTACATTAACATTTCTGACACCTTGGGGTCATCTATAAATACACGTGGGACCCACAGCCAGCCACCGTGATGGCAAGTTGGCAACTGGCCGGGTCCATCAAGACGACAGACCGCGTCATCGCCCAGCGAAGGACTGAAACGAGTGAGTGAAGTCTTCATGGCGTAGATCAAACCTAATTGTACTCACCTGCTGCTGGCTGCACACGAACACGTCACCGTGTACCCCCGGTGCCGAGCATGATACGCAAGATAACGTTGCTGGAGGAGCCTCGTCGGGAGCACGATAAACAAGACACGCCGGCGAGATCTTTTGAAGACCCGAAACCCCACACGCCCAGGAGGAACCCCGTCAGGGAGTGTGGCGGCTATGGGTTGCCCTAGGTCGGCCTGACCACCCCTAGAGCCTCGAGGTTCGTTGCCGTCTAACACGAAGAACAACGAAGAACGAGAAGTAGAAAAACAAATGCGAGAAAAATAGTAAACGAAAAGATAGTAGATTGATTTGTTCGATTGTGTGTTGTTAATCGGTCATCACCCTTCACATATTTATATAGGATGGCTGGTCTTTCCGTAGGAGGGCAGGACTCCTAATCCTAACTGATTACGTATATGTGACTTTCCTTTCTCTCTTTTCTTGTCCTCCAAGTCTTGTGCGCCAAATTTGGTAATCAACATATCCTTGGCCCGCCTGCAGGGCAACTTCGGCAAGAATTCGGTTTGGGCTATTCGGTGCGCTGAATGAATTGGTAGCACTGTGAGCAACTCGGCATATTGGACAACTTCGAGAACGCTACGAGCTACTCGGCGCGCTGCACGACTTGATAGTATTCTGAGCAACTCAGCATGTTGGACAGTTCGGGAATGTCGCGGGTCACTCGGCCTGAGCTACTCGGCACGCTGAATAATTTGATAGTACTGTGAGCAACTCGGACGTTGAACCACTCGGGAGCGCTGCGAGTCACTCGGCTTGAGCTACTCGGCACGCTGAATAATTTGATAGTACTATGAGCAACTCGGACGTTGAACCAATCGGGAGCACTGCGAGCTACTCGGCGTGCTGAACGACTCGGCAGCACTGCGAACAACTCGGCACGTCGGACAACTTGAGAGCGCTGCAAGCCACTCGGCTTGAGCCATTCGTCATGCCAGACCAGTCTGGAGTACTACAGACTACTCGGTATGCTAGATCCGCCAAGCCTCCGCTGCAAGTCAACACCAATTCTAAACGGTTATTGGCCGGCCGAATCAACCATTAGCAATTATATTAACTCGGCCAAATTTTGCTATCAACACCTCTGCTCCTCCTAGTTCCTACGATTACAACAGGGCAACAACAGTCGAGAAACGGACAGGTTCCTTTCGAACATGACTTGTCCTTGTCGTGCGGTATATTCACCAATGCATGCTACGTTGCAGGAGACCTGCGTGGAAATGGCTATTGGAGAAACCAGAGTCTTGATATTGTTCTATCAAATGAAATTAGGCAAAGTGATTTATTCAAAAATTAGGCAAAGTGTTAAGTGGACTCGATGAAGTCCACCTTGAGCTTCTAAGTTACTTCTTCAGAGATCGAACCTCACGGTTTTCTCCCTGAAATGCGGAATTAATTCTGTTCTCTAAAGAATGAACCGTGCACGCGATGCAAATAAGAAAAAGTTAATTCTCCAAGCTCACCTCCTCCGGCTGCCGGCGGCGTCGCGTTCGCCGGCGCTGGCGCTGGGGCTACCCCCACGGATAGCGCCGGGAGCTGCAGCAACGAAGCCCCAGAGAAGAAGGGGTACTGCTCATACCTGTAGCTGCACCGCAATCCAAGAATCCTGCCACCTTGCCTCCCGCTAAAATACCTGTGCATCAATCCGATGATATTCCCGAGGCAGCTCCGGCAATCGGCTGGTTCCATGTCCGGCGTGCACTGCGCCAGCCCGTAAATCTTTGAATTTCTCGTGTCGACCGTCTCGAATCCCTCCTCCCCCGTGGCGAACCGCTTGGAGGAGTTCGCGACGTAATCGGCGATGGCGTTGATGAGCACGCCCACGGCGGCGTCGAACACCTTGGCTGGTGCGGTCACGTTCTGATTGTTCTTGAAGATGAGGGGGTTCCCGTTGTTAGTGACAGTGGCGAGGAAGTTCAGGTTGGAGAAACGGAGGTAGCAGGGGTCGTAGAAGACGGTGGCGTCCTTGTTGTAGGCGCAGAGCTGCTGCGCGTCCTGGAATGCGGTGGCCACGCAGCCGCCGCAGTCGGAGGCATTGGTGTCGCCGCGGCATAGCGCGAGAGCGTAGACGATGTCCGGGACGGTGCCGACGGTGGCGGTAGCGAAGAGTATCCGTGAGGAGGCGGCGTTCTTGGGGAGGGTGGCGGAGAGGAGCCGGATGTTGGCCTGGTAGGTGCTGTTCGTGGTGTAGTTGTTGCTCGTGCTGCAGAACTGCAATGGCTGGGCGGCGGCCGGCAGCGCGAGGAGGAAGGCGAGAAGGAGGGCCGCGGCGGGGGCGAGGAAGGAGGGGAGGCGGCCGCGGTGGTGCGTGGCCATGGTGTTTGGGTTGATGTGGTGAGTGGTGAGCCGTAGAGCGGTGGAAAACGGAGGTGGTGAAGAAGAGTAGAGGAGGAGGGGGAGAGGAGGGGCACGGGCGGTGGGGCCTGGTGAGTTGACTCGGCTAGGTTAACATTCCTGACACCGTGGGGTCATCTATAAATACACGTGGGGCCCACAGCCAGCCACCGTACGTAATGGCAAGTTGGCAACTGGCCGGGTCCATCAAGATGACAGACGTGGCCGCCCGCGTCATCGCCCAGCGAAGGACTGAAACGAGCGAGTGAAGTACTCCGTGTGAAGTCTTCGTGGCGTAGATCGTGTTGTATTGTAAAGTAGACTTAGGAACTAATCCTTGTATTATTGCACTGATGATTGTACATATTTATACAATGTCAAAGGAGTGGCGGTTTAAGAGATGAAAAGACATATTTTCCAAAGGGACCTCCTCAAGGAGATGGCAGTTTGGTTTCTTGAATGTCAAGGAATTGATCACGTCTCTTGATTCATAACACTCGTCCTTGATATTTTTCATCATCTTATACAGTGCGTTTAAAAACTTCTAAAAAAAAATCCTATGCCCTTCATATTTCTAAAATGTAGATATTAGTAAGGACTTTGTGAATAAATCTGTTAGATTTTCATAAGATTTTGTTTGCAAGATTTCTATCTCCTCGTTTTTCTGTAATTTATAGGATAAAATAATTTAAAAACAATGTGTTTTGTGATATTGCTCTTTATATAACTTGATTGCATCAATACAAACTGTATTATCTTAATAGATAATGATAGGTGATTCTAATGAACAAATACTACATGATCTTTTAATGTGGTCCATCATTCTGTGAGGCCATACACATTCTCGTTATGCTTCATGTGAAACAATTATTTTAGAATGACTAGTGGAGGTAGCCACTAAAGTTTGTTTTGATGACTTCTATGAGAAGACTGTTCCACCGTATAAGAAAATGAAACCAATTTGTGATCTGGGGTTGCCGGATCAGATAAGTAGCCAGCATCAGCATATCCTACCATAGTCATATCTTGATTTTTCTAATAGAATAAACCGAGATTTTTTATGCCTTGGAGATATCAGAGAATATTTTTACACCAACCATATGTCTTTTGATAGGGATGCACTATGTCTAGCTAATAAATTAATTGCAAACGAAATATCAGACCAGGTACAGTTTGCTAGATATATGAGTACTCCGATGGCACTGAGATATAGAACTTTAGTTCCCAATATCTCTTGATCATCGCTCTTAGGCCTAAATGGATCTTTATTCCTATATAGGGATTGAACGACCATATGTGTCTTTGATGAATATGATTTATCCATATTAAGTTTTTCCAGTATTTTCTGGATATACATTTGTCGTAGCTATGGGACTAGGCCGTGTACTTTACGATCGGTTACATCGACCTCCGGGGAGTACCAGAGGAGTACGAGCAAGTACAGTGTCCGTCGAGGACGAGCGCACGGGAGCGGTGTCCGACGGGTCGGAACGTGAAACACTCCGGTCGGGCGAAAGTAGAAACCCTCGTGTTGAGGCGAAGTGAAAACTCTCGTAAATATTTCGGAGTTTATAGTTTTAGATCTCAGAAAATCCCCCCTCTCTACCCTTGGGGTCCTATTTATAGAGAATGAGAATGGGGATGGGAAATTACAACTCTACCCCTAGGTTACAACACGCTAAAAGGGGTATTTTGGTCTTTTACAAGGAATATCAGGGGATAGTCTAACACTCTAGTATTCTAGTACACGCTGCTATGACGACAGCCTCAACATCCGCGGGAAGAAGCGTCGGCCTTGGCATCCGCCGGGACGGAGCGTTGCCTCGACGTTGTCGGTGATGCCTGCGGAGCCTATCGACGCTAGGCGAAACATGTCGATTCGGGGAGGGGATCTTGACGTTGTCAAGGAGAAGTCCGTCGGTTCGGGGTAGCGTGGGCACCCTTCCCCCAACAGTAGCCCATTGCCGGTTTGGGTGGTCGAGTGACGCCCGTCCAAACCGGCGCACCAATTTCAAGGGGTTGGCACGCGAGCCGGACCGATGACTTCCCTGTACACCTTGATGGTTGCCTGAAACCATTATGTTCGCGCCGACGTGAATGACCAAGTTGCGTCAGCAAGGCTAGCCTTACTTCTCCTATCCCTTTCCTTTTTTTCTTTTTTTTCTCCTCCTTTTTTTCCTTGTTTGCTCGCTTTTTTCTTTTCTTTTATTATTATTATTTTATTTATTTTATTATTATTTTGTCTTTTTCTTTTTTCTTCTTCGCTTTTTTCGTTTTTCTTCTTCGCTTTTTTTCCCTTTTCTTCTTTTTTCTTTTCTTTATTTTTCCCTTTTTTCGCTTTCTTCCTCTTTTTATTTTTTCTTTTTCACTTTTTTCTTCCTTTTTTTCTTTTCTCCTTTTTTTTACTCGGATTCGGCCCGGGGTCTATAAATACCTCGGTCTTCACCCCCCCTCGAGGTCGCGGGAGCGCAGGCTCGCAAGGTCGTGTTGGCCCGACGTCCGCTGGGATGGAGCGTTGCCTCCACGTCCGCTGGGACGGAGCGTTGCCTCGACGTTCGCGATGTCCGCCGGGACGGAGCGTTGCCTCGACGTCCGTCGGGATGGAGCGTGGCCTCGACGTCCGCCGGGACAGATGACATCCGCCGGGACAGAGCGTTGCCTCAACGTCTGTCGGGACGGACGACATCTGCCAGGACGGAGCGTGGCCTCGACGTCCGCCGGGACGGAGCGTTGCCTCGACGTCTGCCGGGACGGACGACGTCCGCCGGGACGGAGCGTTACCTCGACGTCTGCCGGGATGGAGCGTGGCCTCGACGTCCGCCCGGACGGACGGTATCCGCCGGGACGGAGCGTTGCCTCGACGTTGTCGGTGATGCCTGTGGAGCCTGTCGACGCCAGGCGAAACATATCGATTCGGGGAGGGGATCTTGACGTTGTCAAGGAAAGTCCGTCGGTTCGGGGCAGCGTAGGGACCCTTCCCCAAACAACATTGCACCCCATGAATTCTAAAACCGGACAAATCTAACCGTCCCCCCACCCCAACTCTCAAAACCAGACAAGAATACCCCCTTCATACTGTTGTAAAGCAGTATTGATGATGACATGGCACCCGGGGATCATCAAGGAGGACGAATCCGGCCCTCTGGCTACAGGGCAGACCGGGCCGACTACTCGGAGTCCGACTCCTACACGGGGGTGCCTCATCAACGTGGAGTACAAGACATGGACTAATACCCGTCCGGCTTACCCGGAATCTGTTGTAACCGAATAGGGAATCAATCTGTTAAACCGATCCGGACTCCTGTAACCCTATCCCGGCCGCCTATATAAGGCCCGGTAGGGGACCTCTGATCGGGAACAGGCTAAATCTCCAAGTCTCCATTGTTTCATAGCTCAAGCCCCCTCGAGATCGATTCTCTAGGGCTTGCGGCACTCGGGATACAAGCAATACCAGCCACCAAACACAGGACGTAGGGTATTACCTCTCCGTGAGGGCCTGAACCTGTCTAAATCCTGTCTCCCGTGTGCACCCATCCTGATTTGCTGTGCTCACACCGCCCCATATTAAGTATTGCCGGAATAATACTCCGACAGTTGGCGCGCCAGGTAGGGGCATGCGCATAGATCCATCTACACGAATCGGGATGGGTTCCATCAACTACAACAACGTCTTCGTCCCAGGAAGCATCGTGAGATTCGCTCTCGTGAACGCTGTCCCGGACCCCTGGCCAACTTTTCCGATTCGGAAAGTTGAACTTCATCGCCGACAAGATCGGCCAGCTCCACCTCTGCTACTCGGCGACGTCCCGATCGGCAGAGGCTCCATCAGCTTTTCAACACAGGCCTCCCCCTGAGCCCGTGCCTTCGGTCCCTCTCCCCAGGGAAGAGGCTACGCCGAAACCGGATCCGTTTGCTGCGCACGAGTTCGCACTCGGATCCCGACTGGTGGGGGCTATTGACTCTCTCCTCCCCGTCCTCGAGTATGACTCGGACGATTGCGAGAGCTCTGGCAGCCACCATCCGTCCCGGGAGTCTTCATGGCCACGCCGACTCGCCAAACAACGGCGATGGCCGAGCGGTCCCCATCGTGGAACAAACGCCGGCTGAGCTTGAAGCCACCCGACTCCGACTCCTCGCCAAGGAGGAAGAGTTGATCGAGCAACAGACTCGGCTCGCTCGCCAGCGCGATGAACAACGGCGCAACGACGACATGAGGGCTCGTGGACGCCAAGTCCATAACGAGCTCCGCATGCGCGAAAGGGACGGGGTCCCAATATTCCCGCTCCCGAGTCACAACATCGTTGCGGCCACAATGGCGGCACGTGCCATTGAAATCCCCGAAGGCAACCCGGGACACGACGAACTTCGGCGACTCCGCGTTCTGCTGGAGGAGACCGCCCTCCAGCAGGCCGAAGCTTCAGAAGGTCGCATCGGCTCCTCAGCAGGTGCAAGGAGTCGGCGCTCTACCCCTCCAAAAAGTCCACCAACCATGGGTGGAAGACGAGCAAGCCCCGACCGACTTCAGCCGGCCGGAGCGGTTCGTGAGCGACTCGGTCCTAATCGAGACGCCCGAGGCACCATAGCTGCCAGAAACCGCGCCCGACAGGATGCGGACAAAAACGCTCGTCAAGCTGCACCGGTCCGTGATCGACTCGGACCAAGGAACCTCGCAGACACTGAAAGAAGCGCTCATCACGGTTCCAGGAGAGACGAGCGTGATAGCCACCGCAACGATAGCGGCGCCACCAGCCGGGGACGTTCTCCGACTCCCTCCGGCATGGGATATTCGGGTCCGAAAGCATTCGGCCCCCGTATCCGCAGCGTCATCTTCCCGTCACGATTCCGAGTCACCGGCATCGACAAGTACACGGGTGAGACCCGGCCGGACATCTGGCTGGCCGACTATCACACGGCGTGCAGAACCAATGGTGGGAACGACTACGTCGCGATCCATTATTTGCCGCTGTTTCTGGCCGACTCAGCACGAGCCTGGCTCACCAGCTTACCTCCGGGTTGCATCCAGACATGGAGCGACCTCGAGACCCTCTTTGTGAACAACTTCCAGGGCACTTATAACAGGCCCGGGAATGCGTGGGATCTCCACAGTTGTACACAAGAGGCGGATGAGACTCTCCGTGAGTACATCCAGCGCTTCTCCAAGAAGAAGAACTCCTTGCCCGAGGTCCGAGAGGGCGACGTCATCACCGCTTTCTCCAAGGGAGTTCGAAGCACCGACCTCATCCACAAGATAGCGCGCAAGAATCCCCCAGACTACGCGCGAACTCTTCGACATAGCCAATAACTTTGCCACCGGCGAAGAGGCTGTCCGCAGTGCTACTCGGGACGACAAGGGAAGGAGCAAGGGCAAGGCGCCCGAGTCACCCAGTCGGGACGCCCATCCCGAGTCATCCAGGAAGAAGCACCGGAAGCGTAAAGGCGGAGATCTTGTTGCTGCGACTGAGCGCGCCCCGCCGCGCCGTCCTCAGCGCACCAACGCGACCTTCGAGGAGATGATGAGTCAGCCGTGTCACTTCCATGGACCCAAGTCCAATCATCTGACGCGCGACTGCAACCTCTTGAAGAATTTGAACAAGCCCCTACGTCCCCAATAAGGGCAAAAAGGAGCCCCCTCAGGACGAGGGTGACGAATTCCCGAAAGAGACCGCTTGCTTGATGATCTTTGGCGGACCAAACGGTTACGAGTCCAAACGTCGCCAAAAGATTATTGATCGAGAGGTCAACGCAGTGGAACCGGCCGTGCCCAAGTACCTGCGATGGTCCGAGTCCGTGATTTCCTTCGGCCGCTCGGATCACCCCGACTACATCCCCCATCCGGGACGATTCCCCTTGGTGGTGGACCCAATCGTTTGCGGCGTCCGCCTCACCAAGGTCCTCATGGATGGCGGGAGTGGTCTCAACATCCTCTACGTCAAAACCCTTGACGACATGAAGATTTCTCGCTCCGAGATCAAGCCGACTGGTGCCCCCTTCCACGGGGTGGTACCCGGCAAGATGGCGAGTCCGCTCGGGCAGGTCAGCCTGCCCGTTACCTTCGGCACTCCCGACAACTTCCGGACCGAGACCCTCACCTTCGAGGTCGTCGACTTCCCAGGATCGTACCATGCCATCTTGGGGCGTCCCTGCTACGCCAAATTCATGGCTGTCCCTAGCTATGTCTACCTGAAGCTCAAGATGCCGGGCCCTCGCAGGGGTAATCACGGTGCAAAGCAGTTTCCGGCATGCATACACGTGCGACCTGGAAAATTGTAACCTTGCCGCAGCTCAGATCGCTGAGGCCGAGTTATGCGACCTCAAGTCGGCCGTGGTCGAGGAAGCACCCCCGACTAAAAAAGCTTCAGCGTCAACATCGTTCCAGTCGGCGCGGGACACCAAGTCGATCCAACTCGACCCTGAAGACTCCTCCAAGACGACGCAGATCGGGACTGCACTCAGCGACAAATAGGAAAGCGCGCTCGTCAGCTTCCTCCAGGATAACCGGGACATCTTTGCATGGACATCCTCCGACATGCCCGGGGTTCCAAGGGAGGCTGCCGAGCACTCTCTCAACGTTCGACCGGATGCCAAGCCGGTCAAACAGCGCTTACGCCGATTCGCTGAGGATAGACGTCAGGCCATAGGAGAAGAAATAGCCAAGCTTCTAGCAGCTGGTTTTATTAAAGAAGTGTATCATCCCGACTGGTTAGCGAACCCAGTTCTTGTTCGCAAAAAGAATGGAAAGTGGAGGATGTGTGTTGATTATACTAGCCTTAACAAGGCGTGCCCCAAAGATCCTTTCACTCTCCCTCGCATCGACCAAGTGATTGACTCCACGGCAGGGTGCGAGATGTTGTGTTTTCTCGATGCTTACTCGGGCTATCACCAGATCAAGATGAAGGAGGATGACGAGATCAAGACATCTTTCATCACTCCCTTTGGCGCCTTCTGCTATGTTTCCATGCCCTTCGGCCTGAAGAACGCGGGCGCTACGTACCAACGGTGCATACAGCGCTGCCTTCAGTCGCAGATCGGTCGGAACGTACAAGCCTATGTCGACGATGTGGTGATCAAGTCCCAGAAAAGAGAAGACCTCCTAAGTGACCTGGAAGAAACTTTCTCCAACCTTAGGAAATTCAGCATGAAGCTCAACCCCGAAAAATGTGTGTTCGGGGTCCCTTCGGGCAAGCTACTCGGTTTCATCGTTTCCGAACGAGGGATCGAAGTCAACCCGGAGAAGATCGACGCCATCGTCAAGATGGGCCCTCCCAAGAACCTCAAGGACGTCCAACGGCTGACCGGGTGCATGGCAGCTCTCAGTCGTTTTATCTCCCGACTCGGCGAGAAAGCCATGCCCCTCTACAAACTCATGAAGAAGTCGGAGTCCTTCACCTGGACATCCGAGGCCCAGGACGCCCTTGACGGCTTGAAGAAGTTCTTATCCACTCCCCCGGTGCTGGCATCTCCAATGCCCAACGAGCCACTGCTCCTTTATGTCGCAGCAACTACTCAGGTAGTCAGTACGGTCTTGGTCGTGGAACGCTCCGAGCCCGGTCATATTCAGAAGGTCCAGCGCCCGGTGTACTTCATCAGTGAAGTCCTTTCCGAGTCCAAGGCGCGGTACCCTCAGATCCAGAAGATCATCTATGCGGTGTTCATAACGTCACGGAAGTTAGTCCACTACTTCCAGGGACACCCCATTACGGTGGTCAGCTCCTTCCCAATCGCCGATGTCATCAACAATCGCGATGCCACGGGCAGGATTGCCAAGTGGGCGATGGAACTAATGGCTTTCAGCATAGTCTACGCCCTCCCGCACGGCCATCAAGTCCCAGGCTCTCGCCGACTTCATGGCCGAGTGGACAGAAGTCCAGTCCCCGCCCTCCGTCGTCGACCTCGAGCACTGGACACTCTATTTCGACGGCTCTCTGATGCTCCAGGGCGCGGGGGCTGGCGTCGTGCTCATCTCTCCCAAAGGCGAGCGCTTCAAGTACGCATTACAGATCCACTTCCCGGCATCCAACAATGTTGCCGAGTACGAAGCTTTACTTCATGGTCTTCGACTTGCTGCCTCACTCGGGATCCGCCGGCTCCTGGCACGCGGAGACTCCGAACTGGTGGTCCGGCAGGTCATGAAGGACTGGTCGTGCAGAGACCCCTCCATGGAAGCCTACTGCCAAGAAGTGCGCAAGCTTGAAGCCAAGTTCGACGGTCTTGAAATTACCCATGTTCTACGCCGAGACAACGAGGCTGCGGACGCACTCGCCAAGCTGGGATCCAGTCGGGACGTCGTTCCGACTGGAGTTTTTCTTCACGAGTTGCATACCCCCTCTATCAAAGCAGAAACAACACCCAAGACCGAAGAACAGCAGGTCCCGGAAGGCGACGCTATTCAGCAGCCCTCTCCAGAGGTCCTGGCCATCACTCCCGACTGGACAGCGCCCTTCCTAGATCATCTGCTACGGGACGTCCTCCCACCAGACAAAACTGAGGCGCGCCGCATTGCGCGACGCGCCAAGTCCTTCGTTGTCATCAACGACGAGCTGTACAAGAAGAGTACCTCCGGGGTCCTCCAGCGGTGCATACCTCAAGAGCAAGGACAACAGCTGTTGTCCGATATCCACTCGGGCGTATGCGGCCACCATGCGGCGCCCAAGTCGCTAGTCGGGAAAGCCTTCCGACAAGGTTTCTACTGGCCGACTGCCGTATCGGATGCCGATCACATCGTCCGAACATGCGAGGGATGCCAATACTTCGCCCGGCAGACACATTTGCCGGCTCAGGCGCTCCAAACTATCCCGATCACCTGGCCCTTTGCGGTCTGGGGTTTGGACATGGTTGGTCCCCTCAAGAAGGCTCCCGGGGGCTACACACACCTTTTCGTTGCAGTCGACAAATTCACCAAATGGATCGAGGCCAAGCCGGTGGCCACGATAACTGCAGAGAAGGGCGGTTGAATTTGTTCGGGACATCATTTTCCGTTTCGGCGTGCCCAACAGCATCATCACAGACAACGGCACCCAGTTCACTGGGCGTGCATTTCTTCAATTCTGCGACGACTTCAACATCAGTCTCGACTTCGCCGCCGTGGCACACCCGCGCTCCAATGGGCAAGTCGAGCGGTCCAACGGTCTGATCATGCAAGGCCTCAAGCCTCGGATTTTCCAGCGATTGAACAAATTCGCAGGCAAGTGGGCAGCCGAGTTACCATCAGTGCTATGGAGCCTACGCACCACGCCCAACCGATCAACCGGCTACACCCCTTTTTCATGGTCTACGGAGCCGAGGCCGTGCTCCCGACTGACTTGGAATACGGTTCCCCAGAACCCGTGCCTTCAACGAGGCCGAGTCAGAAGAGGCACGGCAAGACGCTCTCGACCAACTCGAAAGAAGCACGCGAGGTTGCGCTCCTCCGGTCAGCTAAGTACCAGCAGGGCCTGCGGCGTTATCACAGCCGACACGTACGGGGCCGCTCGTTCAACGTCGGCGACTTGGTTCTACGCCGAGTGCAGACCAACAAAGAGCAGCACAAACTTTCCCCGCCATGGGAGGGTCCGTACATCGTCGCCGAAGTACTACGCCCGGGGGCTTACCGGCTGAGGGACAGCGACGGCAATGTCTTCACCAACGCATGGAACATAGAACAGCTACGTCGTTTCTACGCTTGAATTCTTTTTATAAGTGTCTTGGAAACATGAATGAAGAGCCTTCTTTTGCTCCATTTAAAAGCAAGCCTTTCTTTTTCCCGACTGACCTGCTACGCCCGCTCGTAGCGGGTACTCGGCACAAGCACGGCTTTGCCCCTCCCTCGCGAAATACTTAAGTACTGTGTATAAAGTCTAACGTTAACTCTTTGACTCCAATCGCCGGTTTACGCCGCACCCTTACGCTACACGGGACACACGCCAACGGCTAATCCCTACGCAAAGGAGCCTACAACGGGTTGGCGAAGAGCAAAAATGAACAAACTCAAATACACAGGAACACAAGTCTTTTCATGATCAAATTAAAACTTACTTGTTAATCGGATAGTATATACATAAGTCACTCGGCATCCCCGAGTGCACAACAAAGTCACTCGGCATCCTGAGTGCACACAAAATTCGCTCGGCATCCCCGAGTCCTTTACAAACTTTACTCGGCTAGCCCGAGCAGTTTACAACTATCCCTATTTTCTACAGGCCCGACCGTTTTATAAGGGAATCGACGGTGGACTCAACGGACCGCATCATCTCCGGAATGTCTTCTTCCGGGAAATCAGCGGCATACCCCTCCCCGATTGCCTGCATATCCAGCAACGGGTAGTGGGACCGCCCCACCGCCAGGACTATGCTGGCCCCCGTCCGCGCGCCCGCCGCCTCGATGTTCGCCACTTCATCGTGCACTTGGTTCAGACGCTCGGCGACCGCCGCGACGGAGTCGCTCTCGGCGCCACACGCTACCTGCCCCGCCTTCAGCAGTGACTCGATCATCCCACGGGACTTCTCGAGACGCGTCTTCAACTCTGCAACAACAAAAAACAAGCATGAGCAATACGACCAGCAGGCCGGGACAAAACCGAAGTCAGAAATAGCACTCACCGGACTCCGCTTCCGCGGCAGCTTTCTTCGCGGCCCCGGCGGCCGCCTCCGAGTCAGCGGCCTTCTTGGCCGCCGACTCGGCCTCGCGCCCGAGCTGCTCCGCACGGGCCTTCTCCGCCAAGAGCGCCTCCTCAAGCTTCCCAGCCTGCTCTTTGGCGGCGTCCAGGTCCCGGGCGCGGGTCTTCGTCGCCTCAAGCTCCGCCCTCAACCTCGCAACTTCTTCTTCGGCGGCTGCAAGAGACAACACATCAGCAAGACAAAACGCGACAAGGGGAGGCAACAAATCACTCGGTCCACTCACCTCGGGTTTTGGCGATCTCCTGCGAAATGCCCGCCTGCAGGGCGATAACTTTCGCCCCGCGCTTGCGGGCCACATCCTCCGCCGCCTGCCGACTCGCGGACAGCTTGTCCCACTCGGACTTCCGCATTTCTAGGCGTTCGATGACGGGCAGCCGGTCTTGGAGGAAGGCGGTCTTGTTCTGCGACCGCTGGTTCAGAGCCTGCAAAAGAACACACACACGTTAGGCCACCCAGCAAAGGCATCAAAACCCTCCACTTGGTCCCGAATGACCCAGCGGAGGCTCGGGGGCTACACCCTCCGGGTGCACTGTTCATGCACCCGGAACCAGATCTACAAAATATGCAACATACACTCTCCGCCCGACTATCCTAGTCGAACGCAGGCTCGAGGGCTACACCCTCTGGGTGCACTGTTCGTGCACCCAGAGTGAAGACTACAAGGGAAAAGCAAAGGGCCCTCCGCCCGACTAACTTAGTCGGGCAGAGGCCCGGGGGACTACTTCCTACGGACATACTCCTACAAGGGTACAAACAACTTACCTCCATCAAAGGACACAGCCTGCCATTCAGCAGGTTGGCTCTCTCCTTCGTTGCCCTCAGCAAGGCGGGGAGGATCTCTCCAAGTTGAGCAGCAACATCCACAGCCGCTTGCCACTCCTTCTCCTCCTCGACGTCGTCGACCTCCCGCACCGTCGTAGTCGGCTGCCCCGGGTCCGTTTTCCCGGACTCGGAGAGGTCGGCGCACCAGCTCAGAACACGGCCTCGAAGGTGGAGCCGCGCTGAACTCCTGCATTGGCGAGGGACCCGCGCCCTCCGCCATCTCCGCGTCTCGGTTGGCGCCCGTAGACCCCACCGGCACCAAAGCTCCAGGGGAGGATTCCTCCTGAGGAGCGGTTGGCGAGGCGGGCTGCGTGCCGGGCTGCTCGGAGGATGGCCGGGGCGTTCGATGCTGGGGGATCTCCGCCTTGGCTGGACCCCGGGCCACTCGGGGGTGCCTTCGGGATGTCTCCCGCCCTCCGCGTCCTGCAGAGGCAAGACCGACCATGTCAACATTTAAAGAAACAAAGTCAGGTAGGTAGTCGGCCAGACACTTACTTCGAGGACCAAGGGACGGCGATGCGCCTCCTGGCTCCCGCGGCTCGCCACCCAGGCGTGGCAACAGCCGGGGCCGGCGAGGTCCCCGACCCGCTGGGTGCCCCGAAGGCGGCGCCGGCATCTCTCTTCTCCCCCCGGCCGGGGGGAGCGTCGTCTTCGGCCGCCCGAGAAGCTTCACTCGGAGCGGCAGCTGGCGCAGCCGGATCAGCGCCAGCGGCGGAGCCCTCCTGCTCCGCCGGTGGGGTCCCCGTGGCGGCCGGCGCTACCGGATCAGCGCCAGCGCCGGAGCCCTCCTGCTCCGCCGGTGTAGTCCCCGTGGCGGCTGGCGCTACGGGATCAGCGCCGGCGGCGGAGCCCTCCTGCTCCGCCGGTACGGCTCCTGTAGAGGCTGGTGCCACCGGACTAGCGCCAGCAGCGGAGCCCTCCTGCTCCGCCGGGGCAGTCCCAGTGGCGGCTGGCGCTACCGGGTCAGCACCAGCGGCGGTGCCCTCCTGTCCCGCCGGCGCAGTCCTTGCGGCAGACGGGGCCGCCGAGCTGGCACGGGGGGCAGCGCCGCCCCGCCCCGACGAGGCGGCGCCCCTCACGACGAAGGTCGAGCCGGCGGCGGAGCCGCCCCGTCCCCTCTGGGTAGTGCCCGCCGGCCGCCTCCATCTCTTCACTCGGAAGGCGCTAGCGTCGTCCGAGTCCTCCTCCTCCTCCTGAGCGGGCGTGCTCGACGGGGGAGGACAGGGCGGAGCGGCCGCCGGCGCCTTAGAAGGCTCGGCACCTCTTGAAGACCCGGCGCCCTTTGAAGAGCCGGCGCCGGAAGAAGATGCCCCGGCCGCCCCTTGCGGTGGCGGCCCACCCTTCGGGACATCAGCATATCGTGGTTGCTTCCAGATCTCATCCTCCGGGAGGGGAGCACTGGAACAGAAGCCGAAAAGAACCTGCAAAGGCACGAAGACAAAATCCGAGTAAGACTCGGCCAAACGCTAAAGGAAAAAGACAATATATCAGACACTCACGTCACTCGGCGGGTTCGCCCGGCTGAATGGAGCTTCTCGAGCCGGCTTTATACTTCGCCCTCCGACAGTTCATCGGCGGCCTCCCGGGTCGCGTCCTCCTCGCCGGAGTACTGGTACATGGGGTGCACTCGAAGCTTGGCCGGCTGCACCCACCACCGGACGAAGGTCGCGACGACGACCGCTCCGGTGACCCCAGCCTTCATCGCCTGGTCGAGCTGTGCCATCAGGACGGCGACGCTGTCCTGCTCCCGGTCGAGGGGTGGGTCCGACCAACTCGGCCTGACCACCGGCGGCTGGCCCGAGAAGGCTGGCAGCGCCGGGTCGGCGTTGGCACAGTAGAACCACTGGTCATGCCAGCCCTTGTTCGACGACTACATTGGAGGAGCCGGGTAACTCTTCGCCGCTCCCAACCTCAGCTGGAACCCGGCGCCTCCTACCACGGCCGGGTTGTCCTTGCTCGGCTGCGGCTTCACCATAAAAAGGTGCTTCCACAATGCGAAGTGCGGCCGGATGCCGAGATAGCACTCGCAGAGGGTGATGAAGCTCACGACGTGGAGCACGCTGTTGGGGTTGAGGTTATGGAGCTCCAACCCGT
Source organism: Stipa capillata (assembly GCA_019208055.1). Taxonomy (NCBI): domain Eukaryota; kingdom Viridiplantae; phylum Streptophyta; class Magnoliopsida; order Poales; family Poaceae; genus Stipa; species Stipa capillata. The sequence goes on from JAGXJF010002236.1 coordinate 312,991, forward strand.
AGTAGTACAGCAGCCCTCGCAAGAATGGGTGGACCGGCACCGAGAACCCCCGCTCAAAGAATGAGCTGTGGACGACCAGCTCGCCGGTATTCGGGGTGGGGACGGTCTCTCCCGCGGCGGCGCGCCACTGAATCAGTTCCTTCGGCAGCAGCAACCCCATCCGCACAAGGATCGCCAACTTCGCCTCCGACGCCGTCGACTTCATCCAAGGGGCCATCGGTTCGGCGGGTGACTCTTCCTCGCTCAGCAGCTTCCACACCAAAGTGTCCTCTTCGGCTTCGGTTGGATCGGCTTCCCAGACCGGGGCTTGCATCCGAGATGGCCGGAACGGAGATTAGGGTTTTCGGTGGGGCGGAGCGCGCGGAGAGATTTGGGGGCGGAAGGGAGATGAAGCGACGGGCGCGAGGTGAATGTGGGAATGTTTGAAGGCGTGGGCCAATCCCGTAGACTCCCCGGAATATGAAGGGACGGGTTGGGTGGTTCGGATTCCCCACGTCCGCACGTTCCCGGATTCGCCGCGCCCACGATTGCGCCGTTTCGGATTCCGCCGCACGATTTGGGATTCCTGTCTCCCGTGTGCACCCATCCTGATTTGCTGTGCTCACACCGCCCCATGTTAAGTATTGCCGGAATAATACTCCGACAAGTATTATATGAAGTGGTGCCTGCTTGTCTGCCAAATGATATCCACATCATCTAAAAAGCTAGAAATAAGAAAAAGTGAGAAAATAAGAAAAATTTAGAAAATATCATGACATTTTGAAAGAAAAAATATTTTCTCATATTGAAATAAAAATAACATTTTTCCAAAAGTTTCAAAATTAAAAAAACTGACCATTGTTTTGATTTTTATAAATTTTGGAAAAAGCAGTTGAGAGAAAATTTTGGGGAAAATTCGAAATATTCAGGACTTCTCAAAAAAATTAAAATCTACAAAATTGGTCAGATTTCTAATTTTGATTATTAAACTAAATTTATTTTACTTTTGAACTTTCAATATCGACGGAAAATTCCAAATTTTTTGTTTTGACTACTTTATTTTTGTTTGTAAATTTTGAAAAGTTCAATTTTGTAAAAATAGTCTTTTTTCTTTCTATGTTTTTGGATGATGTAGTAGACACGTTGGTGCTATGTCATCTAAAACTACTTTAAATTTTCCAAAACCGCTTAGAGTTTAAGAGTTGAGAGTCAGATTTGTCCGATTAGAGTTCAGTGGTGCCATGTACTCTCAGACAATGAGAAATTCACTTTTTCTTTTTTCTATATATTAAGTCAAAGTCAAAAAATGTTTAATTGCACCCTTTCAAGAAAGTGAGGTATCTATATTACATAAAAGGTACGAGTATGACCGAATCTAAACAATCTTATCTATACGTGAAACCAAATCCAACAACCCACGAATTAAATTGGACATTTACAAATCTATATATAAGAAAGCAACCAGGGTCCCCCGCAAAATGATGCGCCAAGTCATTTATGTAGGCATGATGGTATCTCAATCGTTAGATTATCTATCAGTTCATACAATCCGTTAGATCTCTTTCACACTAAATAACATTCAGTTCCTCAAAAAAATCTCATATTTGCAAGACCATACAATAAGGTACCGCTCTCTCCTGAGCAGTCCTCTTTTCGGCCCTTCAATCCACGTCGCTCCTCCAAAGCTGCCGCCTCCAACTCGTCCTCTTCTCAGATGTTCTTGAGGAAATGCAGAAAAAGTTCAATTTTGAATCTGTAAGAAAGACAAAACAAAGCCCACAATTCAGAGCCACTAGAAACAGGTGATTTAGAAATAAATCAAAACTTCTTTCTTTTTAGATAATAAATCCAAACTTCTTGAATTGAATCTTTTGAAATGAATCAAAATTCCACCTTTTCTAACATTATAAACCCGCAATCGATGAGCCGAACATCGATTCCCCACATAGCAAAACTGATAAGGGGTGGCCCAATCTTCTCGGCAAGGAACCGTGGATTAATGGTATGAATAGATGATCTCACGAGCTGAACACCCGCACTAATGCACGAACCCTCAACTCTTCGGAAAACGCCCAAACACGCCGGTAGATGATCGTCGCGAGACCACGCACAACGATCGCCAAGTCCCTAATTCCCAACGAACCACGACTTGACCTTGAATTGCAGAACAAACATGATCGCCTATTCTCTCTTAGCTATCCTCGCATGAACGCTGATTTGAAAGAACAAGCAATAGCTATGTTTCAATCCTTATGCATAAACTGGTCTGAAACTAAAAGCCACGAGTACAACAGTATATATAGACTCTAGGACGTCCACCCTAGTGTTTGGGGTCGAAATCCAACCTAACTCTAACTTCCCTAAGTTATAGGACTCTGTGGATGGGCATATACCCGTTGGAAAGTACTCGGAGTTGCTTTCCAACAAGTACTTATTTGCCTAATTTGGAGTTCGTATGTGGAAACCACGGCTGTTTTAAATTCAGACCTCCTGGCTGTCCGAACCGAATCCGAACTGAGCCCAACCCTTTCCATCTTCTATTTCCTTGCCTTTTTTGCCCCAAATCCATGTGGAGTCATCTAAGAAAATTATTGGGAACCTTTGGATGGTCATGTAAGAGTTGGATCCCACCAATACTTGACGCACAAGTCCCAGACTCTTCAAGTATAGTGTTTCACTGCCGTTATCCGAACTAGCTTGTGCAGCCTTCACTTTTAAGGTCATAACTTTCTTTATAGAGCTCCAAATCATGCACCGTTTGATTTCTTGGAAAGTAGACTCAATCTCCTATTGTCCTTTCTCCTCAAGTGGCACATTGTCCTCCCTCACCTCCCGCTGGAACTCCACACGTTCTTGAATCAGCAAACACTTGTGAACCGCTTCAACGTCTCCTTCTAACTCTTAAGCTGAATACCTGAGTATCATTAAACAATTGGATTTAGGTAGTATAAAGCTCTCATCGATAATATTAGCATATGCATTAAGGAGTGAATTCACCTGTTCATTAAGTAGCTTTGCTTTAGCTCTAGGTATTGGACCTTGTGGCAGCTCTATGTGTATCTCCTTGTTAGCATGTTCATCAGCAGCTGGTGAAGATGATGGTGAGCTAGGGATGCCCTCATCGAAAACTAATCGATTGGGAAAGGAATCAAAACAAGTTATTTTCTTCGGAGAGTAAAATAAAAACAACCTGCCTTACTCAAAACCGAAATTAACTGTCAAGAGGTGGAGGAGAAATAGAAGAACTCCAGACATAAAGATTACAAAATCAACCCCAAGTCCCAGTATTAATGAAGGAAGAACGGGGAGGAGAAATCGGAATATGGAAGAAAGAAATTGAAAAACCTGGTGCAGCTTGCGCTCGATCTCCAAGGAGAAAGCCTCGAGGTGGTCGGCTGCTCAATTCCGCATCCCCGACATCCAACGGAGCACCCTCGCCGGGTTTGGGATTTGAGAACCGCCGCGCTTGGCTATAACTCAACTCCGGTGTGGTATTGATTGCATTTGCTTCGGTCTCTTGTGCTATTTCTTCTTAGCGGTGCGCACAAGCCAGTTAAATGGGGAGCTCAGCTGCCGTGACGTGCGTTGTTGAGCTGGCTGGCTTGGACGTGCGGCATCCACATGCAAGGAAGGGACATGCCACGCATCTACCACGCCTTCGTGCTCTGCAGCTTTTGCGTCATGACGTTCAACAAGTTGTTCATAGCTGCACACTCATGACGTTCAATTAAGCAAACATAAGTTGTGCCATCATGCATGGAGCAGCTTGTGACTAGATAAACAATGCATGTGACGATGACATAGCACCCGGGTATCATCAAGAAGGACAATACTGGCCCTCTAGACATAGGGTGGGCCGGCCCGACTATTCGGAGTCCGACTTCCACACGGGGGCGCCTCATCGACTTGGAGTGCAAGACAGGGATAAACACTTCTCCGGCAATCCCAGATTCTGTTATAACTAATTAGGAAACCAATCTGTAACCCGATCCGGACTCTTGTAACCTTACCCCGGTCGCCTATATAAGGCCTGGTAGGGATCCACCGATCGGGAGGAGTTCTATGCTTTAGATGCTCTCATAAGTTCTTATATACATATAGCCCTAGCAACCTTGAGATCTATTCTCGAAGGCTTGCGGCACTCGGGATCCAAGCAATATCATACATCAAACACAGGACGTAGGGTATTATCTCTTCTTGAGGGTCCGAATCTGTCTAAACTTTGTCTGTCGTGTGCACCCATCGAGATCTGCTGTGCGTACGCTGCCCCGCATTCATTATTGCCAGAATATAACACCAACAGCTTGCATGGCTAAGATCACATTTATGTCATATACGTTATTTTCTATACACTCATTCAAAAAAAAAGCGTATATATACTCTATATTTCTGTTTAGAAAAAAGAGTATATATACTCCATGCTCCCAGTCCAAAAGAAAAAAGGTATATATACTTCATACTCCGTACCAGCCGTCACATTGTCTCTTTAAAATATGTATACTCATTTGCTAAATGAAATATTTATTTTCTTTCTTTCGAGCGTCCCGTTCCCAATGCTTCCCATAGAAAAACGTTGCACATCGGTTTTCTTGCATACATATTTATCAATGAGCGTACCCGAAGCCATGTCACGAAAAATAAATTAGTTTTTCTATCTAAAGTAGATAGTAAATTAGAGATGGTGATGTAATTTAGTCTCGCGTAATTCCACGAGGTATTATCTAATATGACTTAATTACATATTTAATCCTCAATTAATAGCATAATAATTATCTTTTAAAACCTCTCCTCTTACTAATCATATCCAATCTGTTTTTCTCTGCTCTCCGTGTCTATGCAGAAATAAAACGAAAAAATGTATCACATGTATGTTCTTACTAGTAATTTAAGAAGCATGAGTTCCCTATAAAAGTTCAAATAGCATGAAAAGCTCGCCTTTGTGGGCATCGAGCATGATGACCTCTATTGCCTCGTTGCCGGAAAGGAGATCAGCGAGCTGGAGGGAGCGCCAGAGCGGTTGCTGTTGGAGAACGCGGGCTCGTCGTGGCAAGGGCACGCTGTATGTGCTTCACGGAGGGCGAAGGTGACGCAGGCTCGACACGATAAGAAAACGGTGCCGTAATAGCAGCGTGAGACGGACGCCGTCGGGGAATTCCCCGACCTCATGGCTGGCGGAGCGGCTGGGCGTCAAGGAGGTCTTGTACGGGAGGATGGCCTCGAGGCGGCGGATGTTTGCTTCGTAGTTGCTGCTGGCCGTGCGGTTGCCATGGCCAATGCAGACGACGTTGCCGTTGGCGGCAAGAGGCAAGACGAGGAGGAAAGGGAGGTAGAAATGCCACAGCCACACAGACATAGTGTAATGTGTAAAGCAACATGAAGTGTAGCAACTATTACACTAGGAAATTGCTACAGCGGTGATGGTACAGGCTATAATACTAGAATTAATACACGCTAAGAAGATGGGGAAAAATAGCATTTATAGCCCTTTGATGGAGGTCAATTTTAAATCTAGCCTCCAAAAACTGCTAATGTCAAATTTGTCGCTGCGATGGGCCCGACAAGAAAATGCTTATTCTGCAGTTTGAACCTGGGTCACATAAGTGAAAGGTGGAAATACTTACCACTACACTACAACAACTATGTTAACATTATAGAAAATTTATTTTAAATAAATTAATCATGCAGACCAGGCGCGATAGCCTGAGCGCGTGTGGGCCACGACCTGTCGCGGCCCACCAATGCGATAGGGGCCGGCATTAACAGTTTTTAAAGGCTAGATTTGAAATTGACCTCAGTCAAAGGGCTATAAATGCTATTTTTCTGAGGATAGGAGGATCAGGGGAATTGCTCGAGTAGAGGGATACATGGAGGGAGGAGCACTTGCTAGATGTCTGAAGGGTGGTTAATTCTACATTGGTTTACCCATCCTAACAATATAGTTCGAGCTTAGAAGTTCACAATCCAACGTTAATTAAAAGGGGATTACTTTATAAGGTCATAATGCATCTTTAACTAAAAGGTAATTGATTACCTTAGAAGTTCACAATCTAACGTTAATTACAAGGCGATTACTTTATAAGGTCACAATCGTTAACTACACAAGTAGTATACACAAGGATCGTTTGTTCCATGCTATTGTGATTTGTAGTTGGCCAAAATGCCCGGCTGACTGGAATTTTTCTTTTCTTTTACGAAATCTCCTCAAGAAGGTGGGGATTCGGCAGTTCTATATAGATTGATTTGATTTATGAGAATAACTGGCCAAAATTTTTAAAACACACCCTCCACTGAAGCTGACAACCGCATCATCATCATTATCATCCATCACACCACGACCTAACGACTTCAACTTCGCCGTAGTAGTATCACCGAGGGGCACAGCTCCACCTCGCCAAAACCATCGCCCAGTGTCATCCACCCGCTGGATGAGCACACACCTCTTGAAGCTGCAATTGCCAACCCCAAGCCGGCCTCCACCGTTGGATATGCATCCCCCAACTATCGAGGGTCATGATCTCTAAGCATACACCCGGAGAACACAAAGGACCACGGCAAGGGTTGAGCGAAGCTCTTTGACAACACCTCCACGGAGGGGAACGATGCCCACATGCGTTGTCAATGACTAGAACTCTCATCTCGAAGATCAATCTTGCAAAACTTGTTAGTTGTGCGAAGAATCTTTCTCGCGGAGTGAAGATCGTTCAAGATGACTAAAATAGGATGAACTCTATATTGATAGACAGGGATTGTGTGCACAAGATGAAGTTACAAGATGTTCCGCACTGGAAAACTCTATGCCAATGTGCGTTTGTCTATCTCTGTTGTTTCTATCATGGCTCGACGGCCATGTTTATATATTACGACAACTAGCAGTTACTTGTCTCTTGGCACCAACTGCTGTCGAGGCGGGAACCGTCAAAATGTCCCTAACGGTCATGTCCATTCGGGATTGCGCCACTTGTAGTGGTCTTGATCTAGAGGCACGCATGCAACTTAGGCACAAGGCTAATTGTTTCCATGACCTTCTCGAGGTCATGGTTCGGGGAGGACTCCTGAATTGGTCCTATCTAGACCGGGCCTAATAAGAGGTCTTAGACCTTATAACAGAGACTGATCAATTACTAGGTCAATGATTGTGGCCAGGTGCCATCATCACTGGCACCGACCCTAGTCGAGATAAGGTTTTCATCTAGAATGCCGCACCCACCATGCCACCAAACCCTGAGAACGGGGGTCCAGCCTTATTAGCAGGCACTGCAGCCATTCTAGATCTGGCTAGAGGGTCTAAAAAAAGGACGAAATAGACCCTAGATCGATTACTTGGTCAATGATTGTGGCCAGGTGCCATCATCACTGGCACCGACCCTAGTCGAGATAAGGTTTTCATCTAGAATGCCGCACCCACCATGCCACCAAACCCTGAGAACGGGGGTCCAGCCTTGTTAGCAGGCACTGCAGCCATTCTAGATCTGGTTAGAGGGTCTAAAAAAAGGATGAAACAGACTCTTCAAGGCTGCCTCCAAAAAAGAATAAGACGCCTGCAAGCACCGCGTCACCAGCCCCCGCCAGATCCGCACCCCCATGGGCCAACGGACGCCCCGCACTGCCGCTGCCACAAGGACATCGCCCTGGGCCTGTAGATCCAGGTGCGCCGACCCAGTTCCGTCGCCAACCGTAGGCCACTATGAGTGCCGGGTAGGGATTTAAGTGGCTGCCCACTTAAGCCCACATGATATATAAATCAGTAAAGCTAGTTTAAATTCTCATGTATAAATCTCCTTATTTGAATATCATGCGGGCTTAAGTGGGCTTAAATGGCAAGCCACTTACATCCCTAGCACCGAGCTCGAGCCGCCGAGTACCCACCGCACCGCTCGCACGGCCTCGATAGCCCGTGCACCTAGACCAGGTGCAGCGTGCTAGATCAGTCAGTTGTGGCAGCACAACGAGCATGTGCCCTTCGTGCGGCTGTTGGCCAGGCACCACTTCCCGCACACCTCCTCCATCTTCACGGCTGCTGCTAGGCCACCGGCGCGGCAGCCAGCCGCACTGCGCAGCCACTGGATCCTGGCGTAGCACGCCAGATCTGCTACGACTGTGCTGCCACGGAGCCTTCCTATTGGCGCCACTGTAACCTAGCCACCTGAACGTTGCCACCCAACATGTGTCGACCACCACCACCACCATCGCCTCCTTCGGACGAAAACCCCCGCTACCTTCGGTGACAGGGCCTGCCATCACCGCAGCAAAGGCCGCTGGCAGTGGTAGCAAGGAGAGGCCCCGTGAGGAGCTGCTGGCTCTGTTCCACCCCCGGTGTCACCTGGGGAGTGATACGGGGGGCTTGGGTTTCTTCTCCAACCCAGCATCAAGACTTTGGTTGACTGGAATTTCATTCTCTATTCTTTTCCATTGGCTCTATAGCATTGTCTATGACCTTGGCGCCAGAGTCAAAGATTTCTGGGATGGAATCAGATAGCCAACTACTTTTGGAACTACCATGTTCTGCTCACTGAGATTTTGTGCCTTTTGTGTTTACTTTCATGCCTCAGTCTTACTGTACAAATTATGCTTTGAAATCAATGCTTGCATTTGTAATGTTTGCAAATTGTGCAGTATTATGTGAACTTGTAATTTTTTGTTAAAATTGATGTCAACTTTTATGTTATACAAAAAGTAACAAGGGATGAAGAGTGTTGGGGAAGGGGTCCCCACGCTACCCAGTTTCAACACTTTTCGTACTTAGGGGGAATCAATGAACCTCAAGACTCTATGTCCATGACTTTCCGTGACGACGCTATGTCCATGACGACGCCAAGTCCATGACGATGCCAAGTCCGTGCCAATGCCAAGTCCGTGACGACGCCATGTCCATAACACCGCCAAGTCCGTGGCGACGCCAAGTCCGTGATGACGTCAAGTCCTCCTCGGGGGCACTTGTACATCTAAGGGCAAGATTGTAAATAGCCTGAGGGTATTTTTGTAATCTCCTCCACCCCTCCGTTTTTCCTATAAATAGAGGGGCACCCCTTCCATTCAAAGGGCTCCTAAATTCTAAAATAAAAGTTCACTGCTCCTCCTCTCCTCAAGTTCATGGCTCGCAGTGGGTTCGAGCGCTTTCGTGTCGTGCAACCCGCGTGCGCGACTGCGGTGTCTCCGCGACGTAGTTTCCCGTGCAACCATCGTAGGTCCACGAAGCCATGCGGGGGTGCCACAAGTTCACTATCTAGTCTTATTGCTACGACAAAGAGCTAATATAGCAACTTATTTTTATTACATAAAACAAATTAATGGACATATTTTTTGAACAAAAATTTGCAAGTGAGACATAGTATTCCACGATCCACATATAGGAATTTCTTTTTGGAATGATTTGAAACTCGCAAGTGCTAGATTTGATTTTTCTTATTTAACTCCTGGGAGGGGACAGAAAATCGGCACTCTCAATTGACTTGACAAAAAGGTAAACATGTACATTTGTTGAAGCACTAATGTCAAAGCAGAAGGGATGATATAGAGAGGAAATGCATTTTTAGCAAATAGCCAACTACTTTTGCGACTACTATGTTGTGCTCAGTAGGAGCTTGTCTAGCCTTTTGAGGTTTTTTTTCATGCCTCAGTCTCTTACCGCAAATGCTGGTGTTTCATGATGAAAAAGGAGTGTGCTTTCTCTGAGCTAAAAAAGACATGCACCTGGATATTGTGAAGTTACAAGTTTTTCTATGCCAGCTTTTTAGTCGAAATTATCTTTTTTTCTGGTCGTACCATGTCCTAGTGTCTCACTATGTATCCATCTGAAAATTCTGACATGCTTTTCTTGTATTCTGCTCTGGTGGTTACAGAAATCTAATCTGCTTCATGTAATCCCCCGAAAAAAAAAGTGAAGTTGAGAAGTATATAGTGCTACATATAAGAAACACGAATTACTGAAAAGAAATTTAGGAAACATGAAAGAACTCACCCACGGTGGCATCGACCACATGAACTGAGAGGAAAATGTAGTTAATCAAGCGTAGGTCGTAGAGGATCTCATGGAGTTGAAGAGCACTCGCTGTTGAAGAACTCGACCTCCTTGTGGTAAGGGCACGCTCCCTGCCCTCCTGGGACGGCTAAGGACACAGGATGAGGGGCTGGTGCCGTTGCGGCAGCGTGAGACGGCAATGGCATGCAGGCGGTCTGGGAATTTCCTGGCCACGTGGTTAACGGAGCGGTTGGGCATGGAGGAGGTCTTGGCCCCGAGGATGGACGCAAGCGGCAGATGTTTGCTTCGTAGTTGCCGGTGGCCGCGCTGTTGCCATGGCCGAAGCAGACGATGTCCTCGAGTAGGACGTCACCGTTGGCTGCAAGAGGCAAGAAGACGAGGAAAAGGAGGGAGAAACGTTTCATAGCTGTGTGTTGTTTGTTACTATTTGTTTCTGCTTGGCTGAACTTCGGAGACGGAATCAGGAGAGTGAAATGCATGTAAGGTTGACGGCTGGAGAGTGGTGGGCTGGTGGGCAACGACCTTGATAATCTGGGCTCGTGTTTGAATTGCTGCTAGCACGGCAGGTATGTTTAACCGCAGGTATGTTTTACCTCGCAGGTATCTTAAATTCTTAATCTAGCAAATGATGACGAGGATTGAAGTACGCACGTGACAGTTGAATACCCTTTTCGATATCGTAATGCAGTCCATGTGATGACAACCAAGCAAATAGGATTATAGGAGTTCAATGACGATTCAGTGCTGAGCGCTAAACTGAGCGGCAAGTTGGAGCTGCATTTCTGGCAAGTTGGAATTACATACATAAATGGAGGTGCGGACAGAAGAATTATGTGAATTTACAAAAAGAACAGAGTGAGTGAAGTGGACGTTGGAATTCATGCGTAAAGACCAAAGAGAAAATCTTCAAACTGGAGGAACAGAGTTATGATGCATGTCATTATGTATGTATTTAGTGGCGGACCCAGGATTTAGGAATGACAGGGGCTAAGCTCTAATGTCCAAATATAAACGCTAATTTGTACCTCGGGCTGGTTGTTTGGGGCTGAATTTTTCAAGAAATTTTTAGTGGGCTGTAGTATACTACTTGGGCCAAGAGTAGGGCTATGGCCCAAGTTGCCCTATGCGTAGTTTCGCCCCTGTGTATTGACAGTAGTGCCTGATTCGGTTTTGTTGTTCTTCTCGAGACTAGGTTGATGAACCAAGTTTGATCAACTATTGATCTCCAGATGGAAGAGAGCCATGACGCCTGCATCATGTAAGAGGTAAGTAAATTAAATATGCTCCCATGCTGTTCCAAGTTAGAAAGGAGGACAAACACAAAGGGGTATCACAGTTACATTAAAAATGTGCAGGTGAAACTAGTGTAGTGTAAACCCATTCATTTTTTCAGATGTATCTGTTCTTGTTAAAACTCATTCGCTAGAATTGATAATGTCGTCAAGTTATATATTTTTAAGAAACAGAGGAATTTAAATTATTTAGGCAACTATTTTGATAGGAGCTACTTTATAAAGTTACAATTCCACAAGCTTGAGTTTTTCGTATTGCTATCCAAATTAAAATAAAATTTGCATACATCTAGAAACTTACATCATAGAGCCTCTTCTCCCATCACGCCATTCCTGCAGAAGCATGAAGAAAAGCCACGCAAATCCAATTGCTTGAAGTACCATTACCGGAGCTAAGATTTCAATGAAACTGCTGGGGCTACTGGGGCCTGTGAAATGCAATGCATGAAACTTCGATCCGAGCATAATTGATCATTATCTAGCATTCCTCAGGACATGTTTTAGGCAAATCGTTAGAATGTATATACCAATAAATTTGAGGCATAGGGCAAGAAAGGAAGCAAAATCGTATCATGATATTTATGAATGGCAATAATTTTGTAAAGTTGTAGAATAATTTTTGGAAATTAGAGCTCGACTAAACGTAGCATAGTGGTACAGTATTTTGTTCTGCTCCACAATCTTTTGTTTTCCACAATACTTTTGTGTTGCTCTACTATACAAATACAAATAACCAGTGAAAGGCACATCCATCATTCTATGGGCAAGAAAATCCCATAGCCGAGAAAAAATAATCTAGAATATCATAATCGAAATTAAAAATAGAAGGATCCGCCGCTTATTATAATAAGAGAATTAGGCCGTAGTGGCCTCATTGAGCGGCAACAGCATCATTGAGCCTCATTAGGCCGTAAGAGGAGAGAAGAAGGAGGGTGGTGCGCTTTATAGGAGGGGGCCGGAGCAGTTGGAGGCGTCGACCGTGGCCACAACGGTTGCTGGTGGCAAACAACGCCGGCGCTCCCAAGGAGGATGGCGTGGTGGACGAAGAAGAGGAGATGGATCTGACATGTGGGTCAAGGTTGTCGAGAGAAGATACGGGATTTTGGAAAGGATCACCCGTTTTCGGGTGTACCAAACAACTCAAGGGGATTGATTAGGATCAGGAAGTTCAGGTTCTAATTTCAGGAACTCAAAGTTTGGGGTTCAACTTGGACCGAAAACTAGAGTTCAGGATTTAAAATAAAAATTTCCTTTTTTCAACAATAAAATTTAAAAATCCCTTCAAAAATAAAAATAAAAATTAGAATTAGAGTTGTATAAATGTAATTATACAATTGTACGGTGTTATGATAGTATCTAGCCGCACAATTCTCTTTGTTTTATTGAAATTTGGTGACGTTTGGATCCAGTTGGACATGCATGATTATGACCAATGGCAAAACCGAGCAGAACCAGTCTACCTGCTTAACTTTGCGAACTAGCTAATCATAAGATGACCGAGCTAATCATTTGTGGCCAAAGCTAGCTGGTTCATGAGACAACGTGACCAAATCAGTAGATGCTGTAAAGAGAAAGTTATTTCCTGGAAGAAAGATGAAAAAACTCACCCAAGGCGACCCTGCTAGGGAAATCGGCGAGACTTAGAAAGCAGTAGTGACCGAAGACGACTACCTTCTTGCCGTAAGGGCAGACTCTCTCCGCTTCCTGGAAGGCGTCGGCGATGCAGGTGGCGCAGGACGAGGAGCTGCCGGCCCCGCCGCGAACGTAGCAGCGCGAGAAGGCTCGCATCCGGTTAGGCCAGTACCCGACGCCACGGAAGGCGTGGAGGCCCTGGGAGGAGGAGGTCTCGGCCGGGAGGATGGCGGCGAGGCGGCGGAGGTTGGCTTCGTAGGTGCTGTTGGCCGTGTATACGCCATTGCCGATGCATTGGACGATGGACGCGGTGGTGGCCAGAGGCGGGACGGCGAGGACGAGGAGGAAGAGCGAGAAGCGATGCATAGTGATAGCTGGTGACAGACCGTGATGGAGGGGGAGAAGACTATACAGAATAGGGACATGGGGAGTTGATAAAGCAGATCAGCAGGACCGTGGACGACGACTTCGACTCCACGCCGGGTCGTCTTTGGCGGCCGGGCTGGCCGGGTTGATATCTTGAGAAATTTCAGGGATAAAAAATGGTAGTTCAAAAATCAGGAGAAAATAGAGAGGGACGGGGAAGGAGCGGAGCATGGGAGCAGTGAAGTGAACAGCCCAACAAAGATTGTTTAGTTCCTTTCTCATTCCAATCAATGCTGACCACATTTCTTTTAGGACCGCTTGGATATCCGGTATATGGCCTAATATCGATATAAATACCGACTTGCAAAATTAATGGGCTTAACTTGAAAACGAATGCTTAGGTAGCTTTTGGGCTGGAAATACGGCCCATTTTAACAATTACACCGGAATGCTCAAATCTTTTTTGTGTAATTCTAAATGTGAAGCAAGTCTCCGTATCTTATTGGTGAAACTGAATACTTGAAACAATCGCTTGTTTTAACAAATAGTAGTACCTAGCAAACGAGCACCTTTCGGCGGCCAGGCTGCGGAGACCACGGCAGCAACAATGAGCATCCCCATGTCGTCCTCCAGTGACACCCCATCGAGTGCGGCGCCGTTGAAGTGCTCGGGCAGCTTGTTGAGGAGGAGGCCGGGCTGAAGCCGGGGATGGAGAGGAGCACTCGTGCGAGGCGCGGCGACTGCGGGGAGGTAGGCGGGAGGAGCTGGCGGAGCCGCGCGGAGGAGTCAGCGAAGGCGACGACGAACGCACGCAGGGAGCCCGAGCTGGAGCGCGGGGATGGAGAGCAGCGCCCGTGCAAGGAGCGTGGCCATCGCTTCGACGGTGGAGGGATTCACCACAGCGGTGCTGATGCCAACGGCTCAGGAGACGTGGGCGCTGGCGACGGGTGCTTCCAGGTGTTGCTGTGTTGCAGGAACACCGTCGTCAATCGCCGCCGTGAGCGCGAAGCTTCTTCGAGAAGAAGGCAGAAGGTAATGGTGGATTTGGTGGTAGGCAATGGCAACACAAAAATATTGTACAAACATCATTTTACAGAGAAATAAAATTACAATGATATTTAAGAGTTTTTATTTTTTATTTTTTAGGAATTTAAGAATTCTTGTGGTGACAAATAAACTACAACCGTAACTAATTTACAAGTAAAAAAAAGTACAACTTCCAAGCGCAGCCTTAGGGAAATCAATGGTGACTTCATATAGAGGCAATTGTCTCAGTACCACTAAGTCATCTGTAATTCTCCAAAATACCACTGAACATAGTATCTATCCAAAATAACACTCAATTCAATCTCCATCTCTCCAAAATAGCACTACCGTTGGTTTGCCTGTTGCTCATGTTAGTCAACCTCTAGTCAATTGCCTTATGCCCCAAAACAGACCTCCATCCCTAATTCACTCCATCTCATTCTCCCCCAATTGCAGCCGATGGCGCACTCCAATCCCATTGCCTCCGGTGCTCCCCCCTGATCCCGTTCGGTGACGCGGCGGCTCCCCTCCCGAGCAGGTGAACGGCGGCGCGGCAGCCTGGCCTCCCAAGCACAGGACGCTGCGGCGTGGCGGGCTCCCGAACAGGCCTGGCGGGCAGCGGTGTGTGGTGGCATCTGTGGCGTACCCGGTTTTAAGGCCGGATACTCCCTTGTGATTACTGCACCGGTCCCTAGATCAGCAGCCGGTACACACAAGTTAACCTGTATATCATTGACATACATACGAATTTAAGTAAATAGACCGTCAAGATCGAATGTCTGATACCTGTAGCCCAACGACTATAAACTTGCAGCGAAAATTAAACGATGAGGTAGCCCATCAATATGTCATACCCGACAGGCAACTGACTAGGGTTACGCCCTAGTTGTCGTGATCGTAATCATATCTCCGGAATTGATGTCTCCTTCGTCTGGCCAAATCAACAAGCCAGGTGAGTACATTGAATGTACTCGCAAGCTATTCCCACAAGAGGGGATATACGGCAATATTTCATGCAGGGGATAGATCAAGGAATAGCTCTAACCTAATTTGCTTGTTGTGCGGAAATGTAAGTTTTCAATTTAAATACAAGAATAGTATATTCCAGAGCAGTTTTGTAAATCCGAGCAATTCAAAGCAACAAAAACTTCTCTTGAGGTAGACCCGGCTACCTCCTTTTTATCACTTGTGAGGACTCAGTCCATACTACCCCGGGCAGTATGACTAGCCTCCTCATCTTATTGCTCAGCTCGTACTATCCCGGATAATACAGCTGGCCTCCTCAACGCAGAGCTCAGCCCGTGCTATCCTTGATAGCTCGGCTAGCCTCCGCTTAACTCAATGCCTAGCCCATACTATCCCGGATAGTACAGCTAGCATCCTCCTCTTGCAATTCCTTGCTACCAGCCGTGTAGCGTAAATTGCACTCTGTGGACACGTCATGCCCACGTCCTTAATCCCTTTTCCCAGCTTTCGCAAACAAATCTTAGACTAACCAGTGTGTGGCCTTGCCAGTTCATGTCCATGACCGAGGACGTGGCTATTCGAATAGTTTTTAATACTCTGCAGAGGTTGTACGGCTTTACCCACAAGATGTAAATCACCCTTGTTGCCATGGCCAAATGAGCACTCTTCACAAGGAGTGCCGGCGGGGTCATTACAACGAGACCCTTCGCCCGTGTTCACACTAGAGCCGGACCCGCTAGGTGCGTAATCCAACTTTTGCATCCCAGATGACAAAAATGGGACTCTCCACCTTTGTGTCGAACCTATGTACATGTACCACGTGGAACTCACTGAGAGCTTTACCTCCACGATGTTCCGTGAAGATCCTCTAGGGATCCCAAATCCACCCTAGCATATCACCCTAACTTCCCGCGGTTCTGAGCTCTAGCATTAGACAGGGTACCGAATCAAGTCCTTCCCATAAAGGACATGTGGACGTACGGTGTTGAACTGATTTAGCAGCACTTAGGTTCCGTCCTTAATCGATTCGAGCAAGACTCCAGTTTCAACCCTTCACCTCAGGTAGCTACCGGCTACCCTACCATTCCATGCTTACCACCTCAAGTAGCAACCGGCTACTCTACCATCCTTCAACACCCCTTAATGTTCTTGCCCGAATCAAAATCCTCCATCCTTTCATTCGGGATTTTGAGAATCATTTCCTTTTAAAAGATTCGTCGGAATGTATAACAAACCGAGGGTTTTGATCCCATACCCATCGTAACTGGAAAAACTTAGTTTTAACTACAGCGGGACTAAGCACGGCTAATGCCTATATCCCTACTAATTTATCGGTCGATTAACAACCGACTAAATATGCCTAGGGTTACAAGGGTCAGATTCTAGACCTATGTCACATGCATCTACCAGGCATATCTATTCTAGCATAATATAACGTTAATACTAACATAGCATGCAAGGTTCGCAAACAAGATAATTAAGTTTTGTAAGTATGGGATTCAACATGTTCAAGGCGGGAAAGCTTGCCTGGCGATATTGGCCGAATCTCGATCTTGAACCTGATTCGACAATTGTCCGAAATCCTTCGCGCGATATCTTCTAACGTCGGCATCTACACGTCGAAAGAACGGTGAATAAATCACGATGCGAGGAAGAACCAAATAAGAATCAAACTTACATTCATGAGCTCGAGAACATGCCCTGTGGACCTAGTTGTTTATTAGGGTTTGCAAAAGGATGGGAAGGGTTTAGTTTCCAACGGAGTAACGATTTTCCGTAGAACGGAAACCCTAGATTTATTTGACTAATAGCATGTTAGCACTTTAGGGGTTCTTGGTTCTTTTGTCCTAGTTAAGTTCAAAGGGTAGGTGTGACTATTAAATCATTCTAGAGGTTTTGTTAGCCAAACTTTTGAAGTAATGTACCAAGTTATACTTATTTGTGGGATACGAGGCCTTAGGGTTTTATATCTTCTTGTGGAATTAGTGTGCACAAGATGCAATCCTCAAGTTTCTACCAGACTCAAATGTTTGATTTGATTCCGGTGTTGTTGGAAGAGGTGTTTATGTCCTTTGGAGTGGCACATGAGGACTTAGGAATATCAGAGCTATATTTGAATTGAATTCAAATTTGAATTTCAAATAATTTTAAAAATTATGAAACTGGTACTAGTGTTTAGATTTTGAATTTTTAAGAAGTTAGGAAAAAGAACGACGTGGTTCGGTTGAGGGACGAGGAAGATATAGCTGTTCGTAGGTTAGCTATCTAAAGGACGTCCTCTGTTTAGTGGATGGGGTTTTAGAGGTGATGTCAAAGGCAACTTTCTGGATTACGCCTTCGGTGAATGGAAACAACTTTGGGGTAAGGAAATCAGAGGGATACACTTTCTCAAAAGAAAAGCGCATTTCTAGAGAGCTTCAAAGGGCGATCCCGCCTTCACGGTTGAATGGCGCAACCACGGAGTACGCTTCCGCTTAACTGGGCTGGTGGCCGGTGGTTACTTCGGTTAACCAGTGGCTTGGGCGCTAAGCAACTCTTAGGGCTAATTCCTGGGTTAAGGAGGTAAGTGGTGTTGCTGAGGGTGGGGGAGATAAATCCAGCGGTTCAGGACTTGGTTAGCTTGAGGCCTCATCGCTGGCAGTTAGGATGAATCGGGTGCGCCTGGTTGCCGGTGGTGGAGTGCTCGTGCTATAGCAAATGGGGCTGGGCCAAGGTAACGCGGGCTGTAGATTCATCAGCAGCGGTGGAGGAGCAATGCTAGTCGCCGGTGGTAGGAAGAAATCAGAGGAGGTTTGGGTCGGGTGACTCAGGCGTGCTTACCGACGGAGCTAGGGGGAGATGCCCCGGCGGCGAGAACCAAATCAGAGCGAGATAGAGTGGCAGCGGCAGTTGCTGGAGTGGTATTGCGGCTCGTCGGCGGTAACTGCGAGGAGATCAACCGAGAGAGCCTAGGGAAGAAATTGGAGAGGGGAGCCAGGCGCTCAGCTTGGTGGTAGCTCTCACCGGGCGGTGTGGTGGGGCTAGTCGTCGCAGACCTGGAGGCGACCGGCGGAGTTGGACAGAGCTTAGGCCGGTGCTCGAGCGTAGCAGAAGAAATGACAAGGGAGCTCGGGTTGTTGGGGAAGAACAGAGAAGGGAGTTGCTTGGGGATTGGAGAGGAGGATTGGAAAGCTGGAGTCTTGGAGCAGCTCGTGCGGCGGTTGAAGAAGCTCGGTTGGCTTGGGGCGCTCTCCGGCGATGGATTGGTGTTTGGCGGCCGGTAGCACTGAAACAGAGCTCGGGGTAAAAAGGCGGGGCGAAAACTCGAGATGGGGATCGAGCGAAGGTGGGGGATTCGTTGGTCCGGTGCTGGTCCTACCAGGGAGCGCTTGGCGTGGAGCGGCTTGGCTGGAAGCGGCATGCCCCGCTCGGTTGTATAGAGCAGAGGGCAGGAGTGACGGCGGCGGGTCTTCCGTTGGTGAGCTGGCGCGGCCGGGTCTTCCAGCACCAGTTGTCTGGCTGCGCGCGGCGTTGCTGTGCTCGGGATGTGACAGCTCGGGGAGAACGGGGTGGCGCTGTTGCAGCAGGTGAGCAGAGAGGGCATCGTGGCGAGTGGCGACGCAAGGCCGGTGAGCTGGACAGTGAACGGCACGCTGGTGCCGATGCGAGCTATCAAAATGCGAGCTGTGTGTGAGGGACCCGGTGTTCTAATCCGATTCAAGGGATTCACAACAAGTGAAGACGGTGACCATAGCCGCTACCTGCGACGGTCTATGGCCCACCCCCGCCCCGTGCGACATGCATACGACGCAATGCGTATGACTCACCACGGCCTGATTGGGGGATCACGATTCCAAACACATACGCCTCATGCGTATGACTCACTTTGGCAATGGACCGTACCTTCACTTTGCATTCCACATGAACCGAAGTAAAATAACAAGTACCTCCATATGCACCCAACCACACTCCCCATTTCAACATACACGCATGACAGACGGGAGGTGGGGGCATATGTTGGACATCAAGTATATCATCACACAAACCACTACGATACGATAATACTACTAGCTGTCCACGTTGTGAACTATTAAGTTTACATCATTCGGCGATAACCGGAAACATAGTCAAGTCTGAAATGTTCATGCAACAGCGGAATAAAATACCCAAAATCCGCAGCGGTGCATCAACCGCTGCCTAAAAGTCAACAAAATCCCACGAGTCGATAGCCAACCAAGAAAACCAAGTAGCTAGGCATCATCGAAGTAATCCTCGACCACTGGCTCACCTGCAATGATCTAGGAATATCCTAGGTGAGTACAAAAGTACTCGCAAGAATTATTCGTGCTTGATTGAATGCCCTACACATACTAATAGAGTAGCAAATAAACATGGTGCATTTCGACTTAACAAGGTACAAGTAGGGAGCATGGCATGGATAGCAATATGGAAGGAAAGCATAAACTTCAACTTGTAGTTCAGATTTCATACAATTCCACATGCTATCATAAAAAGCATCCATCTTGATATTTCAAATTCATTTGGGGTAGCCCACACCCCACTTCAATCATATGTCCATCACAATAGCCAGATCAATCAATCTCTCGGCCCGTCACCGGCAATACGACCACCCGGTGTGTAGCGAGTGCATCATCCCTTGGAGGTTGCAAGGCTCCAAGAGACCGAGACTTACCTCAACTATACCCTAGTGTCGATTTCCGCTGACGTCCACGCGGTGACAAGGGGAGTAATCACGATGGAGTCACCTTAGAGTTGGTATAGCGACAAACTCTCCTTACACCTGGTCGCACCATGCATCCAAATTATACCAACTTTATCCATCGTACACTTTCCCTTCGCTCTCCCATCTCACTTTAACAAATTTAAGTGAATAGGGCAACTGGTTAAAATTTCAGCCATAAAATGACATAAGCACTAGAAGTTCTCCTACACATACTAGTTGTTCAATCACGACCAAGATAGTAAACAAGCATCCATACATAACCACAATAAGATAAGTATATACTGAAGAGGTAAATATGCAACAAGCTCTGCTTGCCTTGGTCACAGGGTTCCGGATCTTGCTCCGAAGTGAAAGCTGAGTGGTCTCCTTCTTCGGGCTCTGTTTCAAGCAACATCCGATACTGGAAAAGAAATGAGAAAAAGGAAACAATAAGGTCCAGCATGAATGCATGATGAACATGGCTAGATATGCATTCTAAAGGTGACTTAAGGATGTTAGGAACCTAATGCAACAAAAATTTCCCAAGTTAAATTTGTAGAATTTAATTTATCGGCCTAACAATGCATGCATGTCAACTCTTGTTTGGGTTGGGAATTAGGGTTGAAAACTACTTGTCTCAGTGTGTGGTCATGTTCTGAAATTCTAGTATTACGAAAGTACTTGGAGATATGAGCCTAACGCATCTAGAACCATTCAAATTGGAGCTATAACATTCAAGTTACGACCTATCGAAGAACGATGCTCGGAAGGGATGAACTAATTCGTATTCAAATTTGGTTTGGAGTTCAATTGCAAATATTGAAATTTTGTTTCAACCAGATTGTAGGAAATTTCTCAAGGATTCTAGAAAGGTAAAATTTGCCCAAATCGGAGCTACGGATCAAAAGTTATCGCATTTTGAAGTTTATCGGAAACCCTAACCCTAGGGTTCTTTTCCTCTGCGGATTACAAATTGCTAAACACACCCGAGAACCCACCCAAAACCTAACCCTACCGCAGACCAGCTGACATGCGGGGCCCACTGGCAGAGCTGACCAGTCAAAGGTGACCAGTCAGCTGCTGACTGGATCTCGGGGGCCAACCCGCAGCCGCCACCTCACTCCCTCATTTCCTCTCTCTCTCTCACCCTCTGCTGAGGTGGCCGGCGGCTCGAGAGGCGGCGCCCTCACCAGGACTTCACCGGAGGCGGCCGGAATGGCGCTCGGGGGTGCGGCGAGCTCGGGGGAAGTGGCGGGAGCATCGGCGGCTTACCTCGGAGACGACGCGCGGGGCCAGAGGAGTTGGGGTGGTCTGGACGGGGCTGGCGACGGAGGAGAACGGCGGTGCGGTTGGAGCTCCGTCGGCGGGGACGTTCGGGAACGGATCTGCGAAGGGGAGGAGGAGAAGATGTTAGGGAGGAGAGCGGCAAGCTCGGGGACTAGAAGATGGAACTCGGGGAGCACCGGAGTGAGCTGCGCGAGTTCACCGGCGTTACGGCCGGAGCCGGGGAAGAAGGGACGGCGGGAGGGGTCCTCGGGTGCCGATCTGCAAGGTAGGGGAGAGGAGGGGTTTAAGGAGGAGAAGGGGGAGCTCGGGAGCAAAAGGAAGAAGCTCGGGGAGGACCTGTTGCGGCAGAATTTCTCGCCGGAGCTCGGCCGGACGCGAGGAAGGAGGCGGTGGAGAAGCTTCGGCGACGGGAGGAGGCGAGCTAGGGTTTCGGGAGCGGGAAATGAGAGGAGAGGGGAGCGGCGGGCTGTCCGAAGGGAGGCATTTAAGGGGCGGCGGCGGTTGGAACGTTGGTGGCTCGCCGCCCACGCCGGCCACCCGGCGGAGGAGACGTGGCGCGGCGGGTCTGGCGGGTGGGGCCCACAGAACAGGGGAGAGAGGAGGCGCATGGCGCCGGGGACGCTTTCCCGCGGGGGAAGCGGAAAACTGGAGAAGGGGAGGCGGCTTCTGGAGTGGCGGGCTGGGCCGGTTGAGGCCCATCAAGCCTCGGCCCACCCGAACTCAATTTCTTTTTTTCTTTTTCTTTTAATTCCAGATAGAGATACTTGTTAAAGCATTTGAGGGCCTAAATGAACTCCAAATGTTTTGAAATGTTTACAGGACCTTCATAATAGCATTTGGGACCTACTGTAAAAATTTGAGGTCATTTGGACACTGTTTGACCTGGTTTTGAATTTAAATTCAAATATGGCTCAAAAGTAGGTTTGACTTACAACTAAGCCCTAAACTCCTTCAATATTTCTAAAAAATTTCCTGTCGCTAAAATCCCCCTATTCATGGCTAGATATAAACTTTCATAGCTTTTCATGCATTTAAATATTGCCTACTCAATTAATTACAATTCAGCCCTTCTCTTCCGATTGAATTTCTAATTCTTCAATTGAGGTAGCAAAACATGGAATCTTGGGATGAAGCTGTGGGAAGGGGAACTTACGTGGTGATCCACTAAGAGGGTTACTGATCTTCTCCTTGACTATTACTAATACTGAGGGTTGATAATCCAAATAAGTTGATTGGTGTTTGAAAAATTATCCACCGAGGATGAGATATGTACGCATTCTATAAAATATAATTGTTGTAGATTTAAGTTTATGCAAGGTGTGGATGCGGGGATGATGGCATGTATGCATGAATGAATGCAAAAACCTAATCGTAAGGGTGAAATGGGTATTACACTGTGCCTCGCCAGGGCGCGGCCAGAGCGCTTGCATGGGTGGCCTGCGATGTGGTAACAGGCGACGGCGAGGTCATGGGGAGGGGTCCGGAGTCGACTGGCAGAGTGGCGCTGTACCGAAACGACGGAGGGCACGGATGCCGCTGGCTGTACATGCCTTGGTATGCCTGTGCGCGCTCCGGGGCGCGTCTAGTGCCAGCACACGTTGGCATTGGCGTGTCTGGTGGTGCCTGGAGTATTTCGGGCGTGTCCCTCGCAGCAGTACAGAGAGGGTGAGGTGTGAGAGGAGTTTACGGAGTTAGGCACCGAATACAATAGTGCTCTAGACAATTGTCAGTGAATGCCACTATGTGCTTAATGGTGTCAGCGATGAGAGTTGAATGGATGGGGCAGAGCGGGGATGCTGCTGAGTGGAGTTAATAGAGTAGGTATGATAAGAGTGCAGAGAAAGGGCCTCACCAAATTTTTGAGCTCGTTCCATTACTGTTTGCTTATGATTTCCTATAATGAAACATTTTTATCGAAGGTGTTCGATGCTAAGCATCTTAGATTTTTGAACACAACATACCCACGATTTTTGTATATCCGGGCTCCTAGAGGTGAGGGAACTATTGTGGAATTTTATTGAAATTTTCTTAAGATTATCTTTATGGGTTGTAGTTCAACGCATAATTCTGCCCTAGAGTTTATTATTTTCTGTTTGCAAATATTTCGAACTGGACATCTCCATTTTATGTCATATCTGAGTTAAGATTATCACTAAGGTGTCCCATGAATTTTTTTGGAGTTTTTAGGAAGGTCGAGGAGTGGTAGGTCACTTGATTAGGGTTTCGAGGGAAATTGAGTTTAAAGGAAGGAAGGGAATCGGAGCGTGGGATTAG
Source organism: Stipa capillata (assembly GCA_019208055.1). Taxonomy (NCBI): domain Eukaryota; kingdom Viridiplantae; phylum Streptophyta; class Magnoliopsida; order Poales; family Poaceae; genus Stipa; species Stipa capillata. The sequence continues at coordinate 336,494 of JAGXJF010002236.1, forward strand.
GGCTCCGGAGCGTGGCAAGGGGTGGAAAGGTTATGGGATCTCTCGGGAACTCTCATATCTTGGTTCGGGGTTTTTGGTGGTAAGGTGCCGTAAGCGTATCGGCGTATACGGTGCGGTTATTGGGTTAGTGTCTTTTCATGTTAGGCCTTAGTCCGGGGCTGTGCGTGTGTGGCGGGGTTGGGTTTAATGAGTGCATGTAAAGCTTTAAATGTTCTTGACACATGTGGGTTCATGTTGGCATGTCAATTTTTGCAAATCAGGGTGTGACACTAGGGCTTTGGATTCGTCGTTCGGGGAGAAGGGGGTTAGGGTTTTAGGGTGCATGTGCATATATAAAAGCGGTATATATATGCACATACTCACGATATGACCTGGAGAGGTAGGTGGCAGAAGGTCATGTTGTTCGGAAAAAGTTTAGGACGTATATACGTATAAATTTCACAAGGGTGTTGCGTGGGTACCTAGCTGTAATTGTGGTCCAGGTTATACCAGTTAGGAAAAAGGAAGGGGGAACAAGGGAGGAAGGTGTTGGCTTGTTTTGCATTAGGGTCTAACCTGTTTTTGAGATAAAGTTTTTAATCAGGTGTATTTCAGTTAACGTTATTAACAAAAAGTTTTTGAAAGCCCTAATTTTCGGGTTTTGGAAAATTGGGATGTGATAGCATCCCACGCAGGCGAGTGGCGGCGCAGCAAGGCGACCCTCCCGAGCACGCAGGCGGTGTGGCGCGGTGGCATCCCTCGGTCCAACCCTCGTCCCGAAGCTCTCGGCGCACGCTGCCATGGCGCTGCAGGGTGATAGGAAGAAGGGGAAGGGCCAGGGCAAACCGGAGCTGCGCCCTAACCACAAGCAATTCAAAAAGCACCGAAAGGAGGAGGTGGAGAAGGGGGAGGATGGAGAGCAGCAGCAGGAGCCGGAGCTGGCGCCACATTCCGCAGCACTCCTCACCGCCGCCGTCTACGACGACCGCAACTTCCCGAGAGGTGAGCCACGGCCGTGCGGCTTGGCCTGCCTTTTGCGTGCCAATCTCGTATTGACGTAGGTTCTGTGGTAAACTCTACAATTATTAAGGTCAGAATTATTTGAAGGAATGCTTTCAGATTGATGTGGCTACCCTTGTATTGGGTGATATGACTATGATCATTTTGAATGAGTGAACTGAAGGAAACTCAGGTTGCTTTTTCTTTGGCAAATGGTCTCATTTAATAGTCAGCTATTTTTGGATGAACGCTGCTGTTTTGGTGAAATGGCCATGACAAGAATTCCTCGCCTCCCGGGCGGAGACAGCCGGAGCGGGCGACGAGTGGCTCCAGCAGGTACTGGCCGAGCTGCTCAGGCGGGGGAGGCATCTTGCCGCTGCGTGCGAGCAGCTGCCGTGCCAGTGACTGCACCCGTCCCGCTGCACCGCCAGCCGAACCCACCCTGCTGTGCCGGCTACTGCGCCCGCCCCACTACCCGCCGCGCCCGCCCTGCTGTGCCGCCCGCCGGGCCTGCGAGGGATGCCGCCACGCCGCACCGCCTGCGTGCTCGGGAGGGTCGTCCTGCTGCGCTGCCGCTCGCCTGCGTGGGATGCCGCCGCACACCGCCGCCCGCCGAGCCTGTTCGGGAGCCCGCCGCGCCACAGCGTCTTGTGCTCGGGAGGGCAGGCTGCCGCGCCGCCGTTCGCCTGCTCGGGAGGGGAGCCGCCGCGCCGTTGGACGGGATCTGGGGGGAGCACCGGAGGCAATGGGATTGGAGTGCGCCACCGGCTGCAATTGGGGGAGAATGAGATGGAGTGAATTAGGGATGGAGGTCTGTTTTGGGCACAGGGCAATTGACTAGAGGTTGACTAACGGGAGCAACAGGCAAACCAATGGCAGTGCTATTTTGGAGAGATGGAGATTGAATTGAGTGTTATTTTGGATAGATACTATGTTTCAGTGGTATTTTGGAGAATTGCAGATGACTTAATGGTACGGAGGCAATTGCCTCCTTCATATACTGTTATCCGCAGCATTTGCATATCCAGCCCATTTGTCCCAGATGCGAACCAATCCCATCGGTCTTCAATAAGGCCCGTAATGAGAAATGAGCCCATGACACTCTCTACCTTGGATAAGAAAATAATAAAAGCAAGATGGGCTCACCTGGTCTTTAAAAAATATTTCAAAAACTAATAAATATTTATATGTGGAAATACCCCGTGTACTTGCAACAAAATTTCAAAAATATTTCAATGCATTCTCTCTGGTACACATGTAGTTGCTACATTAGCCATCCATATATTGTTTTTTGTGTGTGGGTGTGAGGGACCCTGTATTTTATCTCGATTTAAGGAATTCACAACAAGTGAAGATGGTGACCATAGCCACTACCTGCGACGGACTATAGCCCACCCTCGCCCCGTGCGACATGCATACGACACAATGTGTATGACTCACCACGGCCTGATTGAGGGATCACGATTCCAAAAACATACGCCACAACGCGTATGACTCACTTTGGCAATGGATCGTACATTCACTTTGTACTTCACTTAAATCGAGAGAAAATAGCAAGTACCTCCATATGCATCCAACCACACTCCCCATTTCAACATACACGCATGACAGACGGGAGGTGGGGGCATATGTTGGACAGCGAGTATATCATCACACACAAGCAACTACATTATGATAATAAGCTAGCTGTCCATAGAGTGAACTACATGAGTTATATCAGTCGGCGATAACCGGAAACATAGTCAGATCGGAAATGTTATTACAGCAGCGGATAAAATAAAAAAGTCCCACAGTGGTGCATCAACCGCTATCCAAAAGCCAAAAGAGATCCCACGAATCGAACGCCAACCAAGGAAACCATGAGGCTAAGCATCATCGTAAAAATCCGCGACCACTGGCTCACCTGCAAAAGTCTAGGAATATCCTAGGTGAGTACAAAGGTACTCGCAAGACTTATTCGTGCTTGATTAAATGTCCTACACATGCATTACTACAGCAGCCATAAAGCATGGTACAACCCAAGTTAATTAGATGCACAACATGTGGCATGGCAATAGCGATATGAAGGAAAAACACCGGAGTTAGCTAGCAGCCCAGATTTCGCATAATCCAAGTTATGACCCCAAAAGCATTCACGTCATCATTTCCAAGTTTATTTGGGGCAGCCCATACCCCACTTTAATTATTGGTGAAACACAACAACAATTTCAAACAATCTCTCGGACCGTTACCGACAATACGACCACTACGGGTATACGAGTGCATTACCCCTTGGAGGTTGCAAGGCTCCAAGTGGAATTGAGACTTACCATCCGATATACCCTAGCATCGATTTCGGTAACGTCCACGCGGTGATAAGGGAGTGCTTAGATGAAATCACCTCAGGATGGTATGACGGCAAAACACTTCAAACACCGGGGGCCGCATTCAATTCTTCAGATAACATACCAACCGTATTCACCAAGCACACCCTCGGCTCTCACATCTCACTCTTACTAAGTTAAAGTTGATTGGGCAACAAGTTTAAATCGCAGTCATAGCTGAACATAATCGCATGACTCAAGATGGCAACGGGGCCCCATTCCCCGATCCCCGTCGGGGAGTTCCTCTATTAGGGTACAGGGATGGGGTAGATCTAGTCCCCACGGGGATGTAAACAGTCCAAAACCAATCCCCGTCAGGTATGACGGGGCCGGGTACGGACGCTTAATCCCCGTACCCGCCCCCCGCGGGGACCCAAAAAACTGACATGTGGGTCCATTTTCATATATACCCTAGCCCCAAATCTCCAATTCTCAAAACGCTCTCACCCGCCCACACCCGCCCAGCGCCCTCACCCGGTCACCCCCGCCACCGCCACCCCCTAGCGCCCCCAGACGGCCAGGCCCCAGCGACCCCCGCCTCCGCTGCCCCCTGCTGCCGCTGTCGCGACCCCCGCCTCCGCCGCGCAGCCCCCGCCTCCTCCGCCGCTACAGCCGCCCACAGCCCACCCGTCGCGCCGCACCCAGCGCCCAGCGAGCTGCCCTCGGGGACGGGGAACCCGCGGGGATTGTATCCCCGTCGGGGACGGGGAGCGAGAGAAAAGTCCGCCCGAGACCGGGGACGGGGACGGGGACGGGGAGATTTCACGGCCGCGGGGACGGGTCTGGGGAACCAATCCCCGGTGGGGAATGTCCCCGTTGCCATCTTGACGCATGACACATCTTAGCCATACTAGTTTGCTCAAATACCATTCTTATGTTTCAAGCAAACATTCATCACATAAACATGTGTAGGTAAAGCATACGAATCACAATGTAAATATGCAACAAGCTCTGCTTGCCTTGCTCAAAGTGCTCCTGGTCTTGGTCGAGTTCAAGGGCTTGCTGTCCGTCCTCTTCGGGCTCTATTGCAAGCAACACGAAAGACTGGAAAGAAACGACAAAAGAATAAGGATGAGTCCAGCATGAATGCATGATGAATGAGGCTAGATATTAACTCCTAAAGTGACCTACTCATGTTATGAGTCTATGGCAGCGGGCATTTTCTTAAGTTGAACTTGTAGGGATTACATTGTTGACCTACCATGCATGCATGTCAAATTATCTTCGATTATAGGTTAGGTTTGAAAATTACTAGTCCCAATAGACGGGCATGATCCAAAATGTTGTTATTATGGAAGTGTTCGGAGGCACGAGTCTAATGCAATTGGAATTACTCGATTTGGAGCTATAACCATCTAGTTACGATTTATCAAAAAATAATGCGCGAGAGGGAGGAACGAATTTCTATTCAAATTTGGTCATGATTTACATTTCAAATTTTGAAATTTTGTTTGAACCAGACTGTAGAAAATTTCGCAAGGATTCCAAATATATAAAATTTTCCAAATTTGGAGCTATGAGTAGGAAGTTATCACATTTTCCAATTTGTCCAAATAAGGTAAAACCCTAGTTTCCATTTTTGGCAACATTTTCCTGCGAAAAAAAATATTGCTACGGGTACCCTAAGGCTACCCCGAGCCAAACTCGGTCCAGGTGGCGGTGCTCCTCACCGGAGCATCGCCGGGGATGCTCCGGGTGGCATAGGGGCATGGCGAGCTCGGGAAAGGGCGGCGGAGGCGGCAGCAGCTCACCTCGGAGTCAAAGCGTGGCGTGGGGCAGCTGGAGGAGGCCGGAGTCGAGCTCCCCGGTGGCCGGTGGCGGTGAAGACCCTCGGGCGTCGTCGGTGGGGTTCTCCGGGCACAGATCTGAGGAGAGGAAGAGCGGGGAGGTGAGGGAGGAGGTGGGTGAGCTCGAGAAGGGAAAATGGGAGGCCGGGGCTCACCGGTGTTGGAGGAATACCTCGCCGGAGTGCTGGCCGGAGGCGGAGAAGACAGCAGCGAGGACGAGGAATTTGGGCGCTTGAGAAGAAAAAGAGGAGGGAGGAGGAGAAAAAGAGGAGAGGGGAACTCGGCCAGCTTAAAAAGGGTGGCCGGAGGGCTTGCCGCAGTGGCAGCCACCGCCCACCGTCCCCAACCGGCGGCGGCGACGTGGCGGCCAAGGCCTGACACAGCTTGGCTCACCCGGAAAAATGATCCGGAAACAGCCCGGAGTCGGGCAGCCCGGACGTACCGCCCGGAGGTTCCGGAGTGAACCTCCGGCCTTCACAAAATGACCGCTCACCCTTTCTGGACTCTCCCGGAAATCAATCCGGACTAGGCTCACCCGGAGGTTCATCTCGGAGGCTCCGGATAGGACCTCCGGTTGCACCGGGATCACCCAAATGCTCTCTGGACTCCCTCGGAAAATGGTTCGGAGTCCATCCGGAATTTCCGGACAGTCCGGAGATTCAGCTCGGAGGTTCCGGATCGAACCTCCGGCAGGGCAAACTCTCGCTCAACCCTCTCTGGACTCATCCGGAATTTAGTCCGGATTCCACCCGGAATTTCCGGACAACCCGGAGATTTCACCCGGAGGTTCCGGACAAAACCTCCGAATGGTGCAACAGAAGAGGAAAACTCGTGCAAAAATTATTTGGACCTTGAGAACATAATATATTTTAAGATTTGTTGTGGTTATTTAAATAAGTTGATTGGTGTTAATTTACTGAAATTGATTTTCAAAGATGAGATATGCACGTATTCTATAAAACATAGTTTTTCAACATTGAAATTTATGCGAGGGTTGATGCAAGGATGATGACATGTTTGCATAATAAGATGTAAAAACCTAATCGTAGGAAATGGGTATTACAGTGGGACACAAATAAACTATTAACAAAGTTTATAAGCACATGTAGTATTCCCACATATGCATATATTTTTTAGAAATTTGAAACGTAATTTTCAAATTTATTTATAAAAAAAGGAGTAGGTAAGCGAACGTGCAGAAATTCTAGAGACACCCTAACCTAAACCTAGTGAGGTCCCCAGTATAGTGCCAAGTGGCAGCCCCTAAACTCCACTCCTTCGTTATTCTTCTTGGTCGTTTTCTCCCCCAAAAAGCTGAAAGTTTGGAAATGAGGAAATCTAAATTAATTCTGGACATCGAATTAGACGAAACTAAACGTGAACTTTTTGCTTTTTTTCTTCCAAATGCTATGATATCAAAATTTAGAAAATGAAAGGAGATAGAAAAAAATTACTAGAGTTTGCAGTCACCAGCGTTGAGCGGCGTGGCATTGTGCATGCCCGGTCGACGACGCGGAAGGGAGGAGGTTTTCGCAGCAAGCAGTGGTAGGGGCGCTCTCGTAGAATATGATCTTAGGGAAAATTTTGTATGTTTGTCTAGCTAAAACGAATATCCAACATTCCAACCATTTTCGGCGTGAACATAACACAGTCAACAACCACGTTAGTAGAGCATCTCCCTAAATCTTAAACATCTACAGCAAGCCAGCAAATGCACAATGTTATAGTTCATTAACATGATCTCAGCCCAACACGACTCATCTCGGTACAAATTCGGTGAGCGATGCCTCGTTCGGTGACACCACCGCCGGCCTGCCACCGGAGTGCCGATCTCCCCAACGTGGTTCCGGGTCGGCGCTACTTGCCCGAAAGCAAAACGCCGGCTTGGACGGAGTCTGAAGCGAGACGGTGTCGCTGTTAAGAATCGCGTTCACGGCTGACATCGTCGGCCTATCCGCAGGGCTCTCCTGAACGCACAGTAGCCCGATGTGAGCACACGTCAGTATCTCATCTTCACGAATGCTGCTGGTAAGAGACGGATCAGCTATCTCAAAGATCGTCTCCTTGGTCCAATGCTCCCATATCTGCACCAGAGGTTGTTCATGCATTATTATTAATTGCAAGGTGATTAAATTAGTAGTAGTCTAGCTGGACTTCTTACAAGTGTTAAGAGGTCAACAGATTGCTCGGAGTTGTAGGAGCCACAGTTTCTTCGTCCTGTTATGATCTCTAAAGCCAGAATGCCGAAGCTAAACACGTCTGATTTGATCGAATAATGTCCGCGAACGACGTATTCTGGTGCCATGTATCCACTGCAAGAACAAATATGATTAGTCCTCTGAAAAAAGAGAGTAGGTATTACTCAGTTATTGGTGCAGTCCGTGGTATTTTTATCAGGGCATGGTTGACTTCACTTACAACGTCCCAACAACTCTGTTGGTGACATCCTTTGATTGATCCCCTTCGAACAGCCTTGCCAAACCGAAGTCTGAGATTTTTGGATTCAAATCTGAGTCTAGCAGAACATTGCTTGCTTTAAGGTCTCTGTGGATTATTTTCAGCTGCGAATCTTCATGAACATATTGTAAGCCTCGGGCGATTCCATTTATTATCTTGAATCTCTTCCCCCAGTCAAGATCCTTGCTCTTCTCAGGATCTATTATTGAACAAAGAAACATCTGAGTGGTTAACCTGAGAGCAGTTTCACCATGTGTCGCACTTTAATATACTGATGTAAAAAATTTACCAAAGAGAATCGTGTCAAGGCTTCTGTTGGGCATGTATTCATAGACAACAAGTTTCTCATGTTCTTCCAAGCAAACGCCAACAAGCCTCACAAGGTTTTTGTGCTGAAGCTTAGCAACCAAAACAAGCTCATTCTTCAGCTCTCCTATTCCTTGTGTTGAACTTTGTGAGAGCCTCTTTACCGCTATTTCTTGCCCATCAGGAAGGGCTCCCTGAGAAAGTAGGCATAATTACTGGGTGAAAGAAAACTATGGTTAAAAGGGCTAAGGCTAAGGCCCCATTTGGAGTTGACGTTTCTTTCCCTACGAATTCTGAAGAAATGTACTAGTTCATACAAAATTCTTGTTAGATTCATGTGAGATTCATATATATTCGAAAAGAGGCCTAGGCATGGTATAATTGGTACCTTGTAATCACCAAGAACGCTATACATTGATTGGACCGAAAATTGACCATTAGCATATGTAGATCCCACCGGAATATGTCTCCGGCTGGTGTCAGATTAAAGAAGGCTACCTTGGCCACCAGTGCCTACCATGCCACTAACCTCAGGTCTACAATGACTCTTTTAAAAAATACATTAAGAGGGGTAGAACTCGTGACCTTTGCAACCATGGCATGTTTTGCCCTGGTGATGTGATACAATGTGGGAAATTGATCCTTGAGAGGTACAAACAACTCTGGGATTTAAAAGTGCCACTCAAAATTAAGATCTTTCTTTGGTACCTGGTGCCGGGTAATAAGCTATGTGCCTTTTGCGGCTTTGAGGAGACAATCCAACACTTTTTTGTTGATTGTCATTTCGCCTGTTTCACATGGCAAGCAATTTCCGTAACTTTTGATATCTCTCCACCATGCACTGTTTATCATATTTTTGGGGGGCTGGCTATGGGGTTTACAGATATTGCTTCACCTACAGCTTTTAATGGGCGCCGCTGCTTTATGCTAGTCGATTTGGCTATGCCGAAATGACATTGTTTTTGATAAAAAAGAAACTAATTAATCCTTTGCAGACTCTATTCTTATGTATTAATTAGTTGCGGTTGTGGTCCTTACTACAATAGTGATCATCGGTGCAGGAGCTAATGGATATTAGTGCCAGGAAATTAGAGTTGGCTATCAGGGGATTTATGTCTCGGTTTGGATGGCGATTTAATAACATAATATGTAATTTTTTATTTTATCTCCTTACGTAGCTTGTCACATCATTGTTTGTCTTTGGCATGTACTCGTTTGTGACTTTATAATAATTGGTTGTGTGCACCTTCAATGCAGAGGGCTGGAAGAACTTTTTCTTCCATTTTCTAAAAATAATTGGTACCTTGTAAACTGCACCAAACCCTCCTTCCCCAAGCTTATTTCTTTCAGCAAAGTTCTCCGTTGCAACTCCCAGTGTTGACAGATTAAGCACGGATAAGTTGATGCTTGGAACGCTCCCCCAATTCGCGCAATCTGTCAAAATAGAACAAGTACCACCTACGTCAAAAAGCCTTAATCACAATTTAAAATCTTTCTGGCTAAAAACTCAAACTTCATTCCAAAATACAATGACATTTGGTTTGAATGAACTGAAAGGTTCATTGTCCGGAATGCATAATTGTTTGCCTTCTATTCGTATAGTTGAAACTTGAATTGCCTCGCAACTTTTCTTTCGCTCTAAACTCGAAGCTTCTTATTACAAGAGTGAAGTTTAGCAATTTTCCTTCATTTAATGGTATCAAATCTAGAGGACTTACGTGGTACTGAAGGTAATCCTTGTTGTTTTCTCCTGCTCCAGATACAAAAGCACACTAAAGTGAAAGTCAATGCTGAAGAAACGACAGCCAGTGCAACGGCTAGGATGATACTTGAATTGTTTCTCGTTCCTCCTGTAGAATGACACTAGAGTTTAGAAGCACTTGACTCCATGCAATGTGTATATTATTGTTTATTTTATATCTTTGGAATCCATATGTATACAGGAAAAGGATTCATGAAAAAGTGGACACAAAACAGACATGAAAATCATAGAAATTGACTGGTTTCTCCCAAAGATGCTCCAGGGAAAGCTCCACGTCATCTTAAATTCTACGAGTCGTTAGATTTAACATCTAAGAATCACATTTCCCAGCTCATTCAAAACCTTGACCCTGACGAGGGAAAAACATTGTAGAGTATGGGGAAGAAATGCTTTCTAAATGGTTTTGCAAATCCTTACTTGATTAATATTAATTAATAGTGTGAATTCTTTACCCCAGGGTCATTGTATACCTCCCCCTCCACGATCCCCCTTACCTAGGTGCTTTGAGATCAACACAAATTTATTGTAGCACACATTTATTTTACACCTCAAAAGAATAAATCTACAGTGCATACATATCTAAAACATGATCAATCCGATTTGAATTTGATTATCATTTAATCTTATTTTATTTTCAATGTCTAGCATGTATATAAATGGATTAGTACAAGCTAAATATAGATTTATTCATCACTAAGAGTACAATGTTGAATAGTGTCGAAATATAAAATATGCGAATCTTAAAGCACAATCTAACAGTGCATACATATCTAAAACATGATCAATCCGATTTGAATTTGATTATCATTTAATCTTATTTTATTTTCAATGTCTAGCATGTATATAAATGGATTAGTACAAGCTAAATATATATTTATTCATCACTAAGAGTACAATGTTGAACAATGTCAAAATATAAAATATGCAAATCTTAAAGCACGATCTAACAGTAGACAATGAGAGGTATAACCCCCAAGGGAGAAGGGCATATTTGTATTAATTAAATCTCACTCTACTCAATTTGCATATTTCGGAGTCTAAAACTACACCCCACTGGTACAAGCACCCCCTTCTTCATAGGGAGAGACTTCCTCTCGTACAACTCCGTCCCAAGCTTCCATAGTTGGCCCTTGTCATTGGACCACTATACTTGTCTTTTGTAATGGGAAATGCCCGCTTGTCGGGCCAACTTTGCTTCCTGCCCCGAAGAAGGCTAGCCATACTAGTGTATTAGTGATAAGAGACAACTTTGTGAGCAACTTTCGATTTTTAAAATGGGCAATTTAAGTATATCAAGATTAGTCATCAGACCATGCTCCGAGATCCGTTAGCGCGCGTGTTCTATTTTTGTATAGGTCTCAAATTAATGTTTCTTCTCTCTTCCTTTTGGCGGATGGATCAGATTCGAGGGCTAACCTCCTCGACTAAGATTTAAGTTTTAAGAATATCTTTATGGACTTAGTGCTAGATGTATCCTTTCAAGAAGTCTCCTATATATGATTGCTAACACATAAATCATACGTGCGATTTCTAACTATACGTACATACTCAATACCAAAACAATCGTTTCTCGAAATAATGGAAGTAACATTCTAATGTGTTTGCCTTTGTTCAGTTTAACTTGTAAAGTATTCATTTGAAAAAAGGTAATTGTTGCAGCAAAAGAGTGGGTCACATGTGAGATTTAAGGTACCACATCTTCTTCGAGGAAATAAAATTTTTCGCACTAACCCAAAAATCTAGAAATCCTCAATTAAATTTTGGTGACATCGGATTATAACAGTGTATATTAGTTTTAGGCTAAAAGAAAAGATTTAAACCATCTTTTTGGCATGACCAAATTGAAATGTGTAGATTAATCCTACGGAGAAAGAATATAGCTTATTTTAGTATAAGACTAGACTATAATAATGTATTTAAAGTAAAATATCAACACCACTTATTTTAATAGGACCAGATCACAATAGATCCATTAACGAAAGATGTAGTAACAATTCAATACAAGAACAACAATCTAGGTGCTCGAATTGCGTTGTCCACCGTCTTGGTTCTAAGCAATTCCAGAAGAAAACCCCGTCGTATGGGCACTCCTTTACTAGGTACTCTTTTTAGTTGAAGCCTGCAACTCACCTCCATCCACATCCACCGATGGTGTCACGCCCGAGGCCGGCGCTGGGAGGTGCAGAAGCGGACTGCCGGAGAAGGGAGGATATAGTTCATACCGGTAGTTGCACCGCAACCCCAGGATCCTTCCTCCCTGTCGCCTGCTGAAATGCTTTGGCATCACCCTCACTATGCTCTCGAGGCAGCTCCGGCAGTCGGCCGGTGCCATGTCCGGCGTGCACTGCGCCATCCCGTAGACGCTCGGGTTGTCCCTATCGAAGTCCTCCACTCCTGTGCCGAACCGCGTGGACGAGTTCAGCGCCGCGTAGTCCGCGACAGCGTTGAGGAGAACAACCACGGCGGCATCAAACACTGCCGCCGGCGAGCTCACGTTCTCCCCGTTAGGCATGATGTGCCGTTTTGTGTTGTCGTTGGAAGTCAGAAAGTTCTGGTTGGAGTAGCGGAGGAGGCAGGGTTCATAGTAGATGGTGACGTCCATGTTGTACGCGCACACCTGCTGCGCGTCCCGGAAGGCGTTGGCGACGCAGGCGTCGCAGACGGAGGCGTTGGTGTCGCCACGGCAGAGCGTAAGCGCGTAGACGGTGTCCGGGATGGCGCCGACGGTGGCTGTGGCGAAGAGGGTGTGAGAGGAGGAGGCGTTCGTGGGGAGGATGGAGGAGAGCTGCTTTAAGTTGGATTGGAAGGAGCTGTTCGCCGTGTAGTTCCAGCTGTTGTCACATTCTTGCCACAGCATGTCGCTGGAGGCGAGCGGCGCGGAAGGCGACAACGAGGATTGAAACGTAGCACGAAAGTTTGTGAGAGGTCATGGCCATCGCCATGGTTATCCTCGTGGTGGTGTGGGTTGGAGACAACTAAGTATGGGTGCAGAAGAGAAACGAGTGCTTTGGCCTGGCGTTAGATGGAGTCGCAATTTGATTTGCACAAAGGAGATCTAGTTTAGGACACTAGTTGTCTTAGAGCAACTCTAGCAGATTCCCTAAAAAGAGAGCATTTAAAACAGTTTTAAAGTGTTCTTTAAAATTTTATAAAGACTCCAGAGCAAGTGTGCAAAGTCAAATTCCCTAAAACTTCAGTCTTTATAATTTTTATCTCTTCTATTTCTTCTATGTGTTTGCATATAAACTCTATTCTAACTCCTGTTTCGCATCAATATATTTCAAACTTTTCACGTTTCAACATCACACAATTCAACAACATTTCAAATCCATAAATTCAAATTTAAACATAACATAGGGTCCAAATGCAACAAATGATCCAAATAAAACATGAATAAACATGAACAAGCACCACGAAACTATCGCCCATGTAGCTGCCACTGATGCTCAATGAGATCCTCGCGAAGCTGCTCATGTGATCCCCGGTCTTCAATCCTCCGGTACACCTCAAGAAATGCCTGAAGCCGGTCCGGGTTCCTACGGGTTCTGACAGTTTGGCCAACATAGTCATACTCGTAGTCCACCTGGGCACCCCTCTCATCCTCGATGATCATGTTATGGAGGATCACACAAGCAGTCATGATCTTTCCCAAGGTCCTCTTGTCCCAGAAGCGAGCAGGACCTCGAACAATTGCAAACCGAGCTTGCAACACTCCAAATGCTCTTTCAATATCCTTCCTCGCTGCTTCTTGAGCTTTGGCAAAGTGGGCTCTCTTCTTACCTTGAGGATTTGAAATTGTCTTGACGAATGTTGACCACGAAGGATAGATGCCATCAGCTAGATAGTACCCCATCTCATAATCATGGCCATTGACCTTGTAGTTGCATGCCGGAGCGTCCCCACTTGCAAGCCTAGCAAAAAGAGGAGATCTCTGCAAGACATTGATGTCATTGTGAGAGCTAGGCATACCAAAGTAGCAATGCCAAATCCACAAGTCCTCGAAGGCAACCGCTTCAAGAATGATAGTTGGATCACGGAAATGCCCAGTGTATTGGCCATGCCATGCTGCAGGGCAATTCTTCCATTTCCAATGCATGCAGTCAATGCTCCCAAGCATCCCTGGCCACCCTCTTGCTTCACTCATTGCCAAAAGCCTTGCTGTGTCCTCGGCGTTGGGTGCCCTCAGGTACTCAGCTCCAAAGACCCTGATCACAGTCTCTGCAAACTTTCTCACACACATCAGGGTTGTGTCTTCTCCAATGCGAAGGTACTCATCGGCCAAATCAGCAGGAGTACCATATGCGATCACTCGCATTGCCGCAGACACCTTCTGGAAAGCACTAAACCCCATCTGCCCAGCTGCATTCCTCCGCCACGTGAAGTACCTTTCGTTAGCTTCCATGGCATTGGCAATGCGCTCAAAGAGCTCTCTCGACATTCGGAAGCGTCGCCGGAAGAGATGCGGAGGGTACACGGGATTTGGCGCAAAGTAGTCGACGATGAGCTGTGCATGGCCAACCGCTCTATTCCAGCGAAGCGTCACACGACCGGGCTGCGACCCTGCACGCTTCCTCTTCTTGTTGCCCTCCATCTCACATTGAGCTAGCATCAACACAATCTCCTCCTCTTCGTCTTCAAAGAAATCAACATCCGAATCATCCGAGGACGAAGAATCATCGAAAAACTCCTCTATCATCGAGCTCATCTACACAAAGTGTGAATCCAATTGAGCAATTCACAATTGAGCAAACCTACATCCAAGCAAAAACATATATGAGCACAAATATCCACTGCATATATGACAACTGAGCAAACCTACATCCAAACAATAACATATATGAGCACATAGAGCACAAATACATATGAGCACTTTTGTCCCCCTTTAAATGCACAAATAGGCAAGCAGCTTAATCAGAACTAATCAAGTCACTATGAAAGATATTTGTTCTCACCAAATTTAATCATGTCACAGAGCCCTCCAAAAGAGATATAGTCAAAAGAATAACAGATATTCATCCAAAGAATATGAGCACAGAGGAAGAAGAACAGAGGAGACAGGGGGCTCGGCCATGGTGGCTCGCCGGAGCTGGAGGGGTCGCCGGGGTCGGGTGAAGCCAAAAATGGAGAGAGGGCGATGAGGGGGTGCTACCCCTGTGCTTGCCGGAGCCGGGCGTGGCTCCAGTGGCCACCGGTGACGAGCTCGGGCGGCGCCGACATCGGATGGGCGTGGGGGCGGCGCTAGCGCGGCCGTGGCGTCGAATTGAGGGAGGGGAAAGGAGGAGGGAAGTGAGGAGATGGCTCATCGACGGTGGATTGGAGCGGCGCTCGCCGTGGATGCGGCCTAGGGTTGTCGCCTGGGGCAGCGGCGGCGCGGCGGGCAGCCGAGCGACGCACGCGCGCTCGTGCGGGAGGTGGACTTGGCGACAGCGGACGGTCGGCGCGTGACAGTGGCAGCGCAGGGCGGCCGGCGCGGTGCGGGGGCCGTGCAGGGCGGCCGGCGCGGTGCGGGGGCCGCGCGGGGCGGCAGCGCGGGTCCGCGCGTGACGGCAGCAGCGCGGGGCGGCGCACGCGCGGGGCGGCCGGGCAGTGTCCTCAGCAAGCCGGGTAAGGGAGGAACGGCGGCGGAGGCACGCCCGCGGCGAGCTCCCATGGCGCGGCCATGGCGGTGGTCGGGCGGGCGGCGGGAAGCTCGTGCGGGGCGGCGGCGACGTGTGGCGACGGCGGGATTGGGTCCGCGGGGACGACTGGTGCGAGATGGCGGCGGTTCGCCGGTCGGCGGTGGCCGGAAACGGCGCCGGCGCGGCGAGGTGGGCGGCGGCGGGAGCTCGGGCGCGTCCTGAAGTGTCCCTGCCGCCAGAAATTTTCAGTTTACAGTGCACTGTATAAATTTCTCCCCTTCCTCTAAATATAAAGACTAGACCCCAGTTTTTAAAGTGCTCTTTAAAAATTTTAGGGATAGAGAGAGGTTTAGGGAATCTGTTAGAGTAGAATTTTACCCTCTATTCTTTATAATAGCAGTTTTTTTAAAGACTGAGAGGATTTAGGGAATCTGCTAGAGTTGCTCTTAGTTGTCTACGTCACGTCCCCAAGAAGAATATCACCGGAGGTAGCTCCCTTTCGTGTTGTCCACAACATTTAAAGATGAAAATAAAAATATGTTATACAATGAGTTATCTTTTAATATCATTTTTAATAATTAATGTTTGCATGTATCTTAAAATATTCAGTGATTAAAGTTAAATTAGAAAAGAAGTAAACAACAGATTGCATATCATATATGAAGAAAATAATCTTTTCTTAAATGTGAATGAATCATCTCTTAGCTAAGGGAAAGCATGCTTCTCTCTCTTGTTTCTCTCTCTTTTCCATGTCAGCAATTATCTTACCAGGTTTCGCTAAGAAAAGGCTAACATTAGTTTACATGTCCTTAAGGCATCTGTAGTGGTAGAGATAGCAATATTCTTATTGCCTCCATATCATTTAGAGAAGATAATAAAAACACGTTATACAATAGGTTATGTCTTGATATCATATATAGTAATTAATACCTGCACGGATGTAGGATTAAATTAAACTAGAAAACGTGTGACAAAAAAATTCATATTGTACGAATGAAAAAATTAGCGATCTTTTAAGTCTGAATGGATCGTCCCTTTACCAAAGGAAGGCAACCTTTTTTTTTATCTCTCCTCCATCTTAACAAGAGTCTTACTCGACCCTTTTAAAGAAAAGTTAACGCTTTTAAAGAAAAGTTAATGTCACATCGCCGGAGATAACTGGGAACATTTTGAAAGGAGCAAGAGATTAAATACATGTAATCTTGGCATCGGTGCCAGCTAATTAACGACATCTCAACCAATCAGAGTTTAAAGCAGGACTTGGCTACAAGTACGTCATCATGCATGCATGAAAGATCGGTGTTAGCTTGTACACGTACGTAGGAGTAGTGTTGACTGTTGAGGTCTCAAACTGAATAAGTCATCGTTGCCACGACCATTTCTTGAGAACTTTATTATTAGAGCTGTATCGTAGGGGAGCTATCACTTTCGATCACCAATTAGAAAAGGGTGACTCGTATTTTCTGTTGTCATCCTGGCAGGTGCTAGGCTAGGAGCACTACCGGAACCGCCGAGTTTGCCGAGTGTCGAGAAGTTCGCCGAGCGTATTTTATCGAACAATCGGCAAACACTCTCTTTGCCGAGTGTGTCATAAAAAACACTCGGCAAAAAACTGACACTCGGCATATCGGTGGTTTGCCTAGTGTTACACTCGGCAAACAAAAAACACTCGGCAAAGAATCGGCTTGGCCGAGTGTTTTTCATAAAACACTTGGCAAAAAATTAAAAACCAATAAAATGCATGTGTACATTTGAATTTTCAAGAGCAAACTTTTGAATTTTGAGTTTATTTTTTTGGAGGGAGCTAGAAATATATATAAGTACCAAAATATGAATTTTTCTTGAATTTATAGCCCATTTTTTATATACATGTAGTTCAAAATTGAATATTATCCGGTAAATAGCTAGAAATGCAATTAACGTCTTAAAAGTAGCAAAGGGTTCCAGAAAAAATGCCAAAATTTGGCGTTAGCAATGTAATGTAATATGTTCCATGTGGAAAAAGTTACGGATGTTTTAGATAAAAACAATTGAAGGTACTACACAAGGTACCTTAACTTGGTATTTCAGAAAGTAGAAAATGTAAAATATTCCACAACAGAATGGAAAAGGGAGGCACATTTGTGCATACTAGTGTAAAAGGAAGTTGTGTACCAAATATTAGGTGCAACTGATAAAGAAAATGTTTCGGGGAGTACAAACTCCATAGTTATTGGTTTTTAAATTTAAAAAAAGTAAATGAAGTCTGAAAAACATGAAACTTGACATGGTGTTAAAATTTTTCTACCTTGAAACTTTTTCTACACTCAACATATTTTGAACTACATTACATCTTCCATGTTAAAATTTGGCATTTTTCAGGGTTCATTTGCTATTTTTAAGTCATTAAGTGCATTTCTAGGCATTTAATTGATATAATTCAAATTTGAACTACAAGTACATGAAAATTGCACACAAATTGGTTGAAAAATCATATTTGTGTTCTTTAGTATATATTTAGGCCTTATCCAAAAAATAAAAAGAAATTACAAACATCTGGGTGGCAAGACTCGACCACCAACATGGAGCTTATTGGTTTTTAAATTCTAAAAAATGCAAACGAAGTCTGAAAAACATGAAACTTGGCATGGTATCATTATATGACATCAAAAGCCTGTGGTAAAAATTTAACAAGGTTTCACAAAAGTTGTCATGTGCGCTGCTTAGAAACCGAACTATCTCCGAGGAAGACTTGTGGTTTCGAGAGGGAATGTGTCAGGTTTGAAGGTGAAGTGATAATTCCTTCATCGTTTGACCTTGAAACTTTTTCTACACTCAATATACAACATTAAATCTTCCATGTTAAAATTTGGCATTTTTCAGGGTTCGTTTGCTATTTTTAAGTCATTAAGTGCATTTCTAGGCATTTAATGGGTATAATTCAAATTTGAACTACAAGTACATGAAAAATTGCACACAAATTGGTTGAAAAATCATATTTGTGTTCTTTAGTATATGTTTAGGCCTTATCCAAAAAATGAAAAGAAATTACAAACATCTCGGTGGCAAGACTCGACCACCAACATGGAGCTTATTGGTTTTTAAATTCTAAAAAATGCAAACAAAGTCTGAAAAACATAAGACTTGGCATGGTGTCATGATATGATACGTAGAGGCTGTGGTAAAAATTTGAAAAGGTTTCGCAAAGAAAACAAAACAAAGAAAGAAATAAGAAAAAAAATATGTTTGCCGAGTGTCCTGAAATTTACACTCGGCAAACATTGTTTGCCGAGTGTCTCTTTTATGACACTCGGCAAACACGGAGACACGTGGCGAACAGCGCAGCCTGGAAGCCTTTTGGGAGTCAAACGCCAGACCCCTTGGCGTTTGGTTAGCCGTGCAAACGCCGGAGGGCGTGGCGTTCGGTGCTTCGCACTCCGTGGAGGCGACGCTGGCGTCTCGCCCTCTACCGGGGCGACGCTTGGGGGGCAAACGCCAGACCCCTTGGCGTTTGCTTTAACCGCGCAAACGCCAGACCCCTTGGCGTTTAGTAAGATTTGCCGAGTGTCCGCGCTAGGACACTCGGTACACGTGAGTTTGCCGAGTGTCCGTTTTTTGACACTCGGCAAACAACTTTGTCTGGTTTAGTCCCACCTCGCCCAGCGACCCGCGCGGTTGAGTGGTTTATATACCCGGCTGCGCGGTGCGGGTTGAAATCTTCTAAAACCACCGGGCGCTTATACACGGCGCCACGTCATTTGATACCGACCCGTACGTGGGTCCCCGTGGACATTCCAGTGGACCCGGCCAGCGTGTGCGTGTGTAGTGGTGACACGTGTCTAGTGGACCCCACCGGAGACACGTGGCAACAGCGGTACCCCGCCGGCGGCCATTTTTTTGGCCCCTGATCACCTTGTTTGCCGAGTGTCGACACTCGGCAAACCTTACTAACAGGCGTTATGGCCGTTTAGTTAATTTTTTGTGCCGAGTGCTCAGTCTGACCGTCGGCAAACTATTTGCCGAGTGCCCGAAGGAATACACTCGGCAAACTTTACTTTGCCGGCAGCCTGTACGCCGTGTGCTCTTTGCCGAGTGTTTGCACTCGGCAAACCCTTTGCCGAGGGCTTTTCCTCCTTCGCCGTGTGTCTTTTGCACACGGCAAATGCCGAGATTCCGGTAGTGGAGGACACAGCCGGGTCATATATCGTAGAAAACCTCCTGGTCTGCTCATCTTTCTTACGTCCGTTGAAAACGACTTTTTGCCTAGATTGTATGTATTATGTATTCCCTGTGCCATTTCTGAATTTACCATGCATATATCTTGGCCTTCCACTCAGCACAAGGTATCTTCCCAGAGTTGATGTTCAGTCCTTGTGACAAAATGACAGGAGAGTAGGGTTGCAAAGGAAGACTTACACTTGTCAACTCTGTTGAATATCTCGGCCTTCCACTCAGCACAAGGTATCTTCCCAGAGTTGATGTTCAGTCCTTGTGACAAAATGACAAGAGAGTAGGGTTGCAAAGGAAGACTTACACTTGTCAACTCTGTTGAGTCTTTCATGCATCCTTACTTTCTCACTATCTTCCCCCAAACAAATGGATGGGCAAAATTAGACAGAATTTGCTTTGGAAGCTAGGGAGATGAAGATGCAAACAGTAGACACATTATCTTTTTAATTGGTGCAAGGTATGCGCACTCCAAGAAAGTTCAGCGAGCTGGTGTTAATGATCTGCACAGGTTCAGCCGAGCACTACTTCCCGGCAGCGTGATTTGTAGAGCCCACTGAAGTACATATCAGTTCCATTTTAAGCGTTTTCTCTAGTTCTTCGAGGGTTTATTTGGCTTGCACGAATGAAAAAAAGGTGAATCGATAAAACACAAGAATTCAACAGAAATACAAATATAAAATAGATAATTGTAAAATATAAAAAAATTACAGGAATAATCGTTTGGCTCCCACGCGAATGACTGAAACAAATAGACTGAAATTAGGAACTCCCGACCAAATTGTACGAATGCTATAGCAATCCTATAGAATTTTATGGGCTCGTTAATTCTGTGCTCCAGATTGTAGTATTGCATCAAACTCCATAGGAGTTGGTTTCCTCTAAAAATCCTATAAATTTCCCTAATCCAAAGAGGCATTACTAGATGACGTGAGTGCTATATCGATATCAGTTGTAGCTATGCTGCTCTACATGCCGGCCTAATCAAACTTACGGACTCCCTGGAGCGACTGGTTGATGATTTCGTCCCATAATTGCTAGTTTCCCACACAGCACCGCCGTGGATCTTCGGGCCGGCCACGCGGAGAAGCGGAGGAGCAGGGGCGGGGCAAGAGAGGTAGGAGAGCACGGTGAGATCAAGAAGAAAAGGAGAATAGAAGAGAGAGAATGAGAAGAAGAGAGAAAAATGGTGACGTGTACAATAATTAGGATGTCACTTGGTTATAAAGTGTCAACAAAGCACGCTTTAGACCAAAATAAACCCCTTTAACAAGTTTAGAGGGCTCTACCAGTTATTTTCATGTACAACTGAGCGCACCATATAAGTCCGAGGACCACAACTGCATTTTACTCTTTACACTAAGTTAGCACGGTGTCATGTGCAATTGCACGAAAAATGTTTTAGTTTGTCTTTATTCTTTTACTTGTATGTGTGATATTAGATCAATACGGGAAATAAAAGTTCAGATGGCGAGTCGGTCCAGTAGTCATTGTACTAAGCTGTCTAGTTAGGTAGAGTTATGATGATCTATCAAATGTGATTTGTCTAGGTACAATCATGATGATCTATCGGTTATGATCTGTCTAAGTACAATTATGAAAATCTATCGATTGTGATATGTTTAGATATAGTTATGAAGATCTAGCTATCGGCTGTGATTTGTTTAGGTGTAGTTATAAAGATATATCGGTTGTGATCTATTTATTTATAGTTATGAAAATCTATAGGTTGTGGTCTACTAATAGTAAAAGTGTCCACCAAATTAATGATCGGCTGTTTTGTTTTTTTATAGAAAATTTCTAACATCTCTTTATTTTTTAGTGTATTTTACTTTTAGTATATAACAGATTAGATAATATTAATCCGCACCATACAATAACTTTACTAAATGGTTCCTATGCATGTACGCATAGGCATAGACGTGTGGCACGATATTTTACAAGAATACTAGTTAAACCCTTGTGCTTTGCTAAGGTTAGAAAATATACAACCAATCACATTAAACCATTGTGATCAGCTCAGGCTGCTCCACATTCCCTTCTAAGTTCTGCCTAGACCAGCGTCATGTCGTCGTCTTGGTCTTCGCATTGTGCTCAGTGTCATGCTCCATATTCATTAGAGATTTCTTAAAATATGATTAAGTTAGTTTATGGACGAGCTTCACTGTATTTTAGTTAGTTATGGTTTTATTCTTTGTTAGTATTTTTTGAAAGAAAGGTGAGAGATGTGAATCTACTTGTATTTATAAAATAGGAAAGATACAGAAGTACTATGGAGTTAGCCTGCAACTGAAATCAAGTGTAGTCACTTCCAAAGTTATATTAGATGAATACGGAAAATAAAAGTTCAAATCGCGAGCCAGTCTACTAGTCGTTTTACTGAGCCGTCTATTCAGGTACAATTATGATGATCTATCGGATGTGATCTATTTAGGTATAATTGTGATGATATATCGGTTGTGATATATTTAGGTACAATTATGAAAATATATCGGTTGTGATCTGTTTAGGTACAATTATGAAGATTCATCGGTTGTGATCTGCTTAGGTACAGTTACGAAGATCTATCGATTATGATCTGTTCAGGTGCAATTATGAAAATCTATCGGATGTGATCTATACCTAAGATCTATCGATTGTGGTCCACTAATTATAAAAGGGTTCACCAGATTAACGATCGGATATTTGCTTTTTTGTGAGAATTTCCAGCCTCTCTCTATTTTTTTATTGTATTCTACTTTTAGTATATAGTAGGTAGTAGATAATATTGACAACAGAGTTGAACTATAAAATAAATTTGCATAATAGAAAGTACAATTGTTTTGGCCAATTATGATGTGAATGCAGAAGAAAAAGAAAATATAATTAGTTTGCCAAAGGGTTTCAAATCTTGCTGTCCGAAACTACAGCCACCGTATGATGTGAGTAATTATAGGGTTGATAACTTCGAGGCCAAAGACTCTGTACTTTTCCCCTTTCTCCTGCTACAGTCGAGAGAGGTGGAAAACCGGTGTTTCCCAGATCTGCTGCTCTCCCCTGGTGAGGCCGTTGTTTCTCCTCGCCTCCGGTCGCCTGCGGGCACCGCGAGGCGGGGAGAAACGCGATCTCCGTCGGACGTGTAGATAGGTCTGGTTGGTCTAGTGTTTTTGGCCGTGGCGGCGTCGTTTTTGGCGGTGGTGGCGGCAACGTTCGGTCTTTTGGTCCTCCGGCTCCAGCCCCGTCTCGGTGGCGTCCTTCCTGGCGGCATCGAGGAGCTAGTGAGGTTTTGTGCTTGCAGATCGGCGCATATGGGGGTTTGGGCCTCGACGGTCTTCTTCGGCAGGGCTCCGGCTATGGTGACGACGACCCCGAGGCTTTGTCTGTCTGCTGCTTCCCTCGGACTTGTACGCGGTGGTAGCGGGTTCGTCTGGTCGCGTGTGCGCGTCGGCCGGGACAAGCTCGACAACCTGCTCAAGATTGGGGTTTCGCCCCGGCCGATGGGCTCTCAGCGTTGGTTCAGTTCCGTCTCTCGCGGCGGACGTCCTATGCGGCTTTGTTCCGAGGCTTCGTCCTCTGTGTTTCTCTGCAGGTGTTCGAGTTTTGGTCGGCTCTTCGTCGTCATCTGCTCCGGCGAGCTGGCTTGGTGGTTCTCAAGTCCGGCGGTGAAGTCCCCTAGGGACCGCGTTGTAATTTTATTTTCTTCAGGGTCTTTTCTACTTATTCAAGTGTATCCGGTGTTTTCCTTATCTTAATATAATGCAGATATTTCCTCAAAAAAATTATAGGGTTGATAAGATACCCACATTAATATTAAGTTTGTTTATTAAGTTTGTTCTAGAGAACTTTTTCTACAGATACATGTGAATCTTCTCAACATACAGCACACTTCGTTTGTCGGTTAAAAAGAACATGGACTTGAACGTACATCAAACACATTTAAGCAAGCATGTTAATTTTTCCTCCAAATTCCCGAGATTCATTATATAGTTGTTTTTCCTGGTTATACTTGACCACCGGGCTCTTTATATGGTGCGTATATTTTTAAGTCATAATATTACGGTATTATAGTGTATGAGTGATGCATAATTTCACGTGAACCGTGTATTTTGTTCCATCTCACTAAGTGGAAATAGTCCAAGACAGAATTGAAGTTACATCCGTTAGAGAGCACTGCAAACTCGACATTCATCCGGGTGAATTTTCTTGCATCATTTAATTTTAAATCAAAAAGTGCGCAACAAATCCCTATTGTATTACTATTTTGGAATTTATATATAGGAGAAGGAATCAATTAAGTTTTCATGGAGTCTTTTTTTTTAGTGATAACTTAGAATTCGGTGCAACCAGATGGATGACTTAGATATTTTATTTTTCTCAGATGAACATGTGATTTTCTTGGAGCCTGTAATTGGTATAGGTATAGGTAGATATATAGTTTTAAAAACTCGGTAGAAAGTTACATCAACTTGTATGTATTCCTGGAGTATAATTTTGTATAAATTTTGCATAGATTTGAGATTCTCACTAAGAGAAAATAGTGTACAGAGGGTTCGAGCTCCTCTCAGCTTTGATCCTAATGGGGAGTATAATTTTGTATAAATTTCGCATAGATTTGAGGTTCTCACTAAGAGAAAATAACATACAAATGGATCGATCTCATCTCAGCTTCAATCCTAATGGGGAGTTGAACTCTTTCTGAAGGGTTGGCATTATTTTGTTCTTCTTCTCTCCCATCTATAAAAAGAAATCAATCAATAGGAAAAAATAGTAAGCTCATATCATGTAAGGAGGAATAATACAAGATAAAACCCGGTTCGCATACAACCTATCTCATGGGTGTGTTATGGTCTTTTGAGTGGGACTTTGATTTACTTGAGTCACTATCTTCACCACTTGCAAATCTTTCCAAGATACGATACAGTTCCTCTGTGGATCTCGGCGGTTCCATTTCAAGAGTTTGATTTGCTTCTCCTTGAAGAAGACCTTGGTGACAGGCATCGATCACAGTAGTGGCTGGATCATCGGCCACTTGACTTTCTCACTTTCGAGTGGAAATAACTCTGTAAGGATTCTCCTTGTTCTTGCTTGATCGTGAATAGTTTATTTGATAATAGAGGCGGGGTGAAGTTTCCTTGAAAAATTGCTATCAGAAGCTCTTGCAGGCGATTCCAGGATCGAATGGAGTTATTTCTTTGGTTATAAAACCATGTTCATGCTGTTCCCGTTAATGAAAGAAGGAAAAGATTCCACATTTCTGTTGATCCTCCTCCACCTACCCAAATTGTTCGTAGAGAAAACTTCGATAAATTGTACAGGATCAGAGTCTCAACTGTATTGTTTCAAAGTGGGCTGTCAAAATTTTGGGGGAAAAGGTGTTTCTCTAATTTCTCTTCAAAGATGATTACATGTTTGCCTATGGGTCCACCCTCCTCCCCCGGTCTCGATGGCGTTCGTCATGAGTCTGATAGGTACTCTCTTCTTCGGATCCTAGAGAATAACCTCAAGACCTTGATGATGCATTATCGTGCTCATGTCGAGCCCTCTTAGGGTGATTGGCACTGTCAGAGCTAGTGGTCTGCTTACGGTCTACTTGCACGTCATATCCTTTACATTCACGATTCACCCCTTTTTTGAAGATCTTTTTTATGGTGCGGCTCTTCAAGCTCCACTGGCTTCATCCTCAATCCTTTCTGATGTGGAGTTGTATTGTCAACAGTCCCGCCGAAAGGTTACGGCCCAAATGTAGAACCATGGTGACCCATTCATCACGGTTGCTTGAGCCAGAGGTGGGAACTGTGAGAAGTAGAGTGGGTAGAAGCCTAGTAGAATGTCTTGAGCAAAAGCTGACTCTCGAGAAGCCTGATAATACGGTCCGATTTGAATGGTTGGAGGTGAGGGTTGTAAAGGAGCCAATGGGCTCGCTCCTATGCATGGAGATGGCGCAATAGGCGCTTGTCGAGCCCCTTGCCCTTGTGGGGATCCAAGCAGAGCATGAAGTGCATTGATGTCGACAACATTTCATAGCTCTCAAGTTTGTGACAAGGTACTCGACTGATTGCAGAGTTTCTTCAATCAACACTCTAGCCTCGACTTGGGCGGTGGTATAACATTGGTCGAAGCACCTTCTTCAGGGGTCAGGACGATTGCCCTTGTAAGACTTTGATCTTCTACGTCACTTTGAGTGCCCTTTTTCTTGAGGTACAAGCTGCACGAACCTTCTTCGTACCTTCGTTGGTAATTTCTTTGTCAGTGAGAGAGATAGTGAATGTCAAGTTGTTGAGCTCTCGATGGAGGGGACATGACTTTGTTTCTTGTTAGCGGATCCCCACGGACGGCGCCACTATTTGTTGTTGAAAACGACTCAGAGAGGGAGTGTATGTCGAGCACGAGTCAATGATCGAATCGTATAATTAAAAGGGCGTGGACTATGCACTAGTGCGGAACCCCCTTATAGATGAAAGCTTATTAGTGGCGTTCCACCAAAAAGCAACGCCACTGGTATCTGCTCAGATTATCAGTGGCGTGCCACTCCAGACAGACGCCACTAATAACAAAGTACTAGTGGCGTGCTCCTCTATCCCACACGCCACTAGTAAGTGGGGCCTAGCCGTGGCCCGGGAGAAATTACTAGTGGCGTGGTCTCGAGACCACATGCCACTTCTTCTCCCTTCTTGTCGGCCCCCCTCTCTCCTTCTTCCTCCTCACCACTTCTTCTCCCTTCTTGTCGGCGAGATATCCCTCGGACAGTAAGTTTAGGCACCCCGGGTCGGGCGACCGAGGTGCTAGGGGGAGACTTGGGGAACGAAGCCAAATATTCACGGGGGCCCTCCAGTTACCGCCGAGAACACATAAGGATTTTGGAGAACGAGCAGTGGGAGTGTGTTTCTTCTCTCGTGTTCATATGGGGTGCCAACTTGCCCTTATATAGGCAAAACCGGCTTACAAGTGTAAATACATCGATGCCCCTTAAAAGGTCACAGTCTTTTTCTAGCCTGTGGCACCGTACATCGGCCGAACATGTACTCTCCACCTCGCCGCTACCTACTATATGCGCCGGCATATTCCTATATTCGCCTCGCCGGTACGGTCCGCCTCCGCCCTCGCCGTCCTCTGTGCCCGCGCGTCGTCCGTGCCGGACGACCTCGCCTTCCCGTCCTTCTCGTCCTGGCCGAAGTGTCCTCTCAACTCGTCCGCGGCGGCCGACTTGCTCCCTGCTCCCGTACCTATGTCGCCCAACTGGGACGACTTTGCACCGTCCAAAGCCCACCGAAGATCCCTACAGAACGTCGCGCTTGCTAAACATAATACGTATAGGAAACAGGGGGTACCTCGGCTCGAGGCCTCAGCCGGACTCCCTCAACAGTAGCCCCTTGCGGGTGCGAATGGCGTGGAGATCGGCGCCGCTCGCGGCCGCATTCTTCCTCCAGCGGGAGTTAGAGAGCCCCGGGCGAGGTGCCCCCTTTCAACCTTCCCGGCTCCCGGTCTTCTCGCTCGCCTGTTTCCACAAATCCCGCCTCGCGTTGCGGGCCGTAACCGCTCGACCCGCTTGTTCCGCCTCCGCCCATTACTCTGCCTCGAAGGGCGGACCACCCCGGGACTATAAATACCCCTCCGCTCCTTTCCTACAGCCGTATCGTTTCCGTTGCCCGCAACTCGCCGCTCACCGCGCCCAAGCCTCAGAACCTCGTGCCCGGTTCCTGTCCTCGGCACGATTCGCCGCTCGCATTGGATCGCGATTAAGCGTCTGCAGGACGACTTGGCACTCGAGGGAGAAACGACCATGTCGACTAGCAAGGCTGCTGCAGTCACAAAGCAAAAGGGGAAGAAGGCAGCCGAGGTCACCTACTCCCGGTGGCTTGGGACGACCCAAGCGTCAGAGACCACATTGTCTCGCCTCAGCGCGGCGGGATGTTTGCCTCTGGGGCTGGACGAGCACGGGCCAGCCCTCCCCGAGGAAGGAAGCACAAGGGCTCTCCCGCCAGAGGGACACATCGTCGTGTTCGCTGACCAGTTCAGGGCCGGGCTCTCCTTCCCCGCCGCGCCCATTGTCCAGCTCGTCCTGGACCACTTCGGCCTCGAGATCTCGGACCTCAACCCGACCGCCATTTCTCGCCTGGCCATCTTCGAGTTTGCGATGAAGTCGATGCGGCTAGACAACACGGCTGCCGGGTTCGCCATGTTCCATGAACCGGTGATGACTACGTCGGCCGTCCACAACGGTGCCCATTCCCTCTTCGGGACGATCGGCTTCCGAGGGTGCCGCGGTTCCGACGCCTCGTACCCGGCAATGGCGCTGAAGAACAAATGGAAGAACTGGAAGAACGAGTGGTTCTTCTACCGGGTCGGCGACCTCGGCTTCACCGGCCACAAAGTCGCCCCCGGGTATACCACTCGCTCGCCGATCGCCACTTCGGCGGACCTGGCGAGGCGCGACGCCCTGAAGGTGATGAGCCACCAGCTCTCGTCACGCGACCTGGTCGAGGAGTACCTTCTCCTGAGGATCCGGCCGCTCGCCACCGGTTGGAGGATGAAGTGCAAACCCACCCCCGACGGACAACCTCTCGGGCCTTGTCCCTTCTACGGGTACGAGCCGACGAAGGGGTACGACCTCGCCCGGGCGGAGCGGGACGCGAATCTCCTTCTGGGGCGATACCTGCCGTCTGAGGCGGCGGTCGTCTCGAAGATGATCGCGGTTTGCCAGAATCGAGCCTGCGAGCTGTTCCAATGGGAGGTTCCTCCTCGCCCAGATGTCGCTCCGGCCGGTGATTCTAAGGCAGGAGACAAGAGGAAGCGGGCCGCTTCGGCCCCGAAGGTGAAGCCAGCCCCGAGGAAGATGAAGCAGAAGAGCCTCGCCGTCGAGCTGGCAGACTGGGACGACGATGACGCCGACAGCGACTGTCGCGAGTCGTCCGCCCCTGGCGGGGCAAACACCGAGGGGTCCGAGGACGACGAGGGGTCCGAGGAAGAGTCACGCGTCGGGAGCGACGAGGAGCCCGCGGCGGAGAAGCAGGACGATGTGGTGACCAAGGCCGGTCCGGGCGCCGGCAAGGGACCGATGGGCGGTCTCTTTGCCGCGGTGCACTCAACGGCCGTGGCGCCGGACCGGTTCTCCTGGGAATCGTCCTCCTCGTCCTCGTCCGACGTCCATATCGGCGAGGAGGTCAGAGTTGCCGAGGACGACATCGCCGAGGGATCCCTTCAAGACCCCCTGGTTGCTCAGGTGCGGTCGCCTCCCAAGGAGCCTCATCCGGGCCAGGCTGTGCCCGAAGGCACGGCGCTGGAGGAGAGCGTGCCTCTGGAGGAGACGTCCAAGGAGGGCTCGCCCGGAGGCACGGGTGCCAAGGCTGGTCCGGCCGAGGCGTCGATGGCCGAGAGGGTTTCCGCCCTCGATCTGCCAGGCGCAGTGGTGACGGTGCTGTCCTCGCCATCCCCAAAGGGGAAAACGAGGAGCAGGAGCTCTCTCGAATCGACCCAACCGTCTCAGCCCCGCGTGGAGCTGGCTGGTCGACTCGGGCCGGACTTCTTTGCCACCTCGCCGCTGGAGCTCGACCTTGTGAGCCATCCCCGGGCGAGGCTGTCCGAGGGAAGACGTGGCGGCGAGCTTCGCCGGGATGTCGGCCCCTCAGGTCGGAGCGGCAGCTCGGGCCGCGGCGCTGAAGGTAACCTCGCCAGCCCTTTGTTTCTTCCGGTGGATGGATACTAACGCTTTTCTTTCAGTGCCTGTTCGTCGCCGAGAAACTGGCGCTCCTGGAGGCGCGCGCGGCCGACACCGAGGGTCCTTTGGCCGAGGAGCGGGCCCGTACTGCCGACGCTTTGCATGCCCTGCACTCCGAAGGGGAGAAATCGGCCGCGCTCGCCACGCGCCTGGACGAGAAGTCCTCCGAGGTGGAGCTCCTAAAGACCAAACTGGAGAAGATGGAGGAGCGCGCCGTTCGCGCGGAGGGGGATCTCGCCGCGGAGCGTGAAGGGGCCGAGGCGTTGAAGAAGCGCGCCTTTGAGGCGGAGCAGTCGCTTGCGTCCGAGCGAGGAAAGGCCGAGGCCGCGGCAACGTCGCTCGTCTCGGAGGAGAAAAAGTCTGCCTCGGCCCAGAGGAAAGTCGAGCAGCTCCATGCCGACCTCGCCCTGGTGCACGAGAGGCTCGGCTTCCTCGCTGACCGAGACTCCCGGACTTACCGACTCGTGTCCGGGCTCTGTCACGTGGCGCACTTGACGACCAACGTGGTCGGGCTCGACGTCACCCGCTTCAGCTGCGACGACGCGGAGGCCTACACCGAGGAGGGCATAAAGTGGGCGACTCGAGTGTGCCACGACACCCACCTGGCGACCCTACACTTTGCCCAAGACAACGCTCGGGCCGCCGCAGAGCTTCTACTCAGCTGCTCCATCCTGGCGACTCGTTCCGAGCCCTCCGTCTTCTCGGCTCCGGGTTACGTCGCCCCGAAGACGGCCGAGGTGATCAGGGTCCGGGACAAGTTCAAGGGCGAGGCTGACGCCTTCATGTCTTCGGTTTGGTCTTCGCGCAAGAAGGGGCAGAAGTACGTGGAGGCGATTCAGAAGTCCCGGAAGCGGCCGGGCACGGGTGCGAGCTCGAAGAGCTCGGAAGGTGCCTCGGGCGGAGGGCTGGCCACGTCGTCTCCGTCGGCATAGGTTTAAAGCTCGCCTTTGGCACCAGTTACAAACATTTTCTTTCCTTTTTGTCGCTGCGTCGACGTGCTCGCCGCCTGTGGCGCTTTTGTGAACTCGCCGTGTGGCGTAAAATTTTTTGGTCAAGTCATGAGTTGGCGATGTTCATTTTTATCGATGTTCATTTTTATCATGCTTGTTTGCAGACTACGTCGTCGCGACATAAGTCGCCCGCTGGGCGACGCGGTTCTCGCCCCTTTGTGGCCATGTCGCATAAGCACTGCTTGGCCGCCCTGCCGGCTACTCGAAGGGACGGCGGCGGCCCCGGGGAATCCGTGGAGGATGTCGCCCTGGGGCCCGCCGTAGCTCGGGGAAGTGGCTTGCTCGCCGTGGTCAGCGAGGAGGTCGAGGGTGGCGACTCGGGTGGCGATTTGGCTGAAGCCCAAGGGGACGAAGACCTAATTCTTTTGGCCCTTGCCGTTGAACTGTCCAACGACGCTGAGTAGGATTGCTCTGTTGTTTAGTTCGCCCCGGATTCTGGGACGTTTCTTCCGTCTTAGTAGTTTTTTCATCGCGCCAGACACGACTTGTAACCCATCATGGACCGAAGGGGAGCCTTCCCCTATCAAAACAAAGGGGCGATCACGAAGTAGTCGCGGTCGCCCCGCTTTGTAATCGTACATCCGATTATTCACTTGTTTGTTTTTGTACAATGGGCGAGGTGCTTCTTGTTCGGGCGGGTCGCGAGGTAGTGTAGGGCCGTCAAACATCTTTCCCCGCCGAAAGCGACGTTGCTGGTTAGGCCGAGGTGGTCGACCCTCTTGGGATTTTTAGAGCGTGGGTTACAATCTTAATGGCGCGGTGCGAGGTCGAGGTGCGGCGCGGGGCCGTGTCGCTTTTAGGTCGGGGCACGGCGCGGGGGCCGTGTCGCCACTAGGTCAGGGCGCGGCGCGGAGCCGTGTCGCCGCTAAGTCAAGGCGCGGCGCGGAGCCGTGTCGCCGCTAAGTCAGGGCGCGGCGCGGGGCCGTGTCGCCACTAAGTCGAGGCGCGGCGCGGGGCCGTGTCGCCACTAAGTCAGGGCGCGGCGCGGGGCCGTGTCGCCACTAAGTCAGGGCGCGGCGCGGAGCCGTGTCGCCACTAGGTCGAGGCGCGGCGCGGGGCCGTGTCGCCACTAAGTCAGGGCACGGCGCCGGGCCGTGTCGCCACTGGGTCAAGGCGCGGCGCGGGGCCGTGTCGCCACTAAGTCGAGGCGCGGCGCGGGGCCGTGTCGTCGATCATGAACATAATGAGCTGTTAACATTGTCTTAACCAAAAAAGTGCGTTCGTTTACAAGGACGACGTCCCTTTTAGCTGGCGCAGCAGCAATTTTTTGTGGCGGGATCAGATGTAGTACTTCCTAAGATTGTCGCTGTTCCAGCTGTGCTTGAGGACGACTCCGTCTAGGTCCTTCAGGCGGAACGACGATGGCCGAGACGAGGAGACGACTTCGTACGGGCCTTCCCACTTGGGGGCGAGCTTGCCGTCGGCTTCTGGATTGAGCTTCCTCTTGAGCACCAGATCGCCCACTTGTATTGGCCTTGGCTTTACCGTCTTGTTGTAGTATCTCACCGTAGCGGCTTGGTACTGGTCGATGTGGAGCGCGGCGCCATGTCGGACCTCGTCGAGCCCCTCGAGCGATGTGAGGTGATTATCGTCGTCTGGTGACTCGCGAACGCGAAGGGACTCCAATTCGACTTCAGCCGGGGTGACGGCTTCTTCGCCGAACAGCAGTTTGAACGATGTGTGGCCCGTCGCCCGGCTAACCGAGGTGCGAGACGACCATAGGACATTAGGGAGCTCATCAGCCCACTTCCCGGCGGGGAGCTCGAACATGCGCCGGCGTAGGCCTGATAGGACAATGCCGTTGGCCCTTTCTACCGCTCCGTTAGCTTTGGGGTTGGCGACCGAGGCGAAGCAAAGCTTGATGCCGAGGCCAGAGCAGAATGCCTTGAAGTTTGCCGCGTCGAACTGCGTCCCGTTGTCCACAGTGAGCTCGCGTGGGAGGCCGAACCGACAGATGAGATTTTTCCAGACAAACTTCTGCACGGCGGCCGAGGTGATCTTTGTCAATGGTTCCGCCTCTATCCACTTGGAGAAGTAGTCCAGGGCGACGACGACGAATTTGGCGCCTCGGCTTGCCGTTTTGAAGGGGCCGACGAGGTCCACTCCCCAGAGGGCGAGGGGCCACGAGGGGGAGATGGGCTGCATTATCGACGCTGGTCTGTTCGTGCCTCGGCCCATCCACTGGCAAGCCGGGCAGTGTCGTACCAACGTCTGGGTGTCGGTCAATGCCGTAGGCCAGTAGAAACCAGCACGGTAAGCTTTGGCGATTAGGGACCGCGGGGCGAGGTGCGAGCCGCAGAGCCCCTGGTGGATCTCCTTGAGCAGAGTCCGCCCTTCTTCAAGTGTGAGGCATCTCAGGAACGGGGCGTATACCCCCCGCTTGTAGAGCGAGCCCTTGTGGATGATGAAGCTCCGAGCACGCGCGGCGAGGCGCCGTGCTTTGGCTGGGTCGTCGGGTTCCTTCTCCGAGACGAGGTATTCCTCGATCGGGGTCCTCCAGTCCTCAGGTGAGGCGGTGCTGACAGCGGATCCCATCTCGGGCGAGATGATGCTGACGTCGGACACGGCCTCGGCCGAGGCAGCTGACAGGGTCTCGCTGAACGCGCCAGGGGGCGGGGTGGTGCCGCCGCTCGCCGCCCGGGCTAGAAGATCGGCCTCGACGTTGTCCGCGCGCGGGATGCTCTGGATTGTGATTCCACTGAAGTGTTTCTCGACCGCCCTTACTGCCGCCAAATACTTCATCATCTCTGGGTCCTTCGCCTGGTAGTCCTTTCCGACCTGCCCGGCGACTAGTTGCGAGTCGCTTCGGACGAGTAGTCGGCGTGCCCCGGCCGCGCGTGCCTTGCGAAGGCCGAGCAGAAGGGCCTCGTACTCGACGGCGTTGTTTGTTGTTTTAAAGTTTAGGCGGGCCGAGTATAGCATCTTTGCTCCCCCTGGCGATATCAGAACCGCACCGGCCCCCGCTCCCTCCGCACACCAAGAGCCGTCGACGTACAGTGTCCAGACAGAGTCGCCCGCGGCGGGTTCGCAATCCGGGCGAGGTACCCACTCGACGATGAAGTCGGCGAATACCTGTGACTTGATGGCGGTTCTGGGAAGAAACTCGATTGTGACCGGGGCAATCTCGGCTGCCCACTTGCTGACTCGGCCGGTGGCCTCGCGGTTGCGGAACATCTCGCCAAGCGGGAACGACGTTGGGACCCGGATTGATTGGGCGGGCTCATGCCGAGGATTGCTTGTATCTTCTTCGGGTTGGCCTCTATCCCCCGCTTGGAGACGAGGAAACCCAGCAGCTTCCCCGCGCGCACGCCGAAGACGCATTTCTCCGGGTTCAGACGCATGTCGGACTTGCGCAGGTTACGGAAGGTCTCCCGTACGTCGGCCGCGTGCGACTGGGCGAGGGTGCTTTTTATGACGACGTCGTCCACGTATGCCTCGACGTTGCGGCCGACTTGATCGTGCAAGGTTTTGCCGATTAGCCGGGCGAACGTCGCCCCTGCGTTCTTGAGGCCGAACTGCATCCGCACGTAACAAAATGTCCCGCTCGGGGTGATGAAGCTCGTCTTTTCCTCGTCCTCCCTAGCCATCCACACCTGATGGTACCCTGAGTAGGCGTCTAGGAAGCTCATGAGCTCACAACCGGATGTGGCATCCACGAGTTGGTCGATGCAGGGGAGAGGGAAGTCGTCCTTTGGGCACGCCTTGTTAAGGTCGGTGTAGTCGACGCACATGCGCCACTGCCCGTTTGCCTTCTTGACAAGGACCGGGTTCACCAGCCATTCTGGGTGTAGGACCTCGCGAATGACCCCGGCCCTGAGCAGCTTGGCGACTTGTTCGCGGGCGGCGAGCTGTCGGTCGGCCGACATTTTCCTCAGCCGCTGCTTGACAAGACGAGCCCCTGGCCTGACTTGCAGCTTGTGCTCGATTATGCTCCGGGGGACCCCCGGCAGATCTTCAGGTTCCCAGGCAAATATGTCTGCATTTTCCCGCAGGACGAGGAGGAGGGCCTGCTCTACCTCGGCCGGGGAGATCGGCCCCGACCAGGACGGTCTTGCGAGGCTCGTCTTCGGATAACAGGACGGACCGAGTCTCCCCGTCCGGTCTGGGTTTGGGGATCCACCACCCCGTGGTGGAAGACATGAACTGGTCGGGGGCGAGGTCGATGTCGAGGATTTCGGCTAACGTAGGCGAGGCAGCCCCGTGGGGGTCAGGGCGTGACGTCTCGGCCGCCGGGACGACGTTGTGAACGTATCTGATGGTTGCAGATTGCTCGATGCGGCGGGACAGGGCTTGGTCGCCGTGGACCGTCACGACTCCAGCGGGCGCGAGGATCTTCATGCATAAGTAGGCGTGGTGGGGGATTGCCCCGAACTTGTTGAGCGCCAGTCGCCCGAGGATCACATTGTACTGGTAAGGCATGTCGACGACGTCGAAGAGCACGGTCTTGGCGCGGGAGAGCCCGTCGCCGCGGAACTCTACCGGGAGTTCGATTCGCCCGAGGGCCCTGATCGGCTCGCCGCCAAAGCCGAGGAGGGGAATTCCGGGGGGTTGCAAGCATGATCGCGGGATGCCCATTTCATCCAAGGCGGAGGCGAACAGAATATCCGCCGAGCTGCCACCATCAATGAAGACGCGTCGCACTTCCACCTCGGAGATGAGGGCAGAGATGACCAGGGCGTCGTGGTGTGGGAGGACCACGCCCACGGCGTCCTCTGGGCCAAACGTGATCGGGGTGTTTGTCCAGGTGGGGAGCTCAGTCGGCGGATATGCGCCGATGTGCTGAACCCGGCGAACGTATTCCTTGCGCTGGCGCTTCGACGGGAAGGTGCAGGCACTTCCGCTGGTAATTGTGTGGACGATGCGACGCGGCCCATGGCCGCCGGGTGGGGAGCCATGCCGGGGAGGCGGTGGAGGAAGCTCAAGCGGGGCCTCGCCCCGCGGTTCTTGGTTACGCCGCTCGCCTTCCGCCCGAGGCTAGGGGGCGTCGCCTCGCGCTCGGGCGACGACTTCGCATTCGTCTGTGGAATGCGAGCAGAGCTTGTGAAGCTCGCAGTACTTTCGTCGGGACCCTCTTGGGCGAGGTGGCTCTCGTGGGCGAGGTCCTGGGGCTCCTCGGCCTAGCCCTAGTCGGGCATAGGGCTCCCTGCCGTGGCGGCGCGGGGGCTCACGAGGCGGGGAGCGGGCGGTCTGCCGCCTCTGACCCTCTCGCGGCCGCCCTTCGTCTGATACGTGATGTACCTCGTGGCGCCTCGGACGTCGCCGCTCGGCCTCAGTCTTCTCGTCCCCCAGGTACGCCTGCGACGCTCTGGCCTCTTCCCTTCGCAGAATCTGCCCTTCTTCAACTCGGGTGTACACCTCCATGATATCGTACAGCTGCTCGACGCGGGAGGGGCGCTTCCTCTCAAGCTTGTCGGCCAGGGCCTCGTTGTTGATGCCCCGGCGCGCCGCCTCGCAGATCGTCTGTTCGGCGACCCCCTTCACCTGGCATTGGACCTCGAAAAAGCGGCGTTGGAAAGCGCGGATGGTCTCGCCCGGTCGTTGCCTGAGGTTGCCGAGGTCCGTCGAGGTCATCTCCTTGTTTCGGCACCCCTGGAAGTGCCCGTGTAGTTTGTCCCGGAGTTGTTCCCACGAGTAGATCGTGCGAGGTTCCAGGCCGAGGTACCATGCCTGGGCGATGCCAGTGAGAGCGAGGAGCAGGCTTTTTGCCATAATGGCCTCGCCGCCGCCCGAGGCCATCACGGCCGCCTCGTACACCCTTGTGTACAGGACCGGATCCGTCGTGCCCGCGTACTTCGGGAGGTCGGCGGGGCGGAACTTGGGCGGGAACGGGACCGCCATGAGCCCTGGGCTCAGCGGGCTCGCCAAGCTCGTGAGGTCAATGACCTCGCCATGCCCCGTCCGCTCCTCCTCGTGCGCTTTGCCTGGGCGCTGGGTACTCGCGCCTGGGCCCACGTTGCCGCCGTGCGTTGCATCCTGAGCGACCTGCTGGCTCTGAAGCACGGTCGTCCTGAGGCGCGCCGCCTCGCGGTCCGCCTCGCCCATATAGGCGGCCGCCCGGGCCCGTACTACGTCCAGATCCTTGAGGAGGGACTCGGCCGCCGAGGAGGGGACGAGGACCTCCGCTCGGGCGGCGGCCTAGCCGGCGGCCAGCTGACGACGTAGCTCCTCCGCGGCGGAAGTCTCTGGCGGGGGCGGGGGGGTCGCTAGAGCGCGCGTGGCTTCAAGCTGGGCTCGATAAAGGTCGGCCATCTCCTGAGACTGAGAGTTCGCTTTTAGGGCTTCCAGCTCCGCTGCCTAGAGGCGCGCCTGCAACGTCGCCGAGTTTCTTGCCGCCTCGTCAGCCTGTCGGCGCAGGTCCTCCACCTCGTCCGCCAGGGTCCGCCCGCCCGAGGGCCCCGCCGGGGGCGGCACTCGTGCCTCGGAGGGTGGGACGGCAGCCTGCGACCCGCCTCAGCCGCGACGCTGGAGGTGAGCTCGCCCGGACGATCGGGACCGCCCAGGGCGGCCCTTGCTGTTTCCACATTCGTTTCGCCCTCGGCTGCAGGGGGAGGAAGCTGGACCTCGCGCCTGCCGCTCGCCGCCGCCTTCCGCCTGGTCGTGGTCGCGCCCTTCTTCGGTCGAGGCGGCATGGAGACCCGCTTCAAGAAGTACTTCGCCCCTTCGTCCCCACGGTCGGCGCCAACTGTCGGCGAGATATCCCTCGAACAGTAAGTTTAGGCACCCCGGGTCGGGCGACCGAGGTGCTAGGGGGAGACTTGGGGAACGAAGCCAAATATTCACGGGGGCCCTCCAGTTACCGCCGAGAACACAGAAGGATTTTGGAGAACGAGCAGTGGGAGTGTGTTTCTTCTCTTGTGTTCATATGGGGTGCCAACTTGCCCTTATATAGGCAAAACCGGCTTACAAGTGTAAATACATCGCTGCCCCTTAAAAGGTCACAGTCTTTTTCTAGCCTGTGGCACCGTACATCGGCCGAACATGTACTCTCCACCTCGCCGCTACCTACTATATGCGCCTCGCCGGTACGGTCCGCCTCCGCCCTCGCCGTCCTCTGTGCCCACGCGTCGTCCGTGCCGGACGACCTCGCCTTCCCGTCCTTCTCGTCCTGGCCGAAGTGTCCTCTCAAC
This sequence comes from Stipa capillata, assembly GCA_019208055.1. Lineage (NCBI taxonomy): Eukaryota > Viridiplantae > Streptophyta > Magnoliopsida > Poales > Poaceae > Stipa > Stipa capillata. The sequence goes on from JAGXJF010002236.1 coordinate 373,802, forward strand.
TCGTCCGCGGCGGCCGACTTGCTCCCTGCTCCCGTACCTATGTCGCCCAACTGGGACGACTTTGCGCCGTCCAAAGCCCACCGAAGATCCCTACAGAACGTCGCACTTGCTAAACATAATACGTATAGGAAACAGGGGGTACCTCGGCTCGAGGCCTCGGTCGGACTCCCCCAACACTTCTCTTCCTCCTCTCCCCTTGTTCTCTCCTCCAACTCCCCCACACCTTGCACATTTTTATATCTAGCTAATTAGCCCTAGGTAGATCTAGCTAATTAATATAATTAAGCCCTAACTAGCTAGATCTACTCTCTCTCCCTCCACCCTCTCCCATGAATTAAATTAACTATCTCTCTCTCCTCCATTAGTGCTTAGCAAGCTCTCCCCCCAAATCCTTTCTCTCCCGCTCCATTCTTATCTCCTCTCCTTCCACCACCACCACCACCATACATATATAGCCGGCCTCACTAGCTCGATCGATGTCTCGGTCCTCTCTTCGTCCCTAGGTGAGAATTAACTTTGGGGGCATTGTCGTTTATTTGAATGAAATGAAATGTATATTGTTGTGGACATGCATGTGAGATGATGAAAATTTGTGTTCGGCCATCGACTTTGTTATTGCTTGTGATACCGGTCATCGAGCCGAGGCAACAACTCATTGTAGTTGCTCCATGTGTTTTTTTTCAGGGAATATATATGAGTTGCCAATGTTTTGACAAAATGTTGATTCGTCAACGTTTTGTCAAATTTCTGGCACACTCGATTTGTGTCATTTTTAGCAAAGGTCATGCCGAAATTTTCTATGACCTTGTTGATTTTAATCCTTTTTCTTAAATCTTATAGGGATCGATCGAACGATATCATGGATCGAAGTATGAATGGGTTCTTAAAGTTCGCCGTGGAAGATATGGAGCGAAGGGGTGGCAAGGAGATATGTTGTCCGTGTCGTGATTGCAAAAACATGCATATGTTCACGCCCCATTCTGGCTCTGTGAAGGCGCACTTACTCCGACGGGGTTTCATGGATGGTTATACACGGTGGACAAGTCACGGTGAGGAGGATGAGGATGTTGCCGACGTCGAAGGGGCGATAGATGAAGAAGCGGGAAATGAATACCCAGAAGATGAAGGGATGGAGCACCAAGAGGCGCCTGGACATGATGAAGAGGCCGGACATGACGACGATGCCGGACATGATGAAGATGCCGAAGCGGCGGACACCCAGGACACGCTGGCCGCAATAGTGCAGGACCCTCATGTTCAAGAGTTGATTGTGAAAAAGACGACTAACGAAAGAGCTGCTCTTAGAGAGGCTGCCAAGTTTGCGAAACTGGAGAAAGACTCAAAAACTCCATTGTATGATGGTTGCGATCCTCAGCACACCCGCCTCAACGTCACGCTCAAACTTTTAGACATCAAGGCAAAACACAAGAGCACGGACGCAAGTCTCGATGTGACATTGGAGTTTCTACATAAAGTTTTTCCCGAGGGGAACGTGTTGCCTAGTAGTATCGATGAGGCCAAGAAGATCGTGTGCCCTCTTGATTTGCCGCACATCAGATACCACGCGTGCGTCAATGACTGCATCGTTTATCAGAACGAGCAGGAGGACCTAACAGAGTGTCCAGAGTGCGAGGAACCCCGATACAAGCGGGGAAAGAAAACTCCTCAGAAGGTTGTATGGTACTTTCCGCTCATTCCCCGTTTGCAGCGTCTATACGCAAACAAGAAGGAAGCAAAGCTCATGCGTTGGCACAAAGATAGGAAGATGGCGGGTAAAGACGATGGCGTGCTGAGGCACCCTGCAGATGGTTGCCAGTGGAAAGCACTCGACTGTGAATACCCTGAATTCGGAGGAGAAGCAAGGAATATCAGGTTGGGTTTGAGTACGGACGGACTCAATCCTTTTGGCAACCAGAGCAGCACACACAGCACCTGGCCCGTGTTTGTATGGTTCTACAACCTCCCCCCTTGGCGCTGCATGAAGCGGAAGTATGTACACATGGTTATGCTAATTCAAGGGCCGACACAATCGGGGAACGATATTAACCTGTATCTCGAGCTATTGAAGGAGGAGCTAGACACATTATGGGCTGATGAAGGGGTCCCCACCTGGGACGCCAACGAACGAAACCATTTCCCTATGAGAGTTGCGTTGATCACGACGGTGCAAGACTACCTCGGTTACGGATATGTCTCCGGCCAGGTGTGCCACGGACACTTCGGATGTGTTAAGTGTATGGATGATACAACTTATCTCCAGCTAAAACCCGCGGGCGGCTCTCAAAAAACCGTGTTCATGGGGCATCGAAGGTGGCTTCACAAGGATGACGAGTGCAGAAGTCGTCCAGATCTGTTCGACGGTACAACTGAGGCTCGCTTAAAGCCACGTAAGAGGAGCGGAGAAGAAATCTGTCGGCTGTTGAACGATTGGAAAGAGTGCCCTAAGCCGGGAAAGAAGCGGAAGGCCCCTGAGCCGCTGTTAAAAGTATGGAAAAGGAAGTCTGTTTTTTGGGGCTTGCCTTACTAGCCAGTCCTCGATACACCTCATTGTCTTGATGTCATGCATATCACGAAGAATGTCTGTGAGAGTTTGCTTGGTACCCTGTTCGACATGCCGGAAAAGACAAAAGATGGGCCGAAGGCAAGGCAAGACTTGAAAGACCTCAACATAAGGATGAGCTGCACGCTGACCAGGAGGAGACAGTTACGTGAAAGAATGTTTTAAAATTCGATGATTCATGTCTCCCCGCTTGCTTCACTCTAGATCCGAAGGAGCTCGATCAAGTTTTCAAGTGCCTCGAAGGTATCAAAGTTAGTTCCGGGTACTCGGGGAGCATACGCAGATATCTAGACGTGAAGAAACGCAGGGTGTCCGGGATGAAGTCTCATGACTGTCACGTGATGATGACACAGATACTTCCGGTTGCACTTAGAGGGATAATGGACAAGCACGTCCGCGAAACACTTCTTGACCTCTGTAATTTTTTCGATGTCATCTCTCAAAAGTCGATCAGTTTGCAGCGTCTCGCAAGGCTACAGGAAGAGATCGTTATCATACTATGTGAGCTTGAGATCTACTTCCCGCCTGCATTCTTTGACGTTATGGTACATCTGTTGGTCCATGTTGTCACGGAGATCATCGACCTGGGACCGGTATACTTGCATAACATGTTCCCGTTCGAAAGGATGAACGGGACGATCAAGGGTTTCATTCGTAACAGGGCCCGCCCGGATGGAAGCATCGTCCAGGGCTTTCTGACGGAGAAGTGCATCGCGTTTTGCACGGATTACATGGAAGTCGAAAAATCTATCGGTCTGCCCGTTAATAAGCATGTTGGCAGGCTCGAAGGAGTAGGTCACTCCGTTGGGAAGAGGGATTTGCATGTGGACTTTGATACACCAAACCGACGCGACGACTTCAACAGAGCGCACACAGTAGCGTTACAGCATCTAGAAGTGGTCACCCCTTGGGCGGAGAAGCACGAGAGAACATTAAGAAAAAAGTACGCTGACCTTGGGCAACCGAGGACCGATGACCAAATCAAGAGAGAGCACAACTCCTCCTTCGCGGCTTGGTTCAAAGAGCGCATTCAGAAGAAGCCATTGCCAACGAGTGATGACAGAGCAAAGATCATCTTCGCCTTGGCACATGGCCCCATATGCAATCTCGTGACTTATTAAGCATATGATATCAATGGATACACATTCTATACGGAGGCCAAAGACAAGGATAGTGATTACCAGAACTCGGGGGTGACGATGGAGGCCTTGACCGGTAATGTAAAGGACAGATACTATGGCAGGCTCGAAGAGATCTGGGTACTTGACTACTCGGGAGAGGTCAAGATCCCCATGTGCCGTGTCAGATGGGCGAAGAGTATCGTAATCGAAGACCGTTATTTCACTACCATGGTTATACCCTCAGCAAAGCCTACTGGGAATGTGCGAGGAATCACCGCCCAGAATGAGCCGTGGGTATTAGCTAAGGACGTGGCCCAATGCTTCTACATAACCGACCCGACAAGGCCGAGCCGTGTTGTCATGAGGAGAGGCAAAAAGAGCATCGTCGGAATGGATGGAGTCGCTGACGAGGAAGACTTCGACCAATTTGGCGACCCAGCGGAAGAAGACGACGGTAGAAAATACACCATCAGAAGGAGCAGAACTACGTTACCTAAGACAGGCCGTCCCTTCAAAAGAAAGAGTCACGACGTGGGGCTAAAGTATACAAGGAAGACCAAGAAGACCAAGACGACAGTTGAGAAGATTGTCAAACGCTGACAAACTAGCTAGCAGCGGCAATTTTTCACATTATTGTATCTCTTTTTGTATAATGACATCATGCCAAGTTTCATATTTTTAGACCACATTTACATTTACATTTCTATCTCTTTTGTATATTGGCATCATGATTTTTCTACAAATGCGGTGCAACTTTTTAATGTACTTGTAGTTCAAACCACTGAATAATCAGCTCAAGGTACACTTAATCTAACAAAATCTAACAAAACCACTAGTAACCTGTTACTAGTAACAAAACCACTAGTAACCACAAAATCTAACAGAATTTAACAAAATCTAACAAAATTTAACAAAATCTAACATCGGCGCCGGCTAATGTCAATTTAGAGAAAGAGCCACAGCCCGATGCACTTCATAGCAGCCCCTCTGTCTCTTTCATGGGCCACAGGTCGTCAACGGCTGATATCGACGCCCTCACAGTAAGCGTCGCCGGCTCAACAAACACGTTCTTCCATGCATGGTTTCATTGTTCGAATCTCTAACATCGACGACGCATACATGTTTCGCAGGAAGACACTCCGTGCACTCTCCACGCCATGGTGAACGGTGAAATGGCGCCGGTTGCAAAGGGCTTAGTCATTCTCCCCAAACAGAAGGTGATGCACACCGTGCGGTTGCCAAGCGACGTGGTTAGGGTTTCTGTGGTTAGGGTGACACCCGGCTACGAAGATGTGGATCCTCCTATACAACCTGAAGGGGCGGAGACACAGATGAAACTCATAGATTGCAGGAATTGGACCCTCAGGTGGTCGAAGACACAAATTGCTTTGGGCGGGACCACCCCATGCGAAACACCCTCGTCGTCGGCGATCCCTGGCAGCGTCACTCAACCAGGACCATCTCCTTTGGGTGATCATGATGAGGCCGCGGAGGAACAGGAGGGGCAGGAGGACGTCGATCAGTACTTCAATGATGACTATGTCATGCCTCCTCCCGAAACAGAACGTGATGTTCCTTGCCAGAGAAGTCTATTTAATGAGACGCCGCCAGCGGACACAGAGGAGCAACTACCCAAAAAACCGAAGCTGACTCCGAACACAGTCTTTAAGGCAACCAAAGACGCGATGGGCGGTGATCCCCCGGCCCTGGAAACCAAAAAGAGGAGAAAGCGGCTTGCTAAGAAAGATTACAAGGACGCTGCCAGCCAGCCTGTTCAGAAGATCTCGGTCCAGGCTAATAAATCCTCGGGATCTAGCCAAACAGAGGGTCGTCGTCCTCAATGGCGGGCGTTCCATATCCCTGGCGAACCCATCGTACCGACGGATATGTACGACACCCTCCCGTTCGAAATGAGGATTCTGCATGATGACATTCTCGCTAGGGAGAGGCAGGCTCGTTCACTTCGAGATCAAGATCTGCCAGTTTTCACGGTGCAGGTGCCACCGGGTTTCGACTTCGTCGAAGATTTCCCGGCTGACAAGTTCTATCTGCGTTTCGAGGAGATCTTCAACATGTTCAACCTCCTCCGCCTCGACCCATCCTTACTCCGCCTATGGGCGCTTCATGAAGGTAGAGTGGCCAGACTCGAGAAGGAGCAGGATGTCACGGTAGCGGACCCTTACCACATGCACGAGAACAACCTTCGCAACCCTCAGGGGTTTGAAACTGCGAAGAGGTACATTTCAGACTTCATGGTTGCGAATAAGGAGAAAGACTGCCTTCTCGTGCCCTACCTTCCCCTGTAAGTCGTTCGCTAGCCCCAATATGCCTTCGTAGATTTCCATTATGCTTGCACGTACCAAGGTTTGACGATATTGGTCTGTTCAACTGTTTGCGCAGGAACCACTGCATCCTCATCGTTGTATCCCCGAAGTATTCCCATACTTATTTCTTGGATTCGATGAGAAGCGAGAAGAAAGACTACACCTCTGTGAAGCAGCTTCTAGATGAAGCTCTATTCGAGTATAATTACAGGGGAGGACACACCATGGAGAAATACAGAAAGAAGAATAAACTTGGCCTACCACGCTTCGGCCACAACACCGACTTCTGTTGCATGCAGCAGCCGAAAAACAGCGTGACGTGCGGCTACTATGTCATCCACCACATGGAGCGGTACGTACGTGCACGAAAAACCTTCACAGACCACGCTGACATCACCAAGTGGGGGAAAAGCCTGCAGCAACTCTCAGGAGATTGCAAAGACGAGTTCCGACGCATCCAGGAGAAGTTTGCGAGCATCATCAACCAGGATGTCGTCGACGCCACCGGGATCTTCAACGGCGGCGCATCAACTCCGGAGGAGCGAGAGGCTCGCTTAAAGGGACAGGCTAACGACATACCGCACTTGTACAAGTCGGTAGCAGACGCTCGCCGCGCTAGTTCCGAATACAACCGAAGCGAGCGCTAGCTAGGTTAAACGAGAGTGACGATGATGGGCTTGTTGTGTATATGCACATTGTCGTTGTGTTAACGTTTTACCAAACTCGACTATTTTCTTTTTCAGATGCATAGTTTGTATATTGAGAGTTCATTTTCCTTAGATTTATTTTCCTTTCTTCTCCTTAATTTCTAATGTTCTTTTGTAATCCAACTTTAAGCATGAAAAAGAGGCCTGACCTGGGAACTAGATAGGTTTAGCACCGTCGCCCTGCCGAACTGCTGCCACGGCAGCAGAAACGGCGGTTTCCGCTGCCGCGGCACCAACTACACACCGTTGTCCTGTCGCACTGCTGCCGTGGCAGCAGAAACGGCGGTTTTTGCTGCTGCGGCAGCCTCTGCACCACCGTCGCCCTGCCGCACTTCTGCCGTGGCCGCTGAAACGGCGGTTTTTTGCTGCCGCGACAGCCTCTGAACGACCGTCGCCCTGCCGCACTGCTGCCGTGGCAGCATAAATGGTGATTTTTGCTACCGTGGCAACCTCTGCACCATTGTCGCCATGCCGCACTGCTGCCGCGGCAGCAACGGCTTCGCACCTTCGCCCTGCTGCCCCGGCAGCAGAAACGGTGGTTTTTGCTGCCACGGCAGCCTCTGCACCACTGTCGCCCTGTCGCAATGCTGCCGCGGCAGCTGAAACGACGGTTTTTGCTGCCGCGACAGCCTCTGATAACTAGTGCAAAATATACTAGTGGCGTGTGGGAAGAGACACACGCCACTAATAACTTTTTTTTAACTTAGAAAATTGCTATTAGTGGCGTGTGGTATAAGAGGGGCGCCACTAGTATACACCTTATTAGTGGCGTGTGCAGAAGAGGGCACGCCACTAGTAACAACTAGTAATATTTTTTTTAAACTCAAAAAATGTTTACTAGTGGCGTGGTGGGCAAGAGGGGCGCCACTAATGAGTTTCCTTACTAGTGGCGTGGGCAATAAGGGGCACGCCACTAGTATATTCGTTACTAGTGGTGTGTGGAGGGGCGCACGCCACTAGTATGTGTGTTACTAGTGGCATGTGGGCAGCACGCCACTAGTAACTAATTACCACCGGCGTGATACTAGTGGCGTGCTGCCCACACGCCACTAATAAGGATTTTGGCACACCACTAATAAGGGGTTCTGTACTAGTGATGACTGTGTTGCTGCGCATCGAACACTAACACAAGTAAGGTGACGATGTTTCTAACCGAGTTCGGCCTCGAGAGGCGTAATCCCGTTGAGTGGCGTGACCTAGAAGTGAGAGATTTATTACTCAATTGAGATGGTTACAAATGACACACAAGTGTTTTTTATAGGTCAAGGGTGGAGACAAAAGGTCTCCCATGTCCTGGGTGGAAAGAGAGAGAGGTAGACGTAGAAAAGGTATAGTGGTCCATAGACTTGGTGTATAAGGAGGGAGAGGGTTGATTCATGATTTATGGTGGACTTTGTTTGATTTTGACTTTGTCATTGATTTTTCTCTTATTCTTGTATTTCTTTCTTTTCATGTGTATGGTTTTGAGAGATCCGGGAGATATTTCCTTAGTAAATCTAACATATGTACTTACAACACTACGTAAGTTTAGAAATTTAAAGATACGTAGAACACCGAGCTAGTTAGTGTAAATAGTCCATATAAAAGAAATCAATCTATTCTCTCGGAATTAAACCACGCAGATGTTGTGCAATATGGGAAAATGCTCGGGGAAAAACAAAGGACCACGACAGCGTTGATTTCGCAGGAGGAAACGAGCGCTGATGACAATTGGGTATTCTCAAAGGGATCCAATTGGGTATTCTCAAAGGAGATGCCTCACAAAGAACAATTCCGATATATATATGTGTGTGTATATCTATCCATGTGGAAATTAGCAAAGAGTAACAATTGTGCCTATGGAATTGCCGGTAAGTTCATTATTACCCATTTGCTAGTATGTTCGTTTTAGTAACCAAATTGAGCTGAGAACAAGGATTCCTATGCATGGGCTTCACCGCTCAAGAAATGAAGTGATCCAGGAATCACTCAATATAATGTGTTTTTAAGGTATAGAAAACAATATTTTTCGTCAGTGGATGGTACATCTCAAATTCATCTCTCTAGGATATGTGTTTTAGTTATACTATATTAGCTATTATATAACCAAAACTTATATGCAGTCAAGAGCATCATAGTGAAAGAAAACATATAATGAATGAGGTTACAATGAAAATCCTATTCCTGGTGACAAAAAAGTTGAAAGAGAGACTTTGTAGAAAAACGTCAAACAGAAATTCATAAGAAACATTGATCAGAAAAGGCCATAAGAATAACAACACTAATCAATAGGTGTTTCGTGAAAAAACAACTCTAATCAATGGTACAAGACAAGAAATCTAGCTGGGCAAATTGCGCATGCCACCCAACTAGTAAATTTAGGTCTGAATGACACTTACGGTGCTGAAATATAAGTGGATACAATGAGGTAAGATACAACTGACACAAGTTCAACTATCTACCATCCGGAGGTGAACCAGTTATAACGTTTACACTGTGCGGCTCCTCAAACTCAAATGGATCTTCCCCTTTGCTCCTAAAATAAGCAGGCTTTTTGGGGTCAGGCAAGCTTGTGCTCTCTTTCATAAGCAGTAAGATAGCATCCGAGATCGTAGGGCGATCGACGTTGTTGTCTTGCACGCACATTAACCCGACATTAATGAATCTCATAATCTCCATATTCGGATGCTTAACGTCTAAACAAGGGTCAATGAGTTCACACCATTTTTCCCTTTTCCATAATATCCAAGCCTGAAAAGTGGTAATTATTATACATTTAATTAATCAAATCACCAGGTTCCAAGCAGAGTGATAACCAGAGTGGAAACAATATTTGGAAATTAATGCAATCGTGATGCAAAAAAAAGAAAAAGTTAGTTTCTTGATTACTTGGACAACATACATAACTGAAGTGGTAACAGGTATACCCAATAAAAGGACCATGTATTACTCACATATCCAAGAAGACTGCCAGCATTCCCGGTTTGGTGGAACCCGTTGTTTCTTTTACCACTAATGATCTCCAGAAGCAACACACCGAAGCTGAAGACATCTGACTTAATCGAGAACTGGCCCTCTGAGGCATATTCAGGAGCCATATAACCACTGGATGGAGAAAATGGCTTCAAGTTAGTCAAGTTTGTAACTTACGAAGTAATCATTCATATTCATTTTTGCAATTGAGTATTGCGATTTAGGTATGATCTTACTGTGTTCCCACAACTCTGCTTGTATTAGCATGGGTTTCATTCGACCCAAATATTCGAGCAAGGCCAAAATCCGATATCTTCGGGTTCATATTGTCGTCTAAGAGAATATTGCTCGCTTTTAAGTCCCTGTGAATAACCCGCAAACGTGAGTGCTCGTGAAGGTAAAGCAGTCCTTGAGCTATCCCTTCAATTATATGACGCCTCCTCTTCCAGTTTAATAATGCTCCTCTTGTCGTATCTACATATATATGACAAACACAAATAAGTAAAGTTGCAATCTAAAATCTTGAGTGCCAAGAGTTCTACTTATATGAAAAGATTATGGATAACTTGCCAAATATGAAGAAATCCAAGCTTTTGTTCGACATGTATTCATATATCAGAATCTTCTCTTCTCCTTGAATGCAGCATCCCAAAAGTCTCACTAAGTTGGTGTGCTGAAGCTTGGCAATCAGCTGAATCTCAGTCTTGAACTCATTTAGACCTTGCCCTGAATGTGGGGCTAGTCTTTTAACCGCTATCTCGAGTCCATTTGGTAGTTGTCCCTGCAACAGTTCTGTTAAAGTTCCAAAAAATAACAGAAAAAGAGCTCATTATATGCCCAAGTAGTTCTTTTTTTTCGTTAGTGATATACAGTTGATCTGGTCGGTTTAAATCTTCAATTTACTGAACCAAATAGATCTGAAAAATACTTTACCTTGTAGACACACCCAAAGCCACCCTCTCCAAGTTTATTTCCTTCTGAAAAGTTGTCTGTGGCATCTGCTATCTGAGAGAACTCGAACATCGAGAATTCAGAGCGACCCTCTTCCATCCTCCAGATCATTATAGCTTCTTCTGTGCCACGCGGGGCAACTTCTTGCACTTGTGAGTTCATGTTTCCTACTCTTGCATAAGTAATGACATTTAAAGAGATGCTTAGTTCAAGAAAGGAGATTTAACAGGAGTTTCTTTAACTTAGTAGTTTTTGAAGAACAGGTTCTTTAACTTAGTAGCAGAGTCTGTGCTGTATGAAAATTAACATATCAGGTCCTGAAACTTGCAAGTTGCAATGAAATGTCACTTAGGTTCATATACTTATAAATTAGGCCACTTACGTACGTCATTGTAGCACCATTACAAATGCCGATGGTGGAGTGAAATAGATGTGCCAGATTCATGTGGGTAATTCCCTTACATCCATTTGGGGACCCAACTTTTAAACGGTTAAAAACGTGATGCTATGAGCCTGTAATTAACAATTGAACGGATCGGAGGTGTCGAAATAACACTAATCATTTAGTTTAGGCCAAAGCTACCTAGTAGGTTCACCTTTTCAGTTTAATCAAAATTCCAAGTACCGCTGAAATACCAGAATTTTCATTAGAATCTGAATAAAAATCCAAATAACTTTTCAAAACGAATTGATAAAAAAGTTGAATTTTGTTTAAATCTAACCCGAATTCAGGTGTATGCAATAGTTTTTATTCCAACTGAAATGTAAGTGCCTGAGCACCATTGAAACCAGCGAAGTTTGATCAGTGAAAAGGGGACACTTGTACCACCCAAAAAAAGGTTGTTGGTTTGGATAAACACCACCGAAAGAGTCTGGTTCACTTAAACATATATCACCAAAATTTTTCAAACCTCTCCAATATACATGTCACTCTTGCATTTCGTCAAATATCCCAAGGGCATCCACAGTGTTTAGAGACTATTTTAGCCTCTAAGGACAGGGACCCAAAGACAGTCTCTAGGTTTAGCACAATTTTCTATGATGCTCGGAAGCTATTTTTGGAATTCCTTTTTCATCTATATTCGATGCGTACCCTTGTCTTACATGTGGACTCTAGAAGCTCTGCTTCCAAGCTTGAAAACTACTGCCAATTTGCTGCAATGCTTAGAGACATCTAAGACTTCCACTCTCCTCTATGACAACCTCTACTCCCACTGTGGATGTAAGGGCGACTAGTTTACAAGCCTCGCTCGCCTCGTCTCTAGCTCAACCATTGTGGCAGGTTGGATGGGTCTAGAAACTTTTGATGGCACACTAGCATTTAAGTGAGCGGGACTGGTAAATATTCGAACCAACAACAAACAACAACCTTTGTATACTCAGTTTCTTCAATCCAAATCAACTTTGTGCCTTCTTTGTATTGCCATCAACACTACTTAAAGAGACGGAATGACATATATTTTGAAGCCCTAGCTAGAATAATACATTTTCAAGTTGAAGGACTCATGTATTGTTCAAATGAATCCTATATTGCCCAAGATTTTCTTAAATCTCAGTCACATTCAGTCTTTTGATCAATATCTAACTATCATTAGTCTTATCCAACTCGATATATAGAATTAATCTAAAATTAATCTATGTCAGTATAATTTGAGGAATTGATATCAGAAAACAGAAAAGACAAAAAGAAATCTTAGTTAGAAAGACTGATTGGACAGGATAAACCATGATAACAAAAAATAGAAAGACCAGAAATTACAGTAACATTTCATTAAGCTTGCACATTTTTTATACGGCAATTTAGACTTAGTACTACTTAGGTCACAAATATTGATGAAAATTTCAAGCAAAATTTAGCAGAAGCGTTATAGATAAAACATAAGACAAGATTTCCTTACTCTTGTCTCTGTGTCTTGATCGAGTCCACATAAAGGCAAGAAGGATGCAAAATAATAGAAGTACGAGAGAAGCACCGACTGCGATTATCCAAATCTTATTCTTGATTCCTGCATAGAAATCATGGACTCAGTGCACAATTGCATACATGTAAGGTGTATCTCCAATTAACGTTTCAGAAAAAGGTGTGTATCTCTAGTTTTTTGAACATCCTCTACGCGGTCACGCGGAGAGAAAGCTTGGAGCTAAGCTGCCTAGGCAGCACCCCTAGGCTTGCACGTAGCAGCCAAGTTTGATGGGCCCACCTATTATGGGTACGTCCTCGAAGTTTCAACATGTTTTAGACAGAAGTTTCATGTCGAGGTTTGTTTAACATGTTTGCCAATATGGGGAATATGACTTTTTTCTGGGAGAAATGAAGAATTTGGTTATGACTTGCCCAATATCATATATATCCGGCAGCTGAGCGGAGGATACATAGCACTCCGCTGCTCAGTTTCCATTTTTTTTTGGAAACTTATGTCTTTACAAATTCTCAAAATAATGAAAATAATATTTTTGAAAGTTGCGTCTAATAATGTATTATGAGCAGAGTACCCCTCCGCGTCACAATACACAATACATGTTTATGATCTCTACGTTACATTTTAACCATTAATTATTATAAAAATATGAGTAAAATATTTGGTCATTAATCTGATAGACCATCATATTATTAGTGGACCAGGACCGATAGTTCTTCATAAATGTACCAAAACAGATCACAACCAATAGATATTCATATTTGTATATAAACAGGTCACAACCAGTAGATCTTTATAACTGTACCTAAACAGATCACAGTCGATATATCTTTGTAACTACACCTAAATCTATCACAGCCGATAGATATTCGTAATTGCATCTAAACATATCACAATTAATAGATCTTTATAATTGTATCTAGGCAGATGATAACTGATAAATTCTCACAACTACACCTAAATATCATCTGACTTTTGATCTGATGGACCCGTACGTACAAGCCAAACAATTCAAGAGAATTGTTAATAAACACTCGAGTGTTTTTTTTACTTCGAGAGTAATAAAATTCCATCCATATGATTTTTACTTAAACTCCATCCATATGATTTTCTGTTATAAGATAAGAGGTTAATAGTGTATGATCCATTAAAAGAAGATTAAGTGCTTAAAATTTGAATGCTCTATTAAAAGAAACACTAGATTACTCTCTAAACACTCTCAAAATTTAAAGAATAATTAAAGACGTTTTTTACGTAATTACAGAGAACATCGTGCTACTTCTCACTAACAAAAAAGAAGTATTCAACTAACGCTAGGCGAGTATTCCAGCATTTCATATAAGCAAGCCGCTAGTTCATGTATACGCATCATACAACTTTTAAATATGAAGTTCATTCTGTCCTTTTCTTCTGCTGTAAAGTTCATTCTGTCGTCTAACCGCATAGTTGGCGGAATTTACCCCTACCTTTTCATGTTTCGTAGTTGGAGGTGCGTACCTCTTTTGCTTGGCGCTGGCGTTCCCTCAATCCGCACCATCGCCTCGCCGACATAGAAAGGATACACCTCGAATCGTACGTTGCACCTCACCCCCGCTACTCTCTCTCCTATCGACCCAGGCATCCTAAGATCCTGCATATCACGCATGACATGTCCGAGGCATTCCCGGCACTGCGCAGCCGTCAGGTCTGGCGTGCACTGCGTCAGGCTGTATACCTTCGTTTGCGGATTCTCCCCATCGAACACGGCCTCGCCGGTGGCCATCTTCTTGTCGGGGACATCGCTTGCCGCGGCATGCTCTGCCGTCTTGTCCATGAGCATGTCCACGAGCACGTCGAAGCTGCTGGCCACTGCGGCAGGCTTCGGCGTGTCCGTGTTGTGGAAGGTGACCTCCGGTGCATTATCCCCGGAGGAGAGGAAGTCCTGGTCGGAGAAGCGCATGATGCAGTCGGTGTAGAAGAGGGTGGCGTCCTTGTAGTAGGGGCAGAGTGTCGGCGCCGCTTCGGAGGCCGTGGACAGGCACTGGTAGCAGGTATAGTTATCTAGGGTGGCGCCGCTGCAGATCCCGAGGCCGTAAACCATTCAGGGGCGGCGCCGCGGGTCATCGTCGCAAAGCCGTTACCGCCACTGAAGGCGGCCTTGTTGTAGAGGTATTCTGTGACCATATGGACGCTGTGTTGGTAGGTGCTGTTGGCCTTGTATTTGCCGGTTTTGCCGCAGACAGTGTTATAGGGGTTACCAGTGGCCAAGGTTGGGCGGAAGGATGAGACGAGGAGGAGGACGACGAGGCGCCATGGTAAAGATCTCATGGTACTTGAGCCGATCGAGGTGTGAATTAGCTAAGGCTCTTGGTGCACTTCCGTATATACATATGTATATATATATATGATTAAGAAAGAAATTTTTTATATTTGAGATCAACACTATAGAGTAATGGTGGTATCGATGAAGATGTTAGTTATAGAATTAAAATGGGATGGATGAAATAGCGACAATCATCTGACATCCTTTGTGACAAAAAGGTCCCATAGAAGTTAAAAAACTAAGTTCTATAGGACGGCGATTAGACCTGCGATGTTATATGGAGCAAAATGTTGGTCTACTAAAAAATAACACATCCAACAGATAACACAGAGATGCGTATGCTACGGTGGATTTGTGGTCATACAAGACATGATCGAATCTGAAGTGAGGATATATGTGCTAGGGTAGCTGTGGCACAGATTGAAGAGAAACTTGTCCAACACCGACAAAGATGGTTTGGACATATCTAACGGAGGCCTCTAGAAGCACTGGTGTATAGCGGTGTTCTAATATCTACAGACAATACTAAGAGGGGTAGGGGGGATCAATGTTGACATAGGAGGAGGCAGTAAAAGAAAACTTAAAAGATTAGAATGTATTCAAGGATTTGCCTCTAAATAGAATCACGTGGAAATTCGTAATTTATATGTCTAAATTATAATATTTTTTAAAATATTTTTTTATATTTAACTCATATAATTTTTATTAGGTTTGATCTCTAGTCTACTCTAATTCGTTTAGGACAAAAGACTGGATCGATCGAATTAGAACAAAAGACTGGATCGATGTTGTTATATTTATATCCCGGATGCTTTCGACTTTTGACTGCGAAACATTGCATTATGCCCATATATGCCACTGCCCACTGACCCAGTCGACCTGCAAAAAGTTGTAACTTTAATCTGAGTGAGACGTGTCCCGCCGCTCACGGTTTTGTGGGCCGTCGTGCACGTCGTAAAAGCATGGTCCAGCAACCGATCAGCACGTTAGCATGCATGCAGGGATGACTTGGAATTTGAAAGTTATAGCTTTATGGTCTAGTCAACATGCATGACATGGCGCATGTATCAATATTCGGGAAAAAGACAAATCTAGCCCCCCGCGAGTTGCAATAGCAGATCTAGCCTCCGGCGCGGTGCAAATGCATTTTTGACCCAAATTCGCGGGGCGGGGCCCGCGACGGGCCGAAATCGTGCCCCTGGGCCGCGACGGCCGGCTCATCACGCTCCTGGAGGGCGAGGCAGCTAACGCCACACATCATGGCGTGTGACTGGGTGAGCCAACGCCACGGTAAATGACGTTTGCCCGGTGAACAAAACGCCACGATTACTAGCGTTTGCTAGGTGAAACGAACGCCACTGAGACTGGCGTTTGCCCGGTGAGCCGAACTTGTCAACTCTAAGGCCGTGGTTAGCGACAGCTTCCTCCCAGGGTGGTCGAGGATGGGTCGGGGTATCTAAGGTGTGGTGATCTGCAGTAAGGACTGATCGTGAAGTGTTCGACTCGTCCCCTTTGAAAAGCATTCTGGTAGTCGATTTTTCATCTACCTAGCTTTTATTGACAAAGGTAAAACTTGCTTTCCGCAAATTAGTCCACAATTACTCCTTTGATACTTGGCACGTCTATTACTAATTTCCGCACTGTAAGTCTTGCTGAGTACAATTTTGTACTCACCCTGCTATTGTTGATGTTTTTGTGCAGAGGAAACTACCCCTCCGGAGGGTGGTTTCTATATAGAGATCAACACCCACGACGGTTAGTCACTGGAAATCCCAGGCAGTGATCCTGCCCCCGGGGTTTGGCATTTTGGGTTTGTTCTGCTGCCATTTTTGGCCTTACTATTTCGGCTTCGTAGCCTTACTTAATCTTCCGCTGTGTGATTGGATCTTCGGATCCCTTTCATGAATATAAGTCGTTAAGTTTCAAAAACTTATAATATTGCAGTTTCGGTCGTAGAGTTACTGCTGTGAAATCTGGTTGTTTTCGCCTGCTCATGTGCCGTGTGTGTATGTTGATGAAGCACATGTGGTGGGTAGGACTTTAGAGTTTATATCATAGAGTCATTAAGTTTAATCATCCCTGTGAAGCGACTCTACTACTGAGAGATTGGGAACTATATCATCCTACTCCAGCCGTGCATTAATTTGCCGGGACGAGTTTGGGGTTGATGTTCCGGCTCAGTAAGAAAAGAGTGAGGAGACCATATCACCCTACTTGATCTGTGCATTAGTTTGCCGGAGAAAGTTCGGAGTTGACGTCTCGGGCTATTCGGAGCCATATCACTCCACTCCTCTTGGGATTGACACCCAGGAGTTGAGGTCGGGGTTGACGTTTCGACTTAGCGGGTGGTTTCACTTAAGCCTCTCTGTTATGAATTCTGGGGTTCGACAGGTTGTAAAGGAGCCAATAGGCTCGCTCCTATGCATGGAGATGGTGCAATAGGCGCTTGTCGAGCCCCTTGCCCTTGTGGGGATCCAAGCAGAGCATGAAGTGCATTGATGTCGACAACATTTCATAGCTCGCAAGTTTGTGACAAGGTACTCGACTGATTGCAGAGTTTCTTCAATCAACACTCTAGCCTCGACTTGGGCGGTGGTATAACATTGGTCGAAGCACCTTCTTCAGGGGTCAGGACGATTGCCCTTGTAAGACTTTGATCTTCTACGTCACTTTGAGTGCCCTTTTTCTTGAGGTACAAGCTGCACGAACCTTCTTCGTACCTTCGTTGGTAATTTCTTTGTCAGTAGGAGAGATAGTGAATGTCAAGTTGTTGAGCTCTCGATGGAGGGGACATGACTTTGTTTCTTGTTAGCGGGTCCCCACGGACGGCGCCACATATCTAACGGAGGCCTCTAGAAGCACTGGTGTATAGCGGTGTTCTAATATCTACAGACAATACTAGGAGGGGTAGGGGGATCAATGTTGACATGGGAGGAGACAGTAAAAGAAAACTTGAAAGATTAGAATGTATTCAAGGATTTGCCTCTAAATAGGATCACGTGGAAATTCGTAATTTACATGTCCAAATCATAATATTTTTTAAAATATTTTTTTATATTTAGCTCATATAATTTTTATTAGGTTTGATCTCTAGTCTACTCTAATTCGTTTAGGACAAAAGACTAGATCGATGTTGTTATATTTATATCCCGGATGCTTTCGACTTTTGACTGCGAAACATTGCATTATGCCCATATATGCCACTGCCCACTGACCCAGTCGACCTGCAAAAAGTTGTAACTTTAATTTGAGTGAGACGTGTCCCGCCGCTCACGGTTTTGTGGGGAAAATGCCACATTTGGCACGCTGACGGTGGTCAAAGCCGAATATGGCCCGGTGATTCGCGCAATGCCAAAAAAGTCCGGGCGATTGGCGGGACAGGCGACGCGTGGCTCCTGTCGGGCCGAGCGAGGGTGACGCTCGTGCGTCGGACCCGCGCGCAGCGACACGCTGGCTATCACCTTGGCTGAGGGCGACGCCACGCTATCGCCCTGGCCGAGGGCGATGGACGCAAACGCCAGCTTACCTGGCGTTCGGCGTGTCCAGAGAAACGCCAGGGGTCACGGCGTTTGTCTTACAAGGACAAACACGCGTCTGGCAAAGTGTTTCAAACGCCATGGTAGCTGGCGTTTCCTAAGTTTAAAAAAACGCCAGCTCGCCCTTCGCAGACTATGTTTTCTTTTTGTTTTGTTGCCTATATATACATATATTGTTTTTATCATGAAATAAATTGATGCAACCATGAAATTAAATCATCGCATCCATTCAAAAAGTTTGTTGCATGACTCAAAAATATTTCCATCGCATAAGAAAAATGTTTCCATTGTATGAGAAAAGTGTTTTCACCAGGATGAACAGACAATCGAATTCGATCCAACAAATTTGTTTTCATTGTACAATGAGTTGTTGCGATCACTTTGTTAATGAAACAACTAAATTATGTGTTTGTTACCTAAAAATCAAGGATTTATTTTCTTAAATAACGGAGCTATATTGTGTGTTGCATGTATGACGTTGTTGTATTAGTTCGACAAATTTATTGTATATGTTTTTATCTAATGTTTTTACCACACAAAAATATATTTCTAAGATTGTATCAAGTGCTCCGTCTAATTATATATATATTACCCAATCTATACGGTGGAACACTGATCTGATCTTTTTACTAGCGTCGGTGTTCCGTCAAAAAATAATGTCACCAACGTACCAACCGGAAACCCACGTGACGGTGAGACATATCAGACGATTTCAGCGAACGTCACCTACATGACAATAACATAAAGCGTGAGAAATCTTGATGGATCATTGATTCGTGCGCAATTCTATCTCCTCGTACACTTTGCCAGACGCGTAATGCCAAACGCCGTGGCCCCTGGCGTTTCTATGGACACGCTGAACGCCAGGTAAGCTGGCGTTTGCGTCCGTCGCCCTCGGCCAGGGCGATAGCGTGGCGTCGCCCTCAGCCAGGGCGATAGCCAGCGTGTCGCTGCGCGCGGGTCCGACACACGAGCGTCGCCCTCGCTCGGCCCGACAGGAGCCACGCGTCGCCTGTCCCGCCAATTGCCCGGACTTTTTTGGCATTGTGCGAATCGCCGGGCCATATTCGGCTTTGACCACCGTCAGCGTGCCAAATGTGGCATTTTCCCTGGTTTTGTGGGCCGTCGTGCACGTCGTAAAAGCATGGTCCAGCAACCGATCAGCACGTTAGCATGCATGCAGGGATGACTTGGAATTTGAAAGTTATAGCTTTATGGTCTAGTCAACATGCATGACATGGCGCATGTAATCAATATTCAACATACGTGCAGTCCATTACACTGTTAAAACTGTACAAGCAATCCTTTTGAGATTTCGGGCCTGCGAACAAACAATGGAAAGAGTGCGGCATACCCGATCAGGTGCGCTGAGGTTGATGCGTGCTGAAGATGTGTTAGCAGACTTCCCTGT
Organism: Stipa capillata; assembly: GCA_019208055.1. NCBI lineage: Eukaryota > Viridiplantae > Streptophyta > Magnoliopsida > Poales > Poaceae > Stipa > Stipa capillata. Next base: position 393,585 of record JAGXJF010002236.1, read on the forward strand.
GCCATTTCTGAATTTACCATGCATATACCTCGGCCTTCCACTCAGCACAAGGTATCTTCCCAGAGTTGATGTTCAGTCCTTGTGACAAAATGACAGGAGAGTAGGGTTGCAAAGGAAGACTTACACTTGTCAACTCTGTTGAATATCTCGGCCTTCCACTCAGCACAAGGTATCTTCCCAGAGTTGATGTTCAGTCCTTGTGACAAAATGACAGGAGAGTAGGGTTGCAAAGGAAGACTTACACTAGTCAACTCTGTTGAGTCTTTCATGCATCCTTACTTTCTCACTATCTTCCCCCAAACAAATGGATGGGCAAAATTAGACAGAATTTGCTTTGGAAGCTAGGGAGATGAAGATGCAAACAGTAGACACATTATCTTTTTAATTGGTGC